>VFFE01007789.1:1115456-1154951 GCA_008921705.1 Burhinus oedicnemus | reverse complement strand
AGGCGGCTCTCAGCTGTCTGTAGAAGGCCTCATCAACTTCTGCATCCTGATCAGGTGGCCTGTAATAAACCCCCACAACAGTGTCCCTCATGTTAGCCTGCCCCTTAATCCTTACCCACAAGCTCTTGACTCACTCTTCATCCGCCCCCAGGGACAGCTCAATGCATTCCAGTTGCTCTCTCACATAAAGAGCAACTCCACCACCTCACCTTGCTGGCCTATCTTTCCTAAAGAGGACATAGCCATCCATGACAGCGTTCCAGTCATGCGAGCTATCCCACCATGTCTCAGTAATTGCAATGAGATCATGGCCCTGCAACTGCACACAGATCTCCAGTTCTTCCTGTTTGTTCCCCATGCTGCTTGCATTGGTGTATAAGCATTTCAGAGAGGCAGATGAACGTGTAGTTTTTACCCTTGAGGGGTGGTAGGCCTTCTGATTCTCAAAAATACTAGCACACTGCCCCACAAGTGCTGGGCTACTGCATGTAGGCGCCTCTCCAGCAAGCCCAGTTACATCTCCATCCCCCTTTGAATCTAGTTTAAAGCTTTCTCAAAGAGCCCTGCTAACTCTTGCCCTAGAACCCTTTTCCCCCTGTGAGATAGGCTTTTTCCATCTGTTACCATCAGGCCTGATGTCCTGTAAATCAAGCCATGGTCAAAGAACCCAAAGTCCTGCTGGTAGCACCAGTCTCGGAGCCAGGCATTGATCTGCTGGCTCTTCCTGTTAACGTCACCCCCATCTAGAAGAAGGGCTTAAAGGAGGATCCAGGAAATTACAGGCCCATCAGTCTTACTTCAGCCCATGGCAAAGTTATGGAACGAATCCTCTTGGAGGCTATCACAAGTCAAATGAAGCATAGGATTGCGAAAAGCCAGCATGGATTCACCAAGGGCAAATCGTGCTTGACAAACCTTATCCCCTTCTACAACAAAATAACCTGCTCAGTTGTGGGGCGAGTGGTGGGCATTGTCTACCTGGATTTCTCCAAGGCTTTTGACACGGTTCCCCCCAGCCTCCTTCTAGAGAAACTGATGCATTATAGTCTAGACAAGTGGTCTGTGCAGTGGATGGGGAACTGGCTGACAGGCCACACCCAGAGGGTGGTGGTCAATAGCTCCTTTTCAAACTGCAAACCTGTCACAAGTGGGGTCCCCCAGGGATCAATACTGGCCCAAACACTGTTTAATATCTTCATAAGTGATCTGGATTATGGGATCAAGCGTACCCTGATGAAGTTTGCTGATGAAACCAAACTGAGTGGGGAAGCAGACGCTTTGGAAGGGAGAGCCACCCTGCAGGAAGACCTGGATAGGCTGGAAGAGTGGGCTAACAAGAATCTTATGAAGCTCAACAAAGACAAGCATAAGGTCTTGCACCTGGGAAAACATAATCCAGGAGTACAGCACAGGCTGGGATCTACTTGGCTGGGGAGCAGCTCTGTGGAAAGGGACCTGGAGGTCCTGGTGGACAACAAGCTCAATATGAGCGAACAGTGTGCTGCAACGGCAATGAAAGCCAAAAGGATGCTGAGTTGCATCAACAAGGGCATCACCAGCAGAGATAAAGAAGTCATTATCCCACTCTACTCGGCGCTCATCAGGGCACACCTGGAATACTGTATTCAGTTTTGGTCCCCGCTGTACAAAAAAAAGATGTGGAGAGGCTGGCGAGGGTCCAGAGAAGGGCCACAAAGATGATCAAAGGACTGGGAAGCCTGCCATATGAGGAAAGGCTGAGAGAACTGGGTTTGTTCAGCCTTGAGAAAAGAAGGCTTAGGGGAGACCTTATCACCATGTTCCAGTATTTAAAAGATGGCTACAAAGAAGATGGAGACTTCCTTTTTACAAAGAGTCACATGGAAAAGACATGGGGTAATGGGTCAAGTTACTCCAATTGTGAAACGTTTTCCTCTTGTGTCCAATGAGAACAATCATTGCAACAATCTCCCTAGGGAAGTGGTGGATTCTCCAACATTGGACACTTTTAAGATTCAGCTGGATAAGGTGCTGGGCCATCTTGTCTAGACTGTGCTTTTGCCAAAAAAGGATGGACCAGATGATCCTTGAGGTCCCTTCCAACCTGGTATTCTATGATTCGGCATCTCTCAACTACCTCATGGTAGCCTCAAAAGATAGAAAAATAGCTTGTAGTTAGAAGGAAGGTTTTCAATATAAAAATATTACTACCCTTATGAACACTGAAAATGTTGACCAAAATGAGTGAGAGAATGTGTGTTAAGTTTACTAAAAACAAACAAGAATGAGGAAACAAAAAATATTATTAATCTCACAATGATGGACCAATTATCCTATCACCAACATCAGCCAAGAGCAGGTGCGAGGAGATAATCACATGTATAGGTCAAACCTATACTGATATTTTCCCACTGTCTAGTCATCTGAGACAGAACTGATCTCTATAGGTGACTTTCAATCACCCAGCCTATGTATGTATAGCATGACTGAAAATACTGACATGCACAACTGTATTTTGTATCTGTATTTTATTTTGAGAGCTTTGAACCAAGAAGAATTTAAATACCAGCTAAAATAATCATTCTTAAAGGTGAAATACGACACATCTATTTTCATTTATTTTCAATGCATGTCTCAGGAACACAAAAAAAGGCTGTTCTTTTAGGTATGTAATAATTGAGTGTCCTTTTTAAAATGCCACATTTTCAGAAAGCAGCACAGCGGCTTAAGAGAAAATAATCCCACTACTGACCAAAGCCAGACACAAGCAAGAATGTAAAATATTTGTGTTAAGAGCATTTTGCTGAAAAATCCCAAACCTCTCTACAAAAAATAAGATGTTTGGTGCTCATAGATGGAGTCTGTGAACTGCAAAGATTATCTAAATAGTTTAGTGAAGAGCACTGCAACATGAAAAAAAGCACATCATGAGGATGGCTGTGCAGTATACTGTGTTGGTTCCTCAAATTTCTGTACTTTCTCTTCTGTATGTTTGCTTGCAAGCATATCCCATGAAACTGCCTTTACAACTGAATTAGTCTGGTCTGCAATGTAAAAATTACTTCTGTTTCATATTTACCTCCTGAATACACTTATTCTAGCATTACTGCTGTTATTCTGCAGGTACAAATACAGTTCAGAGGATTCCAGTTACTCCCATCCCCACCTTTTATGGCATCATCTCCAGTATCAACCTCAGTTGTACATCGCAATTTACACTGCTAACTGCTGTGTAGTGCAGTGAAGTCAAAAGAGCTACCTGGGGGATCAACAATATTTATGAGTACCAAACCCCTACAGCAAAGTTGAACACAAAAGAGCCAAAAATGAACATTTATATCTCTATTTATAATCTTAAATTGTAAAGCCTGGTGCTCAGAATAGATGGATGCTGTATATTTCCCAGTGAAGACATGTGATTGTGAACAAACTCAGAATTGGGAAGAAAAGTGTCACTTGATATGGCATTACGTTAAGTGCTTGGAAGATGCTGGCTTTGCCCTGTTCAATAAAGTTATTCTGTATGTGTCTGGATTATGCAAAATATTCTAATGTTTACACTGATTTTTGAATAAGACCTCAGAAAAAAATAGACAACAATCAAATCCCCCCCCTATTGTTACAGTCACTAACACAAAGACCTATTTTGTGTTACAGCTAAAACATCAGGACACCTCCTTGAGTAGGAATACAAGTCTTCTCTTTTTCCTAATAAAAGCCCATATATTATTTTGATTAATAACGTGTCACAGATTTGCTTGGCTGGTCTAACAACATGATGGAATGCTTTTTCCGCTATAACTAGAAAAAAGTTATTTCTATTCAGCAGATGAATTATGACTTTGCTTTCCTCTAAAGAAATGGCTTTGAAATGGGTTTAGGCAACACCTTAAAAATAACGAGGACTGGATACTTCTTTTACGTTCTGGGAGGGTCAGTTCTAAAAGACATCACTCTGAGTAAACACTGGAAACAGAATCAGGCTTTAAGATGCTCAAAAAAACTAAAGCTAAAATATTAAAGAATAGTTTATATTCCCAGGTAATCTATATGTAGAATACTGGTAAAACTACAAATTTCACTACTCAGAGAAGGTGGGATAGAGAATATAAGAAATGCCTTTACAGAATACATGTTGTTCAAGTATGTACATTAACCAGTGTACCTCTAGGCATGTTCATGTCAGAATTTTACCTGCAAGTTAAACATAGCAGTCTGGTATTTCTTTTTTCAATCCTCAAATAGTTCATTATCATTCACAAAATAACAAAAGGAACACAACAGATTGACTGCTAGAGAACTACCAACTACTGAATGCCATTCTTGTTAACACTACTATATCTCTTTCACCTCAGAAGGACTTAATGTAGGAAACAAAGGGTAATGCAGACCTAGAAGAAGCTAGTTTATTTAGAATGAGACACAGGCTTTGCCCTTCTCCTACCTAAACACCATACACTTTAAAGTTCTAATATTTTGGCACTTACGTATTAGTACAGAACAAGAAGTGCTGTAATTCTCCAAGCAAAAGGATTTGTCTTGGAGAAGAAATCTTTCCAAGTCTCAGCTGTACTACTAAAGGCTGAATGGAAACATGCACAATTCAGGCTTCTCCATAGGTTTTGGCTGGTGCTTCAGATTTTAGGGTATTTTTACTTTTCTTAAAATTAAACCCATAGTCTCAAGACTCCTGACTACACAACGTCTGTAGACTCCCCTCAGATTTGCTAAAATTGAGAACACTGTCGTGTGGAGAAGACTAAAAGGAATTCATTTGGGGTTTATGGAAGACTGTCTTGAAGACCTCTTGCTTGAGCAGTTAGCATTTTCTTTGCTTTAAAAAAATATGATGTCACTTTCTGGAAAGCAGATCCTGTATTTGCCAGGGCACAGGCCTAAAAGAAAAGTTAAGCCTTTAGGCAAAGGCCAACTTATTCCCAACATTTTACTTACGGTAAGGTCTCCTGGATTGAAAGAGCATGGCTGGAAATGAGTTGAAGGACGCTGTTATTTCATGAAAGGGTAC
Source organism: Burhinus oedicnemus (assembly GCA_008921705.1). Lineage (NCBI taxonomy): Eukaryota > Metazoa > Chordata > Aves > Charadriiformes > Burhinidae > Burhinus > Burhinus oedicnemus. Next base: position 1,149,946 of record VFFE01007789.1, on the reverse strand, counting down.
AAGACTAAGTAGTGCATTCAAAACAAAAATGCCACTATTTTGTTTTCAATTGACTGATCAACATAAATCTTACTTAACAGCTGGATATGACTCATTAGGCTCCAGCCACTCCTCTTTTCTATGCCAAAGCTTCTTCCAGAGTGTTGGGAGGATGACTTAGGAGTTAAATTCATGTAAACTCGGCTGTACCCTGAATCCAAAAACAGGAGCTGGCACAAAGAAAGTAGAGCAATGGATTTTGAAACCATGTAAATACCTAAAGGTGAACTAAACCAACAGGGAACAGTATGATCTGATGCAGGTTCCCTAATGTATATCACAGGTGTACTCTTCCTAAAGCTTAAACACCCTAGCACTTGCTACGGTGACTACTTATTGAGCAGCTATCAGTATCTACACAGCGCATATTTAAACATATATCTTATTGCTGTACATAACTTCCTCACACTCACGTTCTGAGAGCTAATTCATTAAACACCAGTGTGTAACATAAGGTGCTCAACAGTTAGCTCAGTGGAAAAAATGACAAAATTTTTCCTCTATGGCTTCTCCCTCAGCCTGCTGCCAGAAGGCTGGGCAGCTGCCAAGCAGGAGTGTAAAGCAGTCACATTAAGTTGATCATATTCTACAGCTCCTGTAAGGATCACAGGAGACTGTCTCAGAGAAAGCTGTAGGTGAGCAGAAACAAGGTCACACACTCTTGACAGTTGCAGAGCCATTAAAATAGCATCCATCCCTCTGAGGTTCTCTGCTTTAGCAACTCCATACCTTTAACAGTTTGAAAAGGAATCAGGATTTCTAAGGCCAACGAAGACCAAAAAAACCCAGAAAGCTACGCAGAAGTTATTCTTCTACCTCCTTTCTGTCTTCATTGATTTTAGGGCATTTCATATTAGTCCTCCTAGCCAAAGAGTGTCCAGCACCTTCCTTCCCTCCTCCTGTCTCCTTCATTTAGGCTTTTAACAAATTTAGACCACACAAAACTTTGGCTTTTGATTTTTCTTTTTTTTGCGATTTTTCTTTTGCCTTTGCAAACAAGAAAACGCTGTCACCAAGGTTCGGGCAAACAGGCCTTCTCTGTCAATATTAACCTAGCTACCTGAGAGAATATGCCTTAAGAACATCATGCCTGCTCTTAGTTTTAGTTTCTTTAACACATTTTAAACTAAATGTATGCATTTAAACTGTGTAACTTGAGAGGGAAACATTACTTAAGAAAATGCAAGTATTACCACATCCTCCCCAGACACATCCAAGGACCAGTTAGCTCTCTTAGCTACAGCTGTACACAACTGTTCATCACAGTCACCTGATGATCCATCACTTCTAGCTCCTACAGACAATCACCATTTCCCCAGACTGTTCTCATATGCCTACACCAACGATAATTGCTTCTATCTACACGATAGAAATACACATTATTTGACTTTACCCTTCCGATGCAGAGATCCAGAATATTCTGCATCTGTAACCTGTCCTCTTCCTCATTAATCATGACGCCAGTCTCTGCTATCTGCAAACTTTGGTAATATGCACTTATAGGCATTACTAAACAACATGTCTCTGCCTCCTCTTTCCAGATCTATCTGCTGCAAGTTCTGACACTGTCATCATGACTTCCTCAGCTCTGAGGCAGTATATAAGTACAGTCACATTCATCAAACCAGCAGAGTGTCCTTCGGCATTTATGAAAGTTGCTCTCAGAGAATAGAAGGGCCTCAGTATCACGTATAAAATGACATGGCAAATATATCTCTTAAGACAGATGCACCATAAGACAGTAACATTAGTGCCAACAAAAAAATAGGCCAAACTGATTCTAGACAAAAATCTAACTTAATACAAGAATGTTTCACATGTAGTAATTTAAACTGAGTAACAACTAAAAATGATCATCACATGCCGCTTTTACATCAGAATTGAAGATGCAATTATCAAATTCACTTATAGTTTGATCTTGACACTTTAAAACTTGTTTCATATGCTTAGTACCCCACTTCTTTATGTAAACTTCTCTGTTTGAATTACAAAGGCATTTTCTAGATAAAATACAACTGCATTCTTTTTTCACTGCATAATTCCCAGTCAAAACATTTCCAGCACTTCCATTCCTCATGGAATGACCTAATGAAAGCATCTGAAAAAAATGCTTTCCATATTATTCTCAGGAAAAAAGTGCTGGTATCCTCCCAGTCTGCATGACGCTGCCAGTGGAAAGGTCTTTTCCTAAAAAGGATTATCACCAAGCACTCTCTCAGGTAACTCCACTTTACTCTCTGTAAGCTGCATCATCCACAGGCAATATAGAAATAAACCTCTGTAAACCACCTTCCGTTCTCCCCTTCAGGCTAAACAGTACCTACATCATAAGTAATGTGTCCATTTTGATGGAATTGCAGCATGGTTGTATGTGATTCTGTGATTATTCACTGCTGTAGTAAGATTGCTAGCAAAAAACTTTGGGAGGGATACAAAGACCCTGATAGAAAAAGGCCTGTCTTTGCTGCCAGGAACATGTTCATTTTGTTATCTGTGAAAGATCAGGCTGGCTATTTCCACTGCCTAATTTAAAAATTCTCTTTTTTCAGACTATATGTAACTTTATGGCTAACAAAGTTGGAGATAATGGTGAAAACTAGGAACTCTGATTTCACCTGCACAGCACAGGCAGTTGGCAGTGTAATATCTCTTTAACTGTCTCCACAGATTCTCAAAATTCTGCGCTGGTTACCATCCCTAGAAAAAAGTCAAATGGAAGTAATTCAGTTTCATGTCCTTTGTACTTTTGCTGATCCTCCACCCCAAGTACAATCTGCTTCTTGGTGTGCTGATGACATTCCATAAGTATATTTTCTGTATCTTGACCTTAGTCTTCTCAGATCCCTTCACACAGGACAGAAAGAGAAAGACATTCCTCATTGTTAAGTCTTGAAAGTTTCGACTTAGGGCCGGCCTTTTCAGACTGTAATTATAGTTCACAACATTCAGCTTTGAACATTTGTCTTTCCCTTTTTTTCCAAAAGCCTCACCTTTTTCCCCCAAATATACTGTTCTGTTCAGGATCTTCTAAGAATTTCTGGTGCGCTTAATGAGTCAGAAAGCTGTAAAACGACATTGAGATTTGTTCCCTCACTTATATGCTCTGTTCACCAATTGCCTTTTCAATACTGTCAAAAGAAGAGACTGTTAATATTTCTATCTTCACACTATCTTGCTTCGCTGTCTTGACTCTCCCCCTATTTTTTATACATTGCTTCTTTTGCTGCTGGAAAACTCAGCTGTCCTCTAGCTTTCAAAATCACAAAGAGACAAAAAACCTAATCTACTCAACAAAATTTTTTCCTCTCGTCCTTGAGAGGAGAAGGTTCTTTTTCATCCTTCTATACTTAACATTAACATGTCTCTCAGGAAGAAATACTTGATAGATACCAAAAGCTATTTTTCAGCTTTAAGTTTTGAAGTAAAATAATGATTACATACGCATCCACAAATAAGAATGGAAATTAACGCTTTAGTGATGTTTTTTCAAGATTATTCCATTTTAGTTTCAGGTGACTCTGTTTTTGACATCTGGACATCCTAGGTCAAAGCAGGCTCTGTAATGGAAGCCTGTGTAATCCAAAGTGTGACAAAGTAAGTATAAATCTTACTTATTTCCTTTGGACTTCCAAAGCAGCAAACAGCCTAGCTTGCAATTGAAGTGTAGATAGTATGTTTCAGAGAGGAATATTTTTGTTGATTTCAGTCCATATCAAACAGAGGGGTTTGTTACGGAACTTTCATATTTATTTCATTTTATTTTGGCTTCTGTTTCAGTTTCTTCCACACACCTATAAATCAATCAGTACTCCTCCTGCACACACCCGTAACAGACTTACCACCACAACAGGGAGACAAGAGGGTGAGAAATCTTTCTTATAGCATCAACACATGTACCCAAAAGAGAGAACAAGAAGGAAAATTATCCAGCTAATCAGTTTGTGCCAGATACCAGCCAACCAGACACAACTAGCAAGGTCCACTGGCGTGATGGAAACAAAAATGCTTCTTGTTACTACATTATAAAAGCGACACTCAGAAATTACCTTTCATTGGTTAACATTCAATCAGCTTAAAGTAACAGAAAATAGGAAGAACCTGCGGCACTGCCCATGGAAATAGTTTAGAAATACAGTAGTACTACAGTTCTTTTTCTTGTAGGCTCTTAATAATAAATAGCAGTATCCAAGTAAACTGTATGAAATTTCACTCAATTTCATACGGTACTCTCTTACACTATTTGCCTTTTCTTAAAATCTAAATTGAAAACTTGTAATCCACAAAGTTAACAGTTGGTTACTTCCATGGGCCTGAAGCATACCCATTCAAATAAAATGCAGGTGTAAGCAAATCTCAGCATTTGCCATAAAGCTGACTGAAGCCTGGCTTTCTAGATTTGCACAGGAAACCTTTGTTGTATTTGGCAGCCACTCTTTTGTGGAGCTCTCAGGATTTTTTTGTCTACAGACATAATTGCTCAATAGAAGAAGAAAATTTAGCCAAAAGTCAGTTGCAGATACCTCTGCTATTTTACTTTGACAACCTAGATTATTTTAGATATTTCAAAAGCTACACATCCTCTAGGGCAAGATTATTTAACACCGCAAACTAACCTTCAGCCCTGCTCCTCAGACCTGACAGTTTCTTAACAGCACAGATTCCACAGAAGTCTTCGTGTGGCTAACAAACAATACAGTTTAACTGAGTACTTATCGAAGTCTCTACCTGACCAGCCAAGTACTTTAGTTCCTCCAATACCATCATGTAAGAGACTAAACATTTCCGATTCCTTTTTCTCCTCCTTGCAGAAATGACTGGAAGCACTGCACTAACAATATACCCAGTCTCTAGGGGAAGGGAGGGCCTCAAATTGCTCAACGACTAGTCTGCTGGCTGACCAAAGAGATTTTAATGGCTCTGGCAGGAGTTCTGTCTGGCCGTTCACAGCCAGTAACCATGAGTTGTCCTAAATGATGACAGCTGCAAGTCTTAGGGAAGAGTAGAGGCAAAATATTTACCCACAAATGTCAAAAATAATCTTATTTAATGACCTTAGAAATAGGTAATACCTGCATGGTATGTCAATATAACTGATAAAAAGTAAGCACATGGCAGAACCTTACTGTAATTAAAGGATGAGGAAAAGGCTGAGGTACTTAATGCCTTCTTTGCCTCAGTCTTTAATAGTAAGACCAGTTGTTCTCCAGGAACCCAGCCCCCTGAGCTGGAAGACAGAGGCAGGGAGCAGAATGAACCCCCCATAATCCAAAGGGAAATGGATAGCAACCTGCTACACCACTAGACACACACAAGTCTATGGGCTCGGACAGGATCCACCCAAGGGTACCGAGCGAGCTGGCAGAAGTGCTCACAAAGACACTTTCCATCATTTATCAGCAGTCCTGGCTAACTGGGGAGATCCCTATTGACTGGAGGTTAGCAAATGTAACGCCCATCTACAAGAAGGGCTGGAAGGAGGATCCAGGGAACTACAGGCCTGTCAGTCTGACCTCAGTGCTGGGGATCTGCTGATCTCTTAGTTATGGAGCAAATCATCTCGAGTGCCATCACGTGGCACATACAGGACAACCAGGTGATCAGGCCCAGTCAGCATGGGTTTATGAGAGGCAGGTACTGCTTGACAAACCTGATCTCCTTCTGTGACAAGGTGACCTGCTTAGCGGATGAGGGAAAGGCTGTGGATGTTGTCTACCTAGACCTCAGTAAAGCCTTTGACACCATTTCTCATAGCATTATCCTGGAGAAACTGGCTGCTCATGGCTTGGATGGGTGTACTCTTTGCTGGGTAAAAAACTGGAAGGATGGGCCCAAAGAGTGGTGGTGAATGGAGTTAAATCCAGTTGGCAGCTGGTCACACGTGGTGTTCCCCAGGGGTCAGTATTGGGGCCAGTTCTGTTTCGTATCTTTATCAACGACCTGGACGAGGGGATTGAGTGCACTCTCAGTAACTTTGCAGACAACACCAAGTTGGATAGGAGTGTTGATCTGCTTGAAGGTAGGAAGGCTCTACAGAGGGATCTGGACAGGCTGGATGAATGGGCCAAGGCCAACGCTATGAGGTTCAACAAGGCCAAGTGCTGGGTCCTGTATTTGCGTCACAACAACCCCATGCAACACTACAGGCTTGGGGAAGAGTGGCTGGAAAGCTGCCTGGCAGAAAAGGACCTGGAGGTATTGGTAGACAGCCAGCTGAATATGAGCCAGCAGTGTGCCCAGGTGGCCAAGAAGGCCAATAGCATCCTGGCTTGTATCAGAAATAGTGTGGCCAGCAGTATGAGGGAAGTGATCATGCCCCTGCACCTGGCACTGGTGATGCCACACCTTGAACAGTGTTCAGTTTTGGGCCCCTCACTACAAGAAGGACATTGAGGTGCTGGAGCGTGTTCAGAGAAGGGCAATGAAGCTGGTGAAGGGTCTAGAGCACAAGTCTTCTGAGGAGCAGCTGAGGGAACTGGGATTGTTTAGCCTGGAGAAAAGGAGGCTGAGGGGAGACCTTATTGCTCTCTACAACTACCTGAAAGGAGGTTGTAGCGAGGTGGGGGTCAGTCTCTTCTCCCAAGTAACAAGGGATAGGACAAGAGCAAACTGCCTCAAGTTGTGCCAGGGGAGGTTTAGATTGGATATTAGGAAAAATTTCTTCACCGAAAGGGTTGTCAAGCATTGGAACAGGCTGCCCAGGGGAAGTCATTGAGTCACCATCCCTGGAGGTATCTAAAAGATGTGCTGGTGTGGTGCTTAGGGACATGGTTTAGTGGTGGTTTTGGCAGTGTTAGGTTTACGGTTGGACTCAATGATCTTAAAGGTCTTTTCCAACCTAAATGATTCTATGATTCTATGACTGGCTACCTAGATACCTGTTAAGGCAGCAAAACAGCAGGACACACCATCCACTAGTTTGTGGAATGTGCTGGGGACATTTTTCTTCAGAGACAGAGGAAATTGCTAGGGAGTGTCAGTTTCTTCACCTCTGATATTGATCAAGAAGCTATTCAAAAATTTGAAATTTTGAAGAAAGTAATTTGGAAATGAAACCATTTGGTATTCTAAGCAGGAAAGGTGCAGTAGTAGCACAGTAAAGACAATGGGCTTCAAAAAAAAACCCAAAACAAAACATTTAACATAGTTTTACTGCAGTTTACAAGCAGAATAGCACTGAAGACAATGCAAAGCCTACTATGGCTCTTCAAGTGAAACTACACAGAACATATCACAAGAATTTATATGAATTACCTTCAAAGAGGCTGGAATAAAAGTGGAAGCAGTAAGGTCAAATTGAAGTTTGCCATGGAAAATGACAATAGCTTGAGGTTGTACTAATTTACCTAGAGCAAGCCATGAATAAAAATACACCATCAAGACAGGAGAATGCACTGAAATGAAAGGGAAAGGGAAAGGGAAAGGGAAAGGGAAAGGGAAAGGGAAAGGGAAAGGGAAAGGGAACCAGCACAAATAGGCAAATAATTCCAGTTAAAAATTTTGGAGGGAAAGGAACTAGAGGAACAGGTGTTTCAGGAAGATTCTCTCTCACAGGAATAACATGTATGCAAAAACCAGGTAAAACAGATTAACAATTTTATCAGAATGTTCAGAGAATTTTAACGGGCATAAACTGACACAGATGTCCTAAGACAGTACAACCTCAGGTGATCATTCATAAAAACAAGACATTTTAGGCCAACATATTAAATATAATTTGGAACAGGAGGCTGACTGTAGTGATCATGAACATCAAAGTACCCCAAATAAATACTTTTGTTCCACAGTGTGTTTTCTCTTACCTCCATTTAACTGAATTATAAGTTGTAGCACATACCTGGTGAATTTCAACAGTTCTGCAACTCCTAAAAGCAGGTTTCTTTTACAGTGTTCTGGTCCAGATAGACCAGAAGCATGGTTTCCAGCAACCCCAGATTCTTTCTGCAGGAATACATTTCAAGGCTATCCTGCAATAAGCCTAGAAGTTCATGCAAGTACTCATGCTGGGATCCTCTAATTAGACCTGCCATCATTTGAAGACAGCAAAGATGTTTCTACTTCTGCCTGCAAAAATACGGCACTATCCTTACTAGGTTCATTGGAACACCACCTTCCTTCTAAGTCATGAAATCAGCTGCAGTTCATTACTATGAACTTTTTACTCTGTCAGTGCCCTGCAAGTACACTGCGTGGATCAGGAGCATGCTGTGCCAACATAACAAGCAGTCTCCAGAAAAAAGGTGCCAATAAAAGCCACAAAACATTAGCAACATGAATGATAGCAACAATTGCTAAAGGCAACATGAACCTAAACCCAAAGACAACCTTCGCTCCACCAGCTACCAAGTTCTAGTAAACTCTGGGAAAGGGTATGTAAAGTATGTAATGGATTAGTATGTGCAAACCATTTTATAGGATCCTTCAGTTAGAATGAATTAAGATTGTCAAAAGAGCAGGTATGCAGCAGTACAACTGAGCAACTGTGTCTGTGTTAGGCAGGAGAGAATTTGGAGAGTGTCATGCCTAAACCACACTTCACACATTCACATAACCTGTTACTTGCATGTAAGCTAGGAGATATTCTCCTGTTAATTTATGCTTGTCAGTCCAATAGCCTTTAAAATACAAAGCTATTCCATGATGACTGACTGTTTCTAATAGCTAAAAAGCCCCAGGTCAGAATACATCCTGGTTTGAGGTGTTTATGTTGCTTTTCTCCTGCTACTTAAAGCAGCAGCATTTACTCAGAATAATAAAAACATTGTGCATTGAAAGACACCACCCACTCTGAAATAAACAGTAAATTTGGACTCACTCTCCCTTCCAACATCCTTCTTTCAGTAGAGATCATGGTAACAACCACTTGGCAACAAAACAGTTTTCCCTGCTATGAAACCCAATACAACTGTTCAAAAAATGAACTCTGCAGCTGCTGCAAGAGAAAAACCCAAACCTTACCAATAGGCATCTGGACTTGGCTCTCGGAAATAATTTGAGAAATGAGTTCTACCCCAAATGGAACATTCTTACAGAGTTCTGTTGGCGTTGTTTATCTCAGAGGAGACCTGTAAATAGGAAAGGGTACATAACCTTCAGCAAGAATAAGCCCACGTGTGTCAGACAAATGCCAAGGCATGAAAGAAACATCCATGCAAAATTGCAGGAAGAAAGCAGAGGATACATTTCTCATGAGAAATAGGTATGTGAGCGGAAAAAACAGGTAACCCTACTAGTTGCAATATCAGAAGAGGGGAAGTGGGCCATGACCTGAACCATTATATTACATTACTTCAGACAGGGGACGCACCAGTTCTGAAGCATCCCTCCCACTGATACTATCTATGAACCTTTGAGGCCCCTCTCAGAGTTCTCTCCTATTAAAGATAACCACCTCTCTTTAGGAATATTTTTTAAAGGAATTAATGAAAATACTGAGTCTATGCTTGCTTTCTGAATTGCTTCTCAAAAAGTAGTGCAGAAAGTTAATCCTAATGAACTAAGGCAAAAAAGTACCATTTTTCTCCATGAGTTTCAAGCTTTTACAATGCTTTTCACAAAGACACTAAAAACTGCACCAAGACCCCAGTCTCTTTGGCTTGCTTCCTCCCAGTCACTGGGCAATCCACTGCTGGGCCCCAATCTTGCTGGTTTCAACAGGAATGGGATGGGATTTAAAAAACTAAGTGATTATCATAGCAGTGAAGTAACACAAGTCAGATGAAAAGAGAACAGTAAAGCTTACAATCTGTTGCTTTGTGGTTGGAAATACTAAGAGCAGAACACTGTTTACACACAGTAATGCATACTTACAGCTGGTTTGTATCAGAGGAAAGGCCATGAACATTTGTTAGACTACAAGCACAGAGTTTCTAAAAGACTGAGAGTCTCTCTTTTTAATCCAGAATCTTTTTGTAAATATTGCAGTACTCACCTTCCCTAGCTGGACAAAGCTTGGCCTCCTTTGCTAGTAGTAAGAAAAAAAAAAGTCTTCAAAGACATTATGGAACAGGAAACACTAGAGATTCAGCAGAGGTAAATAAGCTCATGAGGCGCCTTTGATCCCCACTCCTCTCAACCTGTATCTTTGCTTACTAACAGCCGTTATTTAAAAGAGAACAAAACTTTGAAGCAACATCTTCACACAAAATAATATATTCTCAAAGCATGTCTGTCTTTATAGCAGATTCTCTGCACAGAACAGTTTCAGTTTAGAAAGAAGATGCAGGGTCTGTTTTGCTTACCAGGGTATCTTCGGAATACTCAACATCTGTTCAGGAAGCTAGAGTTGCTCTGTTTTCATTTTTGTGGAAAGGAAAAAATGTCCAGCAGTAGCCAATGCCTTATTGATAAAGTAACTTAAAGTTATTTAGTGTCATCGCTGATTATGAAGAACTTATTTCAGAGCTTCTTTTCATTACCAGAATAGTGGAAAGATGCCAAGATTGCACATCTACATCTGGCTAGTAGTAATAAGTAGTTAATAACAATGGGATTTGACTGGCATTGCCATCACAGAAGTTCACAATACATAATATCTATTTTTCAATGAGCAAAAACGGGCTGTAAAATGTGTGTGGGTTAACACTCTGGCTCCACTCTCTCTACTGGGTCAACCTAGAAGATACTGCTGGCACTTTATCTACCAGGCATTTGCTTGCCCAGTTGAAGCGCTGACTCTTCTGTGATTGCATTGGTATAAGGCACATACAGATGCATAAAATGCAGATGATGCACAGCTTTTAAAAACTGCCATATGGGACAATACATACATATGACCATATACAAGTCCCATACATAGGCTAGAAGACTATTCACGAACTACATACAAAAGCACAGCTGTACTTGTATGGAGTTCAGTTGGTACCACATCTCCACAGAATGTCCTTTCCAAACAGAATGAAGAAAAGGTCTCAGATCAAGCACATCCACACCACCATGAGGTGACCTTCTGCTGGCCTTTCACATTACAGTTTTTCTATTTCCATAAAAGGAAGAGATTATTAACAACTAGAAATGGCCAGAAAACAAAGCCTATTCCCCTTTTTCCCATTAAAAAAAAATTAATAATCCAGAAATTCATGAAATGGGAAGGAATTTCAGTGCAATCCATGTCGGCAGATTTTAACATGAATTCTCCGTCTTGTTTACTTGCAAGGCTTCTCACCATGTTATTACCTCCCTAGTAGGTAACTGATCTCTCCTTATCATAAAATGTTGGTAATAGAAGCTCCAACCAGCTTTATTGACAAATGAACTATACTTCAAAAATTTGAGTAATTACTGGCCAATATTTCCAAGACACTTAAAGAACTTATAAAATCAAACTATTATGGGATGACGTTATAATCCAGAACTCTGTAGTATTAAATACTCTCATAACCTCCAAAAGATAACAGTACCTTCAAAATTAACTATTTAAAATTAAACTGAAAGTATAGTAATTACTCTGTTTCACAATTTACCAGACACCAAGGCATACAAAGAGATGAAATTATTTAAAAGGCCAACTTCAGAATCACTATCAAAATTCAAACTTCCATTTATGAAGTCTGCCTCTACTCACTCCTGCCATATGCTAACTTAGACCCTCAATTTAGAGATGTCTCAAAACAAAACCTCCTTGAAAAAAATTATTAGTTTAAATGATTTACATATGTTTTACATAAAAAATACTAGCTAAAATACTTTTATTGTGATGTTTTGCACCAGGAGGTGCTGATCCATTATGATCTCAGTAAGAAAGGTTCTCAGACTTTGTAAGCTATCATTTAAAATGCTACTTTTAAGGGTTAACACTATAAGGAGAGAATAGTATAGATAATCTTAAAATCGTTTAGATGGTGGGAACCCCTGGTGGAGTAGCATCAAACAAGCCTCCAGTCCACTTGTAGTATGCTGGGCAAACACTCTCTACAGAAGACACTCTCCTCTTCCAGTCATGAAGATCCTACCACAGGATTTTCTTACAAGGAAACCACTCTATTCATCATTTGCACAGTCAAACAGAAGGGAGAAAGTCTTGCTGCATTCCTAAAGGCAAGGCCACTCAGGCAGCATAACCACTGGTGCTGCGTGGGAGCTGCCTGCATGCTTCTGTGTTAAAATGAGCTGTTTGAGTTCACCGTGTAGCCAGGGAACTCGTAAAACACAACGCAGGCCTGAAGGCCAAGATATACACGCAGCACAGTGCTGCACGGCACAGGCCTTGGTGTACTCCAGTTAATTGTACCACGGAGAACTAACTCTTTGATGTACAATGGTCTCCCAGCCAGGCTCACTACTACATATGGTAACAGTTATTAAGATGAGCATTTACATCTTAATTCTTCTTATGCCTTTTCCTTTTGATGACATATTTGTTTTCATGGTCTCACACAAGATACTATCATCTATTGAACACTGCTAAAGAAACAAACGGAGTCACTATAGGTCACCGCCTTCCCTTTGGCTGTAGTAGATGCAGTAGCAGAACACGAGTGTGCTGGTTATGGCAAGACTGAGTCGGAACATAGATCTCTAAGGGACATAACAGCTCAAACAAGCTCCACTTTTCTGGGGTACTGTGCTTTAAATACTGCGTTCTTAATGTTGCAGTCATTCTTCTAGCACCCTCTAGTGTTCACGGCAGCTATGAATCATTATTATAACGGAGACATGATCTCATTATAATCCAATCTTCCTCTCCAGAAAGAGCTGCTTTCCCGATTGAAAAGAAAACTACTGATGTGCTCCACTGTAGCAGCTTCCCATAACAGCATGTGTCCATGTCGCATAATCAGCTGGAACCTCTGTCATGTTAACTTTTCTTTCAATAAATAAACACTAGTTTTCGTAGGAAAACAATGTCATTTCTCTTCAAATAAATATATTCCCCAAACTGGAAATTAACATATGAATTCACTGCCTTTGCTTTAAGCAAGTTTACACGTGCAAAACAGTAATCAATTATTTGAGTCAGTCACACCACCTCCTAAATGATGAAGTTATAAGAACGAGAAACCTTTCTTAGCTCTTATTTCATTACAGAAGACTGCAAGGCCTAAGTTTCAGAACTCTCTTCTACTCTTTGTAAGCCACAAGAGGGGGGGGGGGAACACATCACACCACAAAATGGAAGACCTGTCACTATCAGTGATTTTTTCTATCATTTTGATTTATGATGACAAAAAGACATTCAAGAGCAATACTGGTGTTTACAAACAGATCAAATTTTGAGATGTACCAGATACATTGCCCTCATGCTGAAATTTCAGCCAGCCAGGATCTCAATATTTAAGCAGTGTGCAGAGGACAGCAAGGGAGTTGATCGTAGCTCTCTGTGAGCAGTCTTCAGACCAGACAATGATACACTGCTGCATTTTCTATTAATGTGCAAGGTTGAGGTGAAATAAGGTCCAGGAAGGTAAGAAATCTACTGAAAAGAAAGTCGAATGAAAAATATAATTAGCATTTCAAAACAGTTTTTGTCCTAAATTGTATTACTGACTTCATGAAGTACAGTGTTACAGTACTGTATCACACCATGCCATAAGGGACTGATGTTCTGCTCCCTTGAAGTCAGAGCTGTTTTTTTCCTGACCACTCTTGCACGGTATTATTTACCTGGTTTTTCACAAATGTTTGAACAGTTAAGAAATTTACAATCTAGACACAGTACATTAACTAGTAGCACTTGTTCTTGCCTCTTTGCCTGGGAGGATTTCCTTCTAAGCTGCTAACATATTCATAAGTAATTCTATTTTAATCTATAACATTAAAAATAAATGTTTCAGAACTACAAATGCACTCTCTCCAACTAGTTAACCTAGAATTATTCACACAGTCACACAGTGAATTCCAAATGCAAACAAATCTTTGGCCAATACATGGACTATTTCCTCGATTCATTGCAATATATATATTAAAAAAACCCAAAACCAAACAGTTGTAAAAATTACACCTTATAGTACTTACAATCCCTTCTAAAAGAGTCAAAAAATAATTCCTCCTAAATAACCATCAGGTTGAATGCACTAGAATTCTTACTGAACAAGATAAATACAAATAAATCAGAAAACCATACAAAGCCCCCACTTCAACCAAATGAAAACAAACGACAGGTTAGATTAGTTTTGCTCCTTACTCACTTGAATACCACAAACCAGATACTTTCAGCATCTCCTACAACCTCAACCTCCCAAAACTGCTATGGGTAGGTTTTGGTTCTTTATACACCTGTGTACCAAGCCATATTTTCCCCACTTAAAAATACACGTTACGACACTGAACTAAAAGGCTAAGTGCATTTAAAAAACAACAAAACTTTTTTTTTTAAACACTCACAGCACTCCCAGTAAATTTATGGCAACCATTTTAACTTTGAATACAAAAAACTTTTAGACTTTTTAAAATGAAACTCTAGGAAAGTACTTAGTTGTTTCATGAACTGAGACCTGGCCATAAAGCGTATACATAACCTTATATTCATTAAATATGAGACAAGGTTTTCAGGATCAAATTCCTTTATTCATAACATCATAGTCGAAAGACACTCAACTGGATGAAAAATGTCAGTACAAGGTTTAAATAAAAATAAAATAAAAAAGAGAAAGGAGTAGAAAAGGAACATATAGCATAGGGTAGGAGCAAAGATAGATAAAATAAACCATATGCCGCCAGTACCAGTGCAGAACACTGTTCCTCCACAGTACAGTCACTGCTTTCAGCACTGGATTTCTCTGCTTCCAGCAGCACAATTCATTTGTATTTTCCTTCCCACACTTAAGCATTAGAACCCAGTAACGCAGCTACAATTTCAGTAGCTATTTCAGTAGCAAAAGACCATTTGGTCGTTAGGATGTACAGGGTTTTCTCATCTGTAAGTGCACTGTGTAACTGTTCTAAGCAATGCTGCCCAAAGATATTAGTAGTGCTTTTCTAAATATGGAACATTACAGTGAATTGCATTGTGTCACTATAGCAGACCTGATATTTACCCTCCTAGTTCAGGGGTAGTCTTGTGTTCTACGCTGTTTATTATTTTCAAAGCTTATGACAGACTTCTTAAAATGATAAAATTAAATGTGCATTACAACAGTATAATAAAAACACATGCATTAAGATGCATGAGGTATTTGCCTTTCTTCTTCATCACGGAAAAAGTTAAGCAGGCCATGTTCCTGGGTTTTAACTAGGCTTGACTAGACTTAGCGTAGACTCAGACTAAAGAGATAACAACTATTCCCGTTCACATAATTAACGTGGATAAATTAAAGGGACTATCTTTTCCTACAGACCTTGCTTTTTCCCCCATGATAGACTTCCCCCAAAGAACTCTGGCTTTACTCAGTATCTGTGGCTCAGAACTTGGTCATGTCATACTATCCCACACAGGAAAAGCATTAGAGTGCATCCACCTTCACTTTCTCAAATATTCATGAGAATGAGAGAATGACACAGCTGTTAAACCCAACAACTGTAATTAGGCAGAACTTGCAAATTCAGCTCTCAGCTCCAGAAAGTACGAACTGTTTAAGTGTTAAAGCATTTGAGATTAGGAGACAAGTTTCTGGATGCATTATGCTCTCTCACACTCATACCCAGTTCCCTATAACCACAATACTCCAATGCATGCGCTACTCTCCCCATATGGTCCTCACTTAACCTCCAAGCTAGAATTAAGTCAATTATGAAGAGGACATAACTTGGTATACAGCAGGATAACCACAAGTAGCCCTTCGGAATGCACCTGTTATTGTTATTTTAAGTGGGACTGTTTAAACATCAATTACAAGCATACCAGAGATTGTTTCAATAGTGTAAACAGCAGCCAAAAATACACAGCTGTGTGAGAATTGTAACTACTATTCTAAAGCAGAAGCCAAGGGCCCAGAGACTGTAAATCGTGCCTTATTCCAGACATTCAGATCGCTTCTGACAGTTTGCCTTCAGACATGAGAACACTATGTCCTCAGTAACTCAGCAAACTCACAATTCGTCCAAGTCAGTAACTGCAGTTTTAACAAAGCATACCTATTGATATTGAAAGGAGGGTATTGAATTATTGGATACCGTGATTAGAGTAAGACTGATTAACCGCTTAGTTCTTCAAGGCTATTGAATCACTGTACTTAAAGCAAGGCTGATTAGTTGCTTAGTCCCTCAACCAATGTTGTTTAAATGATTAACTATAGTTTCCCTTAGATAAGTTCATCCCTGAAAGAGATAGAATAGTTCTGAGAAAAAGACAACCTTGTGATCTTACGGGACAAGATACCGCTTAGAAACAGGATAATTAACTACATAAAAACTTGTGCCCTTGAGATGAGCAGAACCAAGAAAAGCTTGTGAACTAATGAAGCAAGGAGTACCTTAATGTGTACGCATGCGTCCGATATTGCCAGAGAAGAAAGTTCATCTGGAGGACAGCTGATGAAGAGGAAGATAAGACCACCAGATGAAGTAAACGACCACCAGAGCGGCTGTGATTTCTAAAAAGGACACTAGATGGTAGCAAAGACCGTGAAATGATCGGCCTTAGATTTACGTAATTAGTTTTAGGAAAAGGTGTGATTATGTTAATAATTTCGGGGAGATTCAGGAATATACAACACTTGTGTAAATATAAACTTCTTAAAGTCATCGCCGGGTGGGAGCACTTGTGAGGCGAAATCCCGGTGCGACCCCGGCGCCGTAATAAACGGCTTAGCGGTCTCATTGGCTGTTGAGCATATTTCTTTGAATCGGTATCTTCTGCTCAGCCTTTCTGCCTACTTAACCAAGGGAACTGTGTATTTTTCCCCTCAGATTACCATACTCGCGCAATTCCAGGCGGTTTTTCGCTCGCAGTCGCCTGGCAGCCTGCGCAACCCTCTATAGCGTGGACTCCGCAGCCGCGCCCTGGGGCCCAGGAATGCTGTGCCCTTGGGTGACTCAGCGAGAACAAGAGGTGCCCCGTCCCCGGCAGGCACCAGCCGGGCGACACCGCTGGAGCTGAGCGGTACCGCTCCTCCCGGGCTCCCTCCGCCCCTCCGGCGGGGGAACGGAGGAGGGCGGCTGGGGCCCAGGGGAGGGCGAGGGGAAGTTTCTGCGGGAGAGCTGGACTCGACAGGCGGCCGGGCTCCTTCGCCCCGCCGGGCAGCGGCAGCACCGGCCCAGCCCGGCCCGCCACAGCTCTCCGCACCCACCGCCTGTGAGAGGAACGCCCGACGCAAGCGTTAACGGCTGACACAGCCCCTGAAGGGCCGCGAGGGCGCACGAGCAGCCCGCCCTCTGCGCGTCACAGCCGAGGAGCCAACCAGCACCGACACGAGACTGCCCCCGCCGCCATGCCGGTGGTGGGTGGAACTTACCGGAGGAGGCCGGGCACCATAGAGTTGTAGGGGAGGGCGGGGCGAGAGCGGCCGCGCTCGCCGGGGCAGGGGTGAAAGGTCAGGGGTTCCGCTGGGAAAAGATGGTGGCGCCGGCGGCGCTCCGCGTGGTGCGATGCGGCGGCAGCACCCTCCACGGTGCCAGGGCCGTCTTCTCCGCCGATTCCAAGTAAGTGGGGCTGGGACTCGAGCCTTCCGTCCTGGGGGTTGGGGATGCGCTGCAGAGCTCCGCAGCAGAGGCGGCTGCCGGCTGGTGGTACCGCGGCCTGCCGCTCCCCGAGGGGTCCCTGGGTCCCTTCTCCCGCGGGCGGCGGGGTAATGGGTTTCCTCCCCTTCCAGGTACCTGCTCTGCGCCTCCGGCGACTTCGTGAAGATGTACAGCGTGGCCACCGAGGAGACGCTGCGGCTGATGGGGGGCCACGCCGACCTGGTGACGGGCATCCAGCTCAACCCCCACAACCACATGCAGGTCTGAGGGGGCGGGGGGGTCTGGCCGTGGGAGCTGTTGGGGGTGCTCCTGGCACCCCGGCACAGCTTATCTGCTTCTGCGGGGCTGTCCCGGGGGTGGGGGGGCTGGCTGGAACTTGAGAACGAGCTGGAAGCGATTATATTGTCGAGCTAATGTTTTTGCTAAATCTGGCTGGAAGGGTAAACGTTATATTTGTTTTCTACAAAAAAAAAAAAGGTAAAAAAGTGTGAAGTAGACTGATTGAATGGAATGACAGCAAAATTTCTTTTTTTAAAAAATTATTTAATTATTAAAGGTGGAAAAGAAGCATGTGAGAAAATCAGCAACATTTACTTTGCCCTTCTCTGTCTGCTAATACAGATGCAGATTTGACTAAATCCCTGCCATTTCCCAGTGGCGCTCTGTCTACCAGCAGCCTGCCTTCCCAATTCACTGCTGCTCCTGCTCTGGTTCTCAGTTTGCTTGGGTTTTTTGGTGTCTCTATATAAACAAGAATTATGTGCCAAGGTGGACTGCATTTGCATATTATCTATGCAAAATCTGATACAAATGTTAGTAGATGTTCACATAATGGATAACTGTATACTCTGTTAGTCTCAAGTGATTAAGCACAAATACCTGTTGTTTCTTTCACAATTCATGAAAATGTATATTTCAAACTAGAATAATAGTGTTGTATTTCCATTGCACTTTCTTTGAAGGCAGCACAAAGCTAGTCCATGTCCTGTATTTTTGATGATTCAGCCACTTTGAATTGTAGTTCCATTGATCAAATCTTAAACTTTTAAGCTGTGGTTTTTATGTAAAACCTGGCTTTGATATATTATTTTAACTGTCACATTTTTTTTTTTCCTCAGCTATATTCTTCCTCTCTTGATGGCAGCATTAAGCTGTGGGACTTCATGGATGGGATTCCCATTAAAGTATGTTGAGTTATTCTGTTGAGCACATGTCAAAAAAATTCTTGACCTGTTGATAATAGAATGAGGCTTTCTGCAGCTATTACTACATATGGGCACAAATCAGTCCGAGATACATTGTTCTGCCATTAACAGCCTGAAAACCATCTATTTATGACAGTAATAGAATGTGGCCGTTGATGTGTGTGTCACTGCAGAAATTCATGATGATGCAGAATCTTTTGGGGAAGAAAATGGGATATGTACTGACATACTAACTTTGCTACTTGCTGCAGTTCAGAGTCCAGTGTAGCTCTTAGGGAGGGTGCTGCAGTTGGTGATGTGCCAACAGGAGTTGATGTGACAGCCTGAAAAGGTGGGCTGCTAACTGTCCTGTTGCTCCCGTTTTCTGCTAAATAGAGGCAGTTCCCTGTAGGTGGGCCTTCTGCTTTGTACAAGGGGTAAGGTACCTGAAGGTTTTTCAGTGAATCTGATGTCTCATATTTTATTAGTACTGTTTTAACATTTGTATTGGTCCTTGATAGAATGAAGGTCTTTTTATTTGTCTTAGAATTGAGAATTTTAATTAATACATCAAGGTTTCTTTAAAGGACATGTGTTTTCCTTATTGTAAAACCTTTGCATTATTCACTGCTGAAAACTATATGCATGAGTGTAATAATTGTTGACCTCCTTCTCTTTTTGTCTTCAGACTTTCACTGTCGGGTCCAAACTTCTGGCACTGTACGCACTTGCTAGTTCTGAGGACTCAGTGTTTGTTGTAATTCCAAAGAGTGGTGAAAGAGGTATGGTATGATAAGCATTATCCTCATCATCTAAGTCATGCTATGTCCAAGCTACTGTCATGTGAGTGAACGGTATGCTGCAAGAATGCACGTTAACATATTAATTTTGAAAAAATTTCTTAAATCCTGTGACAGATGTCTGCAGTCATGACTTTTGTACCTTTTCTTCTGGTTTTGTTCTATGACATCTGGTTTTTTAATATTTGTCTAGAAAAGAGTGCTTATCTTCACTTTTGAAGTGTATACTGCATATATCTGATGGTGTAGATGCAATAAATCTTTAAGCAGCGCTTACCGCAATATAGGGTATGCTACAGTATTTGAGACTACTCTTTCACCGTAAGCAGTATTAACATAAATAGACCTGTCCTATTTCACAGCATGCGTAGATTTTTTTTTTTCCTAGAATTTTGTCTGAAATAAATACAAATATAGCTTGACCTTACTCTTAATATATTGTTACAAATGTCACTTCAGAGCAAGAGTGAGTATTATGCAACTTTGCTTGGTTTCTGCTTACAGTTGCACTAGTATCCGCTTTCTTCAGTCTCCTCAGTCTTCAAGACTATTATTTGAATCAAAATGTCTGAAACAATTACTTTTTGAAAGGTGTTACAAACTTTTTCGAACTTACTAAAAATATTGTAAGGTACTAACATGTTAGTTTTAAGGTAGAAGGGGGTGCATATCTCCTTTTTAAGGGATGTACATAAACTTGTTCATAAAAGCCTTTTGATTACAGATTTTTCTTTGGTCAGATACATTCCAGCTGGTCTCAGTTAGGCTGACAAAAGCAGCAGGCCAAGATTTGGAAGCCAAGGAACTGTCAGTGGTTTTGGATGGTGTGGATGCGTCACCAAAGCGTATTGCATTTGGAAGAGAAGTATATTCACCTTTTGGTTTTCTTTCTTCTGTTGGGTGTTGGTTGGTTGGGTTTTTTTTTCCCTTTCAAATGAACTATATGCTGTTTATGCTTTTATACAAGCACAGCAGCACTGAAACAAAACTTAGGTTAAATGAATCTGTGTGTTTGTAAGACCTATGCTTTCTTTTATAAAAAAACCACAACACAGTAGGAAAATATTTACTTAACATCACTTTGTATGTTATCTCCAATTTTAAGTACTTTGTAGTGAAACAGAGTTGGGTTTTTTTTTTCATGAGTAAGAACATAAGCTGTATGTCCTAAATTGTTGTTTTACTATAACAGGGTGAATATGTGGCATCAGTGAAGGACATTAATCTCCAAGTTTATTTTTTTAAACAGAAACAGTTGAACAGGTAAGAATGAAAATGTCAAGTATTGATTCAGTCTGATATAAATCATAAATCGTAACTGCTGATGTGTGCACACATTATTTTATGTTTGTGAGCAACTATTTGGTTTTATGCTGGAGGGGATGTAGTCAGTATATAAGAAGCTCCCTGTAGAGCTAGACAGCAAGGTGCTGCAGCGAGGTATTGGTAGCTTGTCTTTCCAGCTCAGGCATGTACTTTTTTTTCAGGTAAATGCTTAGGATGGTGCTGGACTGAAACAAGTGATGAAGTTTGGTCAGGGCTGAAACAGGGGCAGGGAGAGGAAGAGAGGGTGGAAGGAGAGAGGGAGATAAAGAAGGAAAAAACTTTCCGCTTGATTGAAGGTGAAGAACTAATGAAATAAAGAGGAAAATAAGTCTGTCGCTATTTTTTGGAGAGAGCATGTAACTGTAACAACTTGGAGATGTTTAATTTTGCTAGTCAGAATTACTTTTACATGCATTAGCTGATCCTTTTGAAGCTTTGTGTAAAAAAAAAAAAACCAAAAAAACCCTCATATAATTAAAATTACTTTCCTAACTCTTGAAGGTTTTCTGTAAGTGCAATGAAGACAAAAAGTGGAAACAATCAGTTCACTTGCATAGCGTGCCATCCTACGGAGGATTGTATTGCAACTGGCCACGCTGATGGAAAGATTCGCCTCTGGTATGCACATTTTGATTCAACCGTGTACCCCATAAACTGATGTGACTGTAGGAATTAAGTGAAACCTGAGCAAAGCAGTCTAATTCATCCTTAGCATTGCCATTTTCAGAAGCCATAATGAGAAAAGAATGGCAAACAGAGTCTTAGGGAGAGCACAGTAGTGGAATTGCATGGTTAAGAACAATATGTTTGCCAAGTTGCGTAGTATGTCTAAGGTGTGCAGTGTGCAGCAGGAAGGCGCTGAAAACCAGCTAGCATGGTTCCTTCCCTCCCTTTGCATCACTTGAGCATACAAGAACGTGTAATCTAGAAGTCAGAGGAGTTGATTTAATTCAATATTTCCTTTGGTTTGCTCTGTTGTTGATGTTGTGCTTAAAGAACTGTTCTGTTTCTCCCCACAGGAGGAATTTCTACCACAAGAAAGAGTACACATTTTCCACACTGCACTGGCATCATGATACTGTCATGGATCTAGCTTTTTCTGTGGAGGGTGAGTGAAAGAAAAAAAACAACAAAAAAACCCCCAACTTTCAAAGTCAAAAGGTTGCAGCAGGGAGGGAAAAATCAATAGAAGTTTGAGTTTGTCTACTTACTAACAAATTAATTTCTAGAATTTTAAATATGTCTACGAAGGATCTGAAATAAAAATGGAAGCAGTTGTTATTTTTTGATATATTTTGATTGGCATTCATAATGTCAAATATCTACTTTATGTGGTGGGACGTAAAATCTAACCCTTCCTCTTATCTCTTTTTCCTCGCCTCCAGTCTCCCCACCTCCCTTTCATCAGTTGTACTGATGAGTTCTTGCCAGAGTCTTGTTTGTGTCCAGATAGAACAAGCAGTCTTGTCCGAGCTCAAACCTAGTGGCAAAAGTACAGTTAACTTTTATCTGAATTGTGTGATCTGAACTATTCTCCTTAGGATATTTCTTACTGCAAAGTACTTCTTACAGAAGGAGAACGATTCGGCTATATTCTAACACAAATACTCAGCTGATTCAGAAAGTAATGGGATCTAATACTCCCAAAGCACTGTTAAAATTTTACTGTAGGCACAAATTCTTGTTACATAATCCAAATTTCTCCAGCAATTTAACATGGGATAATGAGAAATATATGTATGTGTATTGCCCAGGGTAGATATGAGGAATAATTGCTTTGTATGTGATGGTTTAAGAACAATTTTTGAGAAACCTGTGTTTGTCATTGTAAACACGTATGCTGATGATTATTTTTTTTTTATCCAAAATCTATAACTGCATTTTTTATTACTGGAATAGGAACCAGCTTGCTGAGTGGTGGAGTTGAATCTGTTCTAGTTCTGTGGCGCAATGAATCAGACTGTCAGAAGGATTTCCTTCCTCGTTTGGGATCTGCTATTGAGTACATCTCCATGGCATCTGATGGCACACTCTGTTGCACCTTGCATACGGACAACAGTAAGCCGAAACATATTTTAAGTATCACTTAATGGAAAATGGAATTCAAATCTGTATGAACTTTATTTTATTGATTTCAGATGAATTAACTAGATACTACATTCAGATCGATATTGATCTGAAAGAACAGATGCTTGAAGCAGTCTTTTGCTCTTTCATTGGTTCTGTGAATTTGCCTGATGACTGCTGTAACTTGGCTTTCCACCTTTATGTAGGGGTGTCATAAATTGAGAAGAGATACGTTTATAGCATTAAGTACAGTTGGTTCAGGTCCCTTCCCCACTATGAGATGTGGTTACATTGCAGAAGCCTTTTGCAAGACTTGATCTGCTTTTCCTTTCAGGAATTACAATAATCAACAGCAACCTAAGATTTTCCAAAAGTATTCAAGGGCTAATCAAAAGTAAGTGCAATAAAATTTATCTTCCAATTAGGGGGCAGAATATGTCACTTCCCATCTTCAGTCATTTGTCATCTTATTTTTGTTTCCAGGTGCAGATGTCAAGACTGGTCTAGTGGTTGATCCTAGAACCAAAGCTTTGGTCCTGAATGGAGAGCCTGGCCACTTACAGTTCTACTGTCTCCAAAGTGACCAACAGCTGTTCAGTGTAAGTTCAGTGGGCTTGTACTAAAACTTTTAACTTAGTCAGTCAAGTAAGTTATGCATCTGAATTTATTTGAAGACTTAATATGGCAAACAGGAAAAAAGCCAGCAGCTATACTGGGAGACTGAGTTTTAAGTTTAGGTGTTCTCAGCCTTGTCACAAAGTTCTTTCACTTGTTAAGTATAGCTAAATGCTGACAGTTGAATAAATACAGGAGCAGCACGCTGTTTTGAAGTTAAATGTCAAAAATTTCTAGGTAAAATCCCTCTAAAATATCTTTTTTTTTTTTTTTTCTTCTTTTCTTCATTTAACATTATTGTGGAATGTACATGCCCTAATTATGCTTTACCCACACTTCTTTTTTATGCCACAGCCCAGTCAGTACTAATCAGTGCTTTCAGAACATCCTTTCTCAATGGTTTTATGAATGATATCTCCAAATCTGCACTTGAATTTTGAAATTTAATTTTTGTCTTGTTGGTTTGCAGTTGGATATTGTGCAACGACAATACATTCATCAGGCAGGTTTAAACCAAGCTGACTTGGTAAAAGTTGCGTTTAGTGCACAAGGCAAGTGGTTGGCAACAGTAGAAGAGAGAGAAGAAGTAACTGACCCTGAGTTACAGTTGAAGCTGTGGTTCTATGATGAAGAAACACAAAGGTAATGATAATAGAGCTGGCCTTCTAGGTTTCAAAATCTGAAGTATCACACAAATATCTACACAGGCTTTGTCTTGCAAAGGCAGAGTTTTTCCAGATCAACTAATAAAATTCTAGGGAAGACCCTAGGGAGAGTCTGAAACATTGCACAGAGCTGAAGTAAACACAGGTTGGAAATAATTGCTCTGAATCTAACTTACTTATATTAATCAGACAAGCTATTTTAGCCGTGGGACAGTGGTGGACTTGACGGAATGGTTCTATAGCTTGTTCAGTTTTCCCACTTCTGTCTAATCCATCATTAATTGATTAGTCCATCTAGGCTACAGAAGATCATGACTTTATTTTTCTTTTTTTTTTTCTTTAGCTAATGTATGCATCTGTTTCATACACTTTCCCTGATTTTTCTTATTTAAAAAAAATATATTTTGCCTATAAATTGTTATTTTCTTAAAGAAGAAACAAAGCAAAATAAAGCTACTCTGTGTAGTAGCTATGTGACTGGTTGTCTAAATACTGGAAAGACTACCTGGAGTTTCAGGCTGAATATTTGATACTTGCTTAGCGATAATCCTTTCTCAGTGCTGGGCTACAGTCTCTCTTGCTGTATTGAAGTCATTAGGGAAATCCAGTTATCTAAATGCAATAACATTTAGCTATGCAATTAGACAGAACTTTCTTTGATTCCTCTTTTCCCTGCCCCTTCCAGAATCATCTTAGACTGAAATCTTCCGAAAGTTCAAAATGAAATAAAATGGCAAGCTTCTGTTTTCTTTTCCTATAGCTTTAAGCTGAATACTAGAATAAATATGCCCCATGAGGACCACATAACAGACATGTGCTTTCGTGACATGGATGAATTGGAAGATGACTCTCTGATACTGGTAACAGCTGGCAGAGACTGTGTGTTTAAAGTCTGGGTGATGGTAGAAGACACTGACCCAGAGGGTAAGTATGATCCAAACGTAACTTACTCTTACTCGCTACTCTGTAAGATGCTATAGAAATTCTGACCTTAACTTCATTCCTTCAGAACTAGGACCTCGAATCTCATGCATTTATGTATTTCTGCTGTTGCATGGAGTATTGTGTTCTGAGCATCCTCTGTGATAGAGTTCTCTCATAGTTTTGCATTATTATGGATTGATATGGAGGTTCCTGAAATAGCAAAGACCTTGCTGAGCCTGCTGCAGAAGGGAATGGCACCCTGTGTTGATTTGTTTAAAGGTTTGTGGTAATGATTTTTCCGTGCTGGGAAGATGAATTTTTGTCATTCCTCTGGGCAGTCTTTTTATTTGAGACTGCTGCTCAAGGGAGCAGGATGCAGAAGTGTGTTACTCTGTTTTAGTTGACTTAGTGTAAAAATAATAGCACTTTACCAGTCTGCAGCTCCACCACTTCAGCTGATTTTTTTTGAACATCCTTCCTTCCCGTTAGATATTTGAATGTCCTAGAGTGGATACTTAGGATCCACTTCCAAGACACTTAAGAAACCAAATTTCATCTCTCAAAATGCATGCTGATGTTCACTTGTTTCAAACATAACTTCTGAGGGATGTGTATTACCCTGTATGCCTTTGGATGTGAAATACAAAAGATTTCCCGCTTCTTAATTTCCTTTTATTTAAATGTTATTACAGTGCCAGGCACACTTAAGTGAGCTGGAACTTTCCTGCCACTTGGGTGTCTTACCTTTTCATGTTCCCAAATAGATGTGGTAGTGGTCTTACTTGAACTGCTTGCAGTTTAGTAACATGTTTGTGTTTTCATGGGCAGCTGAGAACGTGTTCAAAAGTACTTTTGAACTAGTAAGGTTTCCATTTGACAAACGTACTTTGCCACACTGAGTTTCTCTTTCCAAGCTGTTTGCTTCTCAACAGTGGCTGCTCATGAGAAGAAAAAACAAAAGCTTGTATTCATTTGCTAGGATTTATGCATACATTTACTTAATAGCAACTCCCTCAATGATTTCTGAAAGAGGAGGGGATGTTTCTTTTTCTTTTTTGATTGTAAATTATTCTAAGCCTAGATTACATCTTAACTTAATGGGCAGATACTTTGATCTTGAGTACAGTGTGGGCTGGGGATGAAACCTAATTGGGTCTGTTTCCTTCAACAAGATAGTTTTGTAATCTGCTGACTGGCCTCATCGGGGATTTTTTGTGTGTAGTTTTTTTGTTTGGTTGGTTTTTTTAAGTGACTGTACAGACTTCTGTTTCATGGCTGTGTAGAAGTACAAATTAGTGCTGATTTCTGTGGTGCATTTGCCCAGCTGGGACAGGGTAGGAATGCTCAGGTAGAAAGATTCAACATGCTGCAGGCTTATGGGCAGCAAATGTTAAACTAATTAGTTCATATGTAGAACAGAACTGTTTTTATTTGCAGCAGATCTCTCACTGTGCCGCTAGATGGTGCCATGCAGTTTAAAGTGGTGAATTGTTTCCGGCTTTTTTTACAGGCAGTTCTTTTAATCATCAACTTGTAGCCATTATATAAAGGATACCTTAGCATAGGGTCAACTCATTTTCCTTTCTTTCCTCATCCTACTCGTATGTTTCAAAAGCATGCTGTATGTATTTATTTATACTGGGAAATGTATGTTATGTGGTAAGTACATGACTTTGCTTCTGTTTATATTATGGTAATTATCAGCAATGGGAAAGGTATCCCAACTGAATGCGCTGGCAGGTTAACCAACACAAGGAAGCATGCTGATGAGTCACTTTGTGATGCTCAGACTTTATGGAGATGAACCATGAGGTTTGTTGGACTCAGATGCAGCCTGTGTTCAAATTTTTAGTAATGCTTATGTGCTTGCTACAGTCTTAAAAGAGCAGTTTGTTTCAGAACACTAGATGTTGAATCTCCTTCAGTATCTTTTTTAATTTTATCTAACATCTGCCTATTTGAGAGCACAGTTAATGTAGTTTGCAAAGTAAACATGAATATTGTACCGTGTCAGCCTCAGGATTCACTATTCAAATGCAAACTGAGGACAAATGGAAAACCTACTAGATGCTTCTTGTACTAGAACAGGACAGATTCTCTGTACTCTTCAAAAATGTAAGCCTTCTGAAACAAAACTATTCTGCTCTTGAGCCTGTTTTGCAGCCTTAATACTTGAATTCTTCTTTCTTCATGTATAGACTTGAATTAACTGGCTTGTTTATTCAATGCAGCACAGCAAAGCGTGAGCTGGAGCTGTGACTTCGTAGGCAGCTACCACAACTACCAAGCTACTAACTGCTGTTTCTCAGAAGATGGCTCTTTGCTTGCTGTTAGCTTTGAAGAAACTGTCACTGTGTGGGATTCAATTACTTGGGATCTTAAGTGTACATTTTGCCATCCACCTGGAAAAATAAGGTATGTTTTTCATCTGGCTTTTTATGTCTTAGTTGACCTCTCAGAACAGAAAGAATCAATTCATAGTAGTTCAAGACCTCGTATATGTTCATATAAACATCGAATTTAACAGTCTTATGTTCATATATAGAAAAGACTCTAAAATGGCTTTTAGGTGGTTGGTAACATACTGTTAAAAATAAGATCAAGCTTTGAAGTTTCATCTTCTTACTTGCTTATGACTCTTGTACCTCCCATACTCAAATATGCATCTTTGGGCACACAGTAGTGTGTTAATAGCCCTTCTGTTTTTCCCCATTAATCTAGGGATGAATCAAAGTACTGATAAAGTATAAATATAAGAAGTTTGTGCTTTATTCATGTATGCATGCATACAAATAGAAATTATATCAATAAACCATAAAGGCATATTGATCTTATTATCTGTATTATAAAATATATATCTTGATCCTTTCTAACTTCCGTTGGAAAATTAGTATTTGCCTGGCAGACTATCTCAGCATGCTCCATTGTGTGCTGTCATGATAAAAGACATCCTGAAGGTCTAGGTACCGTTCTGTTGTGTAAGGATCATGAGGAATGGTATTGGTCGATGGTAGAGATAAAAGATAGAGACTTGAAGAATAGGACGGCCTTAATATTGAGCTTCCTGGACTGTGCAAATGTACAGCGCTTTCTGATCCAGGTGAAATATCATTTTTCTTATGATAATCTTAGGAAAAAATAGGGCAATAGGTGACCTCACTGGTTCATCTACTTAATTTCTGTGCCAGATCCTATACCTAAACAATTGCTGGAACAGGAAGATGCTACAAACCTACTGTTGCATTCTCTTTCAGTGCTAATGTTTTTCAAACTGCTTCTCAAACTTGCTTCTCAAAGTCCTTACTGCAGTAATGTTAGAGGTATTTCATGTACCCACTTCCAGGAAACACCTAAACTAGAAAGCAAAACATTGCGTGGTCACAATGTTTTAAACACATAAAGAACCCTAGAAACATACAAGAGATTTCTCTCTTCCATGTTTTTGTGTGTATGTTTGTAAGCTTTTCTTTTGTGTCATCCAATCAGTTTTGTTTATACTGGTCCTCTAAGATTAGAAATTGAGAAATGTGATTCTGAAACTGGTCTGCAGGAAAATTGTGGGAGGCATGTAAGCTGCATCTTTACTGTATCTATAGAGAAAACTTCTCTTGACAGCTTGGTACAGTGGCAAGCTTTTCCCGGGCCAGCTGCTCCTTTACTAACCTTTGCTGTTTACTATAGTAAAAGGAAATAAATTACTCTAGGACTATACTAAATGACTGTATTAATTGCATAACTTCCAAGGGGTGTGTTTTATTAAATAAATTCTGTCCCTTATTAGCTTTTTTGGAGATGTTCTATAGCATTATAAATCCAGAGGCTGTTCTATTATTCTGAAAGAAGAGAATCGGAAATTAAAATAAGTGAAAGCAAATCACATACTTTCTTCAGTTGGAGCAGCCTGTAAGAATAATGTTTTTTGGTGGTTTTTTTACTACTCTTTCTAGTGCTTAGAGCAATAGTAGGAATTCTTTAAATATGGAATTTATTTTCCAGTCCCAATGTGAACACTTACTAGTACTTACGAATTTAAATCACTCCTTGAAATCAGAATGTTGTAGGAACATGTAATCCTTATAGATTTATGTATACTTTTAAGTCTCCCAGACCTATCTGGTTGTTGAGTGCGAAATTTCATGCTACTAGAGGTGAAAGCAAAAAGCAAACTTACCCCGATTTAAATATCGGAACTAAATCTTAACTGAATGTTTTTGTGACTTGTGAATCATTACTACATAGAGAAACAAAGATGAAATCTGAAGGTCACTAACTTGTTTTGACTTTTTACTTCTATAGGAACATCTGCTTTGGGAGACTAACATGTTCCAAGTACCTTATTGGTGCCACTGATTCTGGCTTTCTGTGTTGCTGGAACCTGCTCAGTTGTGCATGTAAGATCAGATTAAATGTATGCTCAAGTGGTAACATTTAACACTTGAATTTACTGTGAAACCTTAAAATAATTCTAGTCTGATTCCACATTGATCCGCTACAAAATGTCCTGTGGAAATGTAATGATTTTCATACTTCAGTCAATATAGTATGCTGTCCAGCATGCATGCGCTTTGTGTGCATGTGCATAGTGAATTCTAAGTTAGATGATTGATAACACAGTAACAGCTAGTATTTCCTGCATTTGTAGAAACTGATAATGTTTGTGTATTTTTATTCATCTGGGAATAAGTGAAGTTGCTTGCCTCTTCCAGAGGTTAAGGCCCTGTGTGTCATTCCCACCTAACCTTTTGTTTGGCAAAGTAGTGGGATAGAATTGAATGCTTTCTTTTCATGTCTGGCTGTTGCTGTGTTTGCTTTTCAGTGGAATGGAGTGCCCACCTCAACGTCTTAGTTCTGCAACCTGATCCTCTTTCAGAACATATTGCTGCTGTCTCATGGCTCTCAAAAGAGTCCAGTTGTAAGTACAAAGGCTTCTTTGACAAGTAATAGTCAGTGGAATTTAGAACTGTGAAAGCATAATTTCTAGAAAAGGTTTTCTTAGAATTCAGCCCCATGAAAGCCATAAGATGGACTTGAGTCTGTGTTTGCACCTGTGGAAAACTGAGCCATGTCTGACAGCAGCAGTCAAGTAAAGCATGTTGGCTCTCCATCTTTCCTTCCAGCAGTTAGTTTCCAGTACAGGATACAGCACAGGATTAACTATGTTCTCTGTGTGAGGGTCTTGAATGTTCTTGACCCTCTTCTGTAAATGTGATTGAACTGTACAGCTGCATTTTAGAGCTTTGACTATAGATTATGATTACTCTTCCTAGAGCTACTGTTCTACGGAAAAGTTAATTTCCAGGTATGTTCTCTGGATTTGAATACCGTGAAAGGTACCTTCTATTACACAGTAAGGCTATCCAATTATAATTCCTGCAAACTAGTGCATACAGGCAATCCTGTCCAGCCCTTACTGGCTGTGATACAGAGAGCTTTGACAGCTATCCAAGAAGGTAAGAATTTCATGGTTTAAAGAGAAGACGTTCTTGGTTTTGCAGTGTTTGTGTTCAAACCAAATGAGCCACGGCCAATCTATATCCAGAGAAACCTTTGTAGAGAAAAAATCCAGCTCGCTGCCTTCGTTCCAAGAGATGAACCTGAAATGATTGGCTCAGAAAAATACCTTTGGCTAAGAAGATCCCAACTATTTTTTCTTACGGATACACAAGTAAGAAATAGTGATTGGCAGGTGGTTCCTCAGGAAAAAGTATTTTCCTGAACATGGATTGATGCAAGCTCAGAGTTCTGCTGTTGAGTGTGAGAGTTTATTTTTGTGATTTCAAGGTACCATAAACCATGCTTTGTTCTTTATTAAAAGCTTTCAACTGCCAAAACAGCTTAAGTTCAGAATTGAGTATTTGCTCGTTTTCTACTGCTAATAGTTTCTACTGCCTCATTCATGTGAGAAACTAGATAATTTGGGAACATTGCCTGTGCTGTTTAACTTAAATAACCACCCAGAAGCTGTATTGTTGCTGATTGTCAAAATGTTTCATATGATATTCAATTTTCCCTGAAAGTTGTGGGTGGGTGGTTTTTTGTTTGTTTTCCCAAAAAGTCTATACAGAGCCTCTGGGTCTATTCCTGCTTCCTTTCAGTTTCTTTATAAAATAAAGAGGAAGAGATGTGTTTGCCTCTTCCACTTGACTAATAAAAGCTTTTGGGCCAGCTGGAAGCTTCTGTAGGCCAGGTATGGAAATATGGAAAGCAGTTTCACACACTATAACTGCTACATCATTCTGTATTTTAGGAGCTAATGACGCTTAGCACAAAGTCTCTAGAAGAAAGGCTTACGCCGTCAAGCAAACAGGTACCTCTTACAGATGTTCTGACAGAGAAGTACAGAGCAGTTCGAAATTCTGTTGGTGTTCGGTTTGTCAGATTTGAATTCCCTTCTGTCATGAAAATACATACCAGATCCTTAGATGGAGGCATAGGCACTTAATGGGAGGGGAAGTAATCTGTGTATTTGCTTATTTTTTGACAGAATTGCTGTTTGTAAAAACTTTTTTAAAAAAGTAGTATTAGTTAGCTACTCCCTCCTTTTCCCATTTCCCCTGAACAAAAAAATGATACTTTTCTAAAATGATTCAGGTTACACAAATGAAGCAAAACCACTTGATGTATGAATAAATTCTTTCCTTATCTTAGTTTCTTTAACACTTGGGACCTTAAGAGTGGCCTGAACTGCGCTTTCTGGTGAGGATGAACAGTTGTCAGTCAATTGTGACTTGCCACTGAGAAGGAAGTTCAAAATTACATTCCAGTATGTATTTCTGTGGAGAAGTACTCTGGGAAATTCGATCTTTTAAATTCATGTTGAAGAAGCGTTTCATACCCCTTGATCAGAACAAAACAGTAGCGTTTGATTGATTTGGTTGGTTAGATAAAATAGATCAAGGTAGAAGTTAATATTTTTCTAATACAAGGTCCAGTGGGAATGTGGTTGATAAGCAATCAGTTTGGTACTCAAATTAGGGTATATTGATCTAGGAAGATGCCAGAAGGGAAGTTGCCATGTTTTGCTTCCAGTTACATAATCAAGTCACTCAGCAGGTGATGCTGGGGGGTATACACAATCTTTTAGTCATAAGTGGAATCTGAAAGCCATACTTAATTTTTCTGGCACATGCACCAACTTCCATATTTGGAAGTTAATTGGTACATCAGCCGACTAAAATCTGGTGTCCAGAGATCCAGATCCTTGAGAGTTTTATTACCTCTGTGTAGGGCACTCTCAGGATGCCTGACAGACAATTAGTACAAAGAGCCACATAGCTCAGTTGAGTTAAATTTGTAGAGTTTTGTCACCTAGGTTGATTCTGAGTTTTCGTAACTCAAAATGAGATAGAGCTTAGATTTGTGACACTAAAATCCTACTTTAAACTGACCTTTTTTCAAGCTGGCAGTAGAAGAAAGTCTTCCTGTGACCCCATTTAGCTTACTATTGGGAAAGCACAGACGTCGGCAATCACAAGAGGATATAGACCTTGGAAAACTATTTGTTCGTAATAAGCATGAGCAAGATTCACCTGCTGTCAAAGAGGTAGGAGTGATTACAGTAAGTGTACCAATAAAATCATGACAAACAAAAGCTTTCATAAAGCTTCTGTTTTATCTTTTCAGCTTTTGCACACTCCAGCACATGTTTTGCCATCTGCTTCCTTCCTCTGTCCTATATTTATTGATTCATTGCTCATCTCCAAAGAGGACAAAAGGTAAGAAAAATTGAAGAACACTCCTTAGTTATTGAAGTTATTTTAAATTACGTACATCTTTGTTTAAAGTGTCAAAGCAGTTTTCCAACACTCTTCGTTCTTCTATTGACATAAGTTAGTAGAACACTTTATTGTGGCAAGATTCTTTTAAAACAACTCAGTTTTGGGGAGATATGTGGACTGGCTGTTCAGTCTATTGGCTCTTTTGTTGCTGTTATTTTTGCTGTTGTTTGGTATAATGTATGCGTAAGCAAACTGTTGCCTTTGATAATCAAATGTTCTTTATGAATTTAACTTTATTCAGGGATTTAATGTTTTTAGGGGTATTTTTGGATAAATGTCAGATTCTCAACTTTATTTGATATTATGATGACTTCCTGTGTAATTCTTGGTTTTGGTTTCTAGATATACCAAGAAGTTAGTCCTTAGGTTTAATCTTAATAGTTTGTTTAGAAGTCAAATTTCATTCCTAATTAAGCTACAAAATATGAGTGTATACTGTGAACACAATTAGCTAAGCTTGTCTTACAATGCATTAATCCCAGTTTAACGTAGTAGTTTGATAAGTACTTAAAATGTATTGTAGGTTGCTCCTCTGAGATCGATGTATGTCTCGAGAAAATGAATGCAGGCACAGGGGTTGCGACACTGTAGTCTTGTATTAGGATTAATATCTTGTCGCTTACACTGAAACCAATTAAATGCTCACATTTTTTGTGCAATCTGTTCTTTAAAGTGTGTAATGAAACTCTGCCAAGCCAGAGATGAAAATCTGTCGTTGGTATCAACTACCGTTCTGCATTTGTAAAGACCAATGAGAGCATGGTTTACACTGCCAGGGTTTACCCAGAAAAAAACATCAGTCTGAGTAGTTTTTGCATGTGTGTTATATTCTGCCGTAACAGCAGTATAATCAGTTCTGCTACGTTGTGTTGGCCAGTGTTGCTGGCTTTCTTACTGGATAACACAAGTAAAAGTCTTTTTGTCACATAAACAAAACAGTGGCAAAAATCTAATAAAAGGAATATACAGAAACTCACATGTAGTTTCAGTACTGAAGAATTTGGGAGTTCAGTGGCCTGTGTGAATATTTGCACATGTAGAGGTTGTACTTTGACACTGGTAATTAGTACAACTGTGCATTTAAAGTTACATATAAGGGCTGTAGGATTGGGCTCTTGAAGAATGGCAAGAATATATCACTGTATAGACTAATTTTCTGGTTAAATCATCTTATTCTCCTTGGCAGTAAAAATGTAATACATACGTTTCACCATTTAGATTTTGTGAGTGATAAATAGTTTGTATTAGAACAGATGATTTTTAGGAGACCAGTACTGTTCTGCCATGCAGGTCATTCCTAATGAGATCCAAAATATTTATACAACAGAGACTTGAATTAATGCTCTTGATTAGCATGGTGTAAATGGTAACTGTTCTATATAATTCTTTGGAAGTGTGCTTTCTACTTCAGCACAAACTTAACTCCTGGAGTCAGAAGGGAGCAGACACTTTAAGTACCTCCTTATGTTTAAAGCAAAACAAGCTTTTTTTTTTTTTTTTTCATTTCTAATAACTAAATATTGTAGCAAATTTTAAGAC
>VFFE01007789.1:1015171-1109383 GCA_008921705.1 Burhinus oedicnemus | reverse complement strand
AAAAAACAAAGAAAAAAAAAATAAAAAAAAAAAAAAAATAAAAAAAAAAAAAAAAAAAAAAAAAGGAGCTTTACAGAGAAGTAAAAGGTCTCCAAAGGAAGATATAAGTAGCATCTGGGAACTGTTGGGGTTTGTTTCTGTTTTAATTTCCACATATAATCAAGCTCTGGCTATTATGTCTGTGGTCCTCATAACTGAAGTGCAGTTTGCTTTCGCACAAGCAAAGCCCTGGCAGGAATAGTGAACTTCTGCTGTTTTCAAAGCACTCATGCTTTTCCCATTCACAAATACTTGCTGATCAAACAAAATGTTATAGACGTGAACTATTCACAGCTACTTGCTTTTGGATATCTGTCATGAAATGCGGAACAAGCCATTGTGCTCCGTTTAACGTGCTAAATATTCATTAACAAGAAAACAGAATTGAGCCATAGAAGGAGGCTACTTTCATTAAGGAATCTAAACCATACAGTTGTTTTAGACATCTCTTTAAAAAAGATTCAAGAGTTATTAAGACACCACATCTAGACTAATGCAAACATGGCTCTGATCTAAATAAAGTTTAAAATATGAACAGCTTAACAGACCTCAGAAATTTATCTCTTTTTATGAGTCATTTGTTATAATTTTTTTCTTCATAGAAAAAAAAATAATCTGTCCACTTAACAAAAGGGATTAGGTTAATTTTCTTAACATTTTACTGAAATAATCACTTTAATTATCATTTTTTTTTAAGTTTCTTAATAGCTGTAGGCTCAGATCTATAGAATTTAGTAAGAAAGAAATCAGCAGGGTTCCAAAGAAATGATCTCAGAATCTTTAGGTGTTGTTATTTCTCAGGAAATTAGAAGAATAAGGAATTTCATAGTAAACGTTCAATTGAAAATAAAAAATTGAAAAGTCTACCTTTTTATTAGATCCAGTCAACTTTAATTATTTCTTAAATAAAATCTGAGAGGTACAAAGCAGCTTTTTTTAATCCTGTGTTCATTTTCTAAATTCAGTTGGACTATTCATTAATGAGATCACACTGCAAAGAAAGAAATGTGAGCCAACCCATTGTGCAAGTTTCCTAATCCTGTATTTACTACTTGCTCAAGCTATCAAAAAGGTTAGGTGTTTCATGTTCATAAAGAAAAAATTAGCATAAGATGAAGGAAGTATGTATTTAAAGAAAGAAAAACTAGAATATTTGAAATGTTTGGAAAAACTTGAACCATTGGGAAATGCTGAAGTGTCCTGTAGGAAGGTGTTATTGAGATAGATTTGAAAGAATTGGGTATTTCTGGTGCTATTTTCTGTAAAGCAATAATGAAATAGGGCTACATTGTGCATATTTCGGATCAGAGGGGTTGAAAGGCACAGGCAAATATTATGTTGGTCCAAGTTTTTCCAGGGAAAAAGGTTACCATTGCTTCTTCTGAGTAGGCGAAGCCTGCCTTGTGCTATGGGGGGTGGCTGCTGCTTAAATACAGCCCAAATGTCGCCCGGGCCAAAGGGGGGTTTGTGCACCATCGCCAACACAAGCAGAGATGAGAGTCAAAAGCACTGAAATTTGTTGGGTTTTTATACTCGGGGCCTGTAAGGCCAAATACGTATTGCAGATATGGCATGGAGGGGACTCTGTGAACGTATTTGTCTGTGTATTTTGCTGTCACACTGATAGAGACAAGATCCATCTTAAAAGCAACTACTGGAAGCTCGGTTTTATTCATTTTATGGCTTTGAGGGTAAGTTACAAACCAGAAGGCAACAAAATAGAAAAAAACCCAAGCCAATTTCGCATCCACCTCCCCCTTCCCCCTACCCGCCACCAATTTGGAGAGCAAGAGTATTTGTCGTTTGAGATCATGGGCTTTGAAGAAACAAGGTTTGTCAACCCAATGTGTTTCGTTTGCCCACTTCATGAATCCCTCATGAGAGGAGTAAAAACCAAACAAACATATGAAACAGCTGTGTTTGCACTTAAACAAACATTAATCGATTGAAGTAATGAGTAACCTCAAAAACTGTTTAGAAAGTTCATAGCATCCTTCAAGTATTTGTAGACTATTAGAATTTAACTAATTTAATTATGTATGTAACCTTTTATTACAACAGTATCTGGAAACAAGGTGGGGAAGGCGCACCACATTTTGTACATCCAAGTACAATGGACAGAAATAAAAGATGAAATGCAAGTTAAATACTTTGAAAAGTTTTCTTGATGGTAAATCTACCTTCAGCCTCAAGTTTCCAGAGGGGACAGTTCAGTTACACTTCTGCTCTTTCAAGATAAAAGAGAGGAAAAATATTGTAGAAGTAACCTGACAGCTGTGTCTCTGGCTTACTTGATTACTCCACCTCCTGCAGATCTACTGATACATCCACGAGATGTATGAGCAGACGTTAGTATTTACAGCATATTCTCTTTAGAGAAACATAACGAGTACTAACCGATAGCTTAGAGGAGGTATGTAGACACTGTCTGGAGAAGAACCGTTGGGAAGGAAACACAGTACCCAGAGTATAATACTATCCCACCGCAGTGCTCAACTGGAAAAAATGAGAAGATGGAAAGAGAGGAAAAACACATTTTAGACAGGCATAGTATGTCTTTAAAGGAATTTAACATATCAATGGTATATTTCATAGAACAAGACAAGAATTTCGTACCATATCCTTATCAAGTGTCATTCCTGGGATCTCAGATATCACTGCTCAGGCAGATTTTACTTGTTCCATTAAACTCTTTCGATAGCGTACATTGTTGCACTCTGAAAATAATCGGTCACTTTGAAAGAGGAAATGCAACTTTTAGGACTATCTGTTTTTTTAATTCATCTACTTTTCTGAGTTACTAAGAAACTGTCTTCTATTTATTTACCTTAAATTTCATGCCTATAATTAATTTATATTCCTAGAATACTTGAGCCACTTATTTCTGACTTTCTTCTATTGAAATCATAATTAATGTAAAAAGATCCTTTAAGCACTCCATAAATGCAATACAGGGCACTGTTGCATAGCAAAGAACTGATTTCTTTTCACTATTTTGCCTTGTGTGTAGTTTAAGCAATAGCAACTCTCAACTGCGTGCTAACGAGAGAAATCAGGGAACTCTCTGCAATGCACCAATATGCCCACAAACCACTGAGTTATAGGGCAGGCAAGTGGAAAACATGTATCTCATTAATCAATACCATGTTTATGTACTGTTCATTTATTTGGTGAATAAGTTCCAGTGCTATTTATAAAATAAAGTAAGTAATCAGAACCAGATGATATACACTGGACACTTACGATCTGTTTGGTTCAATTTTTGTAAAACTCTGGAGCAGTATGATTGTTTAAAAGCATGAAAAGAAAGCAATTCTAATCAAATTTAGCTTGCAATGATGGTAATTTAGCACACTAAATAAATAATTCCCCCCAGATCGAGCCTTGACTGTAGACACATAAAGCTGTACCTGCAGGGAATGCACAGCAGTAGATCGAGGGACGCTGCTAATTAACTAAATCTAGTCAGAGAAACTGTTCACTTTGCCAGACATTTAAAGTTGTTCCGACAATACTAGATGCAGTTTTTTTACCAATCCAAACAAGATCTACATCTTTCTCAGTCTTTCTCTCTTCAGAACTTTAATATCATTAAAGTTACAAAGTAAAAGACCTAGTCCTTCCACATGAGCTAGCGCACATAAAATTAGACTAATTTAATTTATTGGGACAATTTTGATGTATTAGAAGTGACTTACATACACGTTCACAAAAATCAAAGGCTTCTAGAGCCCTTCAGAGAGTGGGAAATGGAGGTAGGAGACGAGGCAAAAATTTCACTTCAAGGAGGTAGGCACTGCACATTCTTAATGAGCTTCTGGTTTTTCCAACACCACGTAAATTGAAGAGGTTCCAAAAGATTAAGCATGTGCTACTGGTCTATTAAGTTTAATGACATTCTTTATCTCTCCAAAGACCTGAGTTCTTAGATCCACCAAAAAAACACCCCAAAAACACATGGACAGCAATTCAGCTACTTGTGCATACATCCATGTTTAAGATGACAAACAAACCCCATTGAAGCCCATGAGGTCAACCAGATGGAAAAGTTGGGCAGATAGTACCCTTATGCTAAGGAAGAGTCTTAAGTGAACAAATATATACATGATCTTTCTCAGTTCATGCTGGTAGCGTACAATAATAATTCAAGGTAATCAGGCATATTTGTACTTTGTATCTTTGTATTTCCTAAGGTTGCGTGGCTTAAAAGAATTTACAGCTTTGAAATAACAGCGCATATCTGTAGAAGCTTTTCCACATTTTCCATTACAAATATACCTATCTCTACGCATATGGAATGAATCCTGGTGTGGTAACATCTAGAGCCAGTTCTCAGAGTCATGAATGATATAGATTACCTCATGTCCCTGGGCCGCACCGTCTCCAAATAAGACACATATTATTTAACACACTCACTCAGCACGAGGGGTTATCTACTGCAGTAGTTCCTAAACAAGGAGCTAAGACCTAGAAATGCAGTAGGAAACCCAAATAATTTAATTCTAAGAGAGGGCTCATACCCAGAAATTATGTCATGGGACCATAAACCCAGAAGTGTGGTTGCCAGCAAAAGGATGAGGACTCTTGCTCCATGGCACTGAAATTACGTGCAATTTCGTATTAACTGTCTGCATCCTTAGGGAAGCTAGTGCAAGATGTCACTAGACAATATTTCAGCAGTCAAGGAATTCGTGAAACATGATCATTTATGAATGATTAGAGAAAAAAACCCAAAATACAGAAAACCTTCTCTGAAAAGTCTCAGTTTGTGCCAGGGACTTACTAAAGGCTTATTTCTTGGGATCGTTTGGGCAACCATCAGCATTACTGCACAGTTTGAGGCTTCTCTGCTAGAAAAGTTAAGGATCCTACTGAGAAACTTGTTTCGTGTATCATACTGTTGAAAAGCTTTTAAATCTACAGCCTTCTAAGAAAGATGGGGAAAAAATTATTCCGTATTTATTTAAAGGATTAGGGATACGTGTAATGAAAGAGGCATCTTGTACTGGGTGACAAAGGCCTCTTACTGCATATCCAGTCGGAGGCACGTATATTCAAAAAAGTAGTAACACAGGTGATGTTTCAATACACACATTTTTCACTTTCACTTCTGGAGAAACTAAAGCAATCCCGGTTTAGGATCACAGTTTTAGAAAATATAAAAATAGTGCCAGAATCAAATTATGCTGTGAAATTGGACAGTTTTGAGGCTTGATAGATCCCAAAGATTAAAGCACAAAACACGATCCACAACTATTTACGCTACCGAGAATGCTGATCTCACATGGGAACAATAATATTACTGTGGACAGTACACCAAAGCAGTTTAGAGTCTACTTTAATATTTTGCAGTTTTTAATTTCTCACACATGGTTTTTAGATTTATATTTTTCCATGTGAAATAATTTTTCTTTTAGTAAATCAAAACTGAAAACTACGCCAAACTTTGCCTTAATCCCAAGAATATAATCTCCAGTTCCAAACCGTATGATTTAAGGGTCATTTTTATTTCTTAAATGTTACTTCAGAAACATCTGGTCATTGAACCAGTCACAAGTCACAACACTTCTCTCCTGCTACCAGTACCTGAGCCAGTGAGAAAGCTGACACAGCAAATGTGCTGCGGCTTGGACCGTTTACAAAAAGGGATCTTTCATGCTTAGCAATCTTCACAGCTGCACAGAGAAAGGACGGTTTGACTAACCACAAAAAACCAAAACAACTATTGAGAAATGCGCTGTCTTCATTTTAGCGCTCTTGTTGTGCCCAGTTTTTAATGTGTTTTTCAGCTTTTCCTTTAAGTTTTCATACACCATTTATTTATTTTCAGTATTCTGCCAAAGAATGAACCACCCAGTAGCTGAAGTATGGGAACTGTTTTTGTAGTTTCACTGGAATATATTCTCACAAAGACCTCCAGGGCCACAGAAAGGACCAAAATGAGAAAGAGGAACAATCCTTCATCATCTATTTCGCACAAAGCACACCTTGCTCTGTGTGGCTTCATTCCGCTGAAGCATCTTTTAGACTGTCTCGAAATGCAACTTTTGTTCTAGGTAAAATCTATTTTTAGAAAAGAACTATAAAATATCTGAGATGGAGAAAGCATGAAGTATGCCTCTCACGGAGTGCTTTTATTTTCAGTTTGTGGTCTACGGCCAACTATATGACTGAAGGAAAAGTATCCACTTTTTCCTATTAAAAAATATGCCTGTACCAAGGATTTTATACCATGTTTGAATTTCAAAGAGGAAAGACGTTGAGATTGGCAACATACACATCTCTTTTCATACTGACAAACTGCAACATGGTTAGATTAATCACAAAAGTAGCTTTAGAGTCTTTGGGGCTAATATGAAACAGGAAAAGTACTTCCTTCCTCTAGTTCCTGAAAGTTGACTTCCTTCATGAGATGTAATCTATTTCATATGGCTGGGCATGGAAGCTCTCCTGCCCTCAGCTGCACCACGTAGCCATCCTGACTGAAAATACATTGTGGAGGAGAAGAGGAAAAAAAACAATGAAAAAAAGAAAAGCAGAACATGGAAGTTCACCGCATCCACTGCTGAAGGAAAGCAAGGGAGCAATGGCTTCCATTAGGCTCTGGTTGCCTGAAACGATTTTAATTTTGGAGTTTTTCTCACCCTTACTATGCAAATTAGCCCTCAGGCAGATAGAGCCACGTGGGAGAATCAGGCTATGCATCAGGGTTAACGGAGTTCATGTTATTCCCCTCGGGTTTGACTCCAGCCAGTCTGGCCGTCTGAACACGTCAGTCCATCTGAAGGCAGGCAGGCAGGGCAACTGAAGAGATAAGAAGAAAGCACAACGTGTAAACTGGACTCCTTAGACACTTCATTTTTATTTCTCTTTCTAAGACTCCTCTCTTGGGCTGGCCTGGAAAGAAACGCGTCTTGCTGAAGAATTGAGGGTCCATAAGTAGAAAAAGAAAGCACGGAGGTTTAAAGTAAACATATAAAATACACAGCACTGCGTAACAAGTACTTAGACACTAAGAGATATTTAGTTGTTACACCTGACTGGGATTCTGCCTGAGATGGAGGTTTGGGGCTGAGGGGTGAGGTTTCCCTGTTCCCAGAGGAGCCGTTGCCCATCTAAGTCACACAGTCAGGCAGGCAAAGTTGTTTATCTGCAATAGCGTGCATCTCCGCTGTTGCCGCTACCAGTGTAACAGCGGTCTGGAAAGCAAAATACTTTTGCTATCTCAGCTCCTGGCTACAAGGAACTAGAATGTGAAAGAAAACAAGTTTTGTTGTAGTTTTCATAGAATCATAGAATGGTTAGAGTTGGAAGGGACCTTAAAGATCATCGATTTGCAACCCCCCTGCCATGGGCAGGGACACCTCCCACTAGAAGGTTTTTTGGTTCTGAACCTAACCAGGACCTAACCCCATTTAAAAAACTTCAAGTCTAAAGAGCATATTAATAAAGGGTTATAATAGAGGTAAGTATAATACTGAAGAACAACTATGCTTGTCTCTTTTCCTACGGAGGCGTATAGCTTCTTGAGAGGACTACAAACATAATGGCTTGAATGGATAGTTTAGTGTGAATGCTTTACAAAACTGAAGCCATTTTAACCTTCTCAGGAAACAAAACCAACATTCAGTTCACACAAGTTCTGGACTGAGTGTGAATTTCAAAAGCAAAACGTTCACAACTGGCTTTCTGCAAACAATTTGCAGAGCCAGCAGTTTTCACCGACAGAATTAAGAGTCCCACAGTACAGGACGGTCACATCACCACGGTGGCAAACGCGGTGCGCAGTTAGAGCACGTGATCACAGACAAGGCTTTGAGCTATTCTATGATTCAATCAGCACAAAGGTAGTAATATTACTGTCCACATTTTTTACTAGTCAACGCTGCACTCTTCTTTTGAGGATTAAATAAATTGACTAATACTTGGATCAAAAAAATTTGGATTATTATGGAACATTGTCTATGTTCAACTGTTGTCTATACTGATAGACTCTTATAGTACTATATGCAGAAAATGCAGATTTTTATAATATGAGTAACCCCATTTCTGTTTTTAATTTTTTTTTCCCAAGCATTTTAGTTGCATCATAAGCACGACGTTAAACAACCTGTTCAGAAGCAGTTTAATCCATTAAGCCTAAAACAACAGGCCTGGATTTTTTTGTAAACGCTTACCCACAGGAACAATGCAAGCAAGCAAGAAGGGTATGATCCTGAGAGGCAAAATTATACTATACAGGATTTGACCACCCAGATACTTCAAACTGAAATACTTGGAGATATATCAGACCATAATCATGCTACAATCACACAGCAGGTAAGGTGTGGAGATGACTGCTTTTATAATTCTTTGCAAAAGTAGAAGGAATCGGCAATAATTATCAGTGGTTCTTATTCTGAAACAGCAAACCATATTTTCTTTCTGGCAAGCAGCCGAACTATTAATGTTTGTAAAGTATACTGAGATCTATCAATAGAAAGTGTACTAGGAGCGGAAAACACATCGCCACCCATGTGTTATACAGACCTGCATCAGTTTTACTCCTTTGAAATCTAGTTTGAATTAAGAACTACATAAAACTTTGATGTAAAGCAAATAATTGCTCTGCTCAAAACACAAGCTAGTTTTGCTTTGAAGATGCATGGCAGTAAAGAGCGGGAAGTCACAAATGATTTCCATGGGAAACTTATGACTCCACACTACTCCTATCGTTGCTCAGACATCTACTGCTGGGTCTTCTGATCACGTTGCGAAAGGATGTGAAACCTCAGAAGTATTATTTCTTGTATATTTTTACAGGTCACGAGCACAATGAATGCGATTGCTCCCAGGGGCAAATCACAGACCATGCTTATTGCTAGAATGAGAATGCACTAAACTCAGGTTTTGATCTATTAAAATAGACTATTTACAGCTAAGGTTTCCTTTTTGAAGAAACTTCCCCTTCTGAAATCTCAATTTTTTTGCACATTTGGAGTTTGATAGTACATGTATGCTTACATGAGGATGCACTATTATGCACGGTGCACATATTATGGTGTTGGTACTAAATAGCTAAAGCTGATATAGCATTACCTGTTTTCCCTTGAACGTGTAGATCTCCAGCAGAGAGAATCACCAAAACTTAGCTGAGAAACCCATTCTCCCTGTTTGTGGAGGCCAGAATATTTTCAGGACTCATAAAAAATTGCATTTCTGATGCTGTAGCAAAGAAATTGAATTAAAAATAACTTTCATTCACCAAAAGGCAGAAACACCACCTGACTGACTAACTTTAGCAGATGACAGGTAAGAAAATGCATTCTTACAGCTTTATAGGCAGACAGACTCTATGCTTTTACATACCTTTTTGGATTTTATCCTGTTCTAGTTAAGTTTTCATCAAGGATCTCTCAAAGTGTCATCTGAATATCTTTGCAACGTCTTCCTGCTCAGTGCCTCTTAGCAACACGCAGCCATTTCACAGCTACTGCCTGTCATCCCTGCAGTTCTGGCAAGCATCTCTATGATGTGACAAA
Organism: Burhinus oedicnemus; assembly: GCA_008921705.1. Taxonomy (NCBI): domain Eukaryota; kingdom Metazoa; phylum Chordata; class Aves; order Charadriiformes; family Burhinidae; genus Burhinus; species Burhinus oedicnemus. The sequence continues at coordinate 1,099,823 of VFFE01007789.1, read as the reverse complement.
TAACTTTCAGCCCATAATATCAACTCTACAAAACCAATTTCTAATTAAATGTCATTTGAAAATCCCTTCTTATCTGAGCATCTGAAATTACTTTAAATTAATATTAGACATATATTTATAACTCATAAAATATTTATCTTCAATTTTCAGCTCTTTTTTTTTTTATTTTAATTTCTATCCTGCACTAGAAAAAAAAGTACCTTCTCTGAAAGAGTGTAAACAGGAGCTAGAGGTTCATTCCAGACCATATGCAAGGCAAAAGAGCACATTCACTCTTTTCAAGGCGAAAATAAAGATCATGTGAGGAATGCGACAACTTTCCATAGATAACCAATGGACAGCGATTTGACTTCCTAATTGCATTTCTGTTTTTCCAAGGACAGAGGAAAGAGAAGAGCTTCGAGGAAATGAAACTCCCCAGTTTCACGCATCAGCATGATTACATTTGCTATATCTGTGCTGAGAAAGTTTTTCTGTATTTTGAAGCACAGAAATAATAGCAAATATTCTAACGAGTGATCCTGAGATAAGGGCTACCCCATGAATTTTCTGGTTGACATAGATGTAATGTTTTGGAGTTGACAGGTACGTGTATTAAAAGTCGTAGTAAGCCCTCCTGATGTTGAACGGGCACGGGAGCAGGCTCTTCAATGGCTGACGCATCCTCGGTATCCACAGCCTCTGAACAAGCAGATGAATTTGCTCTCCAGCACAATGTTTCTTCCATATCAGTGGCTGCGTGGAAGACATATATTTCATGGCTGAGGTAAAATTCACTGTATTAAACTGAGCATAGACTTGGTACGCTACAGATGGTGTTTTATACATCACTGACCTCATATCCACATTGTCTTAATGCGCTGTACCCTGCATCTCCCTTCAGGAAATATTTCCACTATTTTGTCAACAAATTAGTATTTGAAGCCTAACAAAATATAGTGAAGGCTACTGATTTTCCATTAAAAGTAGCTTAAATTTTTCCAGTAATAGGTACACTACAACAGGCCTGTGGCATAAGAACTGAGCCCTGCGTCACATTGTGTTTAGAGACGCAGTGCTCCAAGGAGGATGGAGGAGGAAACGGTGAAGGTGTGGACAGGAGCTCTTAGCCATTTCATAATGAATCCTTTTAACATGCTACCACTTAGGTGGAAGCTCAGGGGAGGAACAAGCTCAAGCTAGGATATCGAGCTAAAGATGAGGAGCAGGTCTGAATGTTAAAGTAACCTTTAAAGTTGGTTGACTGCTAGTTTATAGAGAACCTTTGTATTCACTGTTAGAGAGCAGGACAGCTGAAACTTCTACCTTGTTGATAGTTGTTAAGCAGAAGTTTTCCAGAATCTGACAAATTTTTGTTGCTTTTCTGCAGTGGGTGATGAACAACAATCTGTTCTCAAAACATGAGAGCTTCTTTTAGCACGTTGGCTATTGCAAGTGATTTTTTCCTTGTGTCCACTTCTACATCTCAGTCAGTCAACGGAACCTAGGCTGTTTTGAAAAACTTCTTCTATGCGTATTTTACACTTGTAGCCTCTCAACTTGAACTGCGTAGTTTTCTTGGCTTCTGTTTAACCCTGGAAACAGAACCAATAATGAGCACTATTACAGGGAAAGGGAGAAATAACTATTTGAGTTGGAGTGCCATTAGGTTCATAACGCTTAAATAATTTTAGTGATTGCTCCGTATCATTCCTTGTACGTGAAGCCCAACTTAAAGAGAAACTTGAACTTGCAAAAAATTTAAAAATCCTAACACCTGGATTATTACTATTTTACCTCAAAGCAACAAATTGTTTCCTACTTAAGGAGATACATTACTGTGTTCTGCTGCAGCTCTTTTGTGACTTGATAATCAGAATTCAGGTTTGTGATTTAATGCAATTCAAATACATGTTAGCAGTAATAAACCTGTCTTATAGCAGACAACAAACATTTCCTGGCCCTGTGAGCAGACCTTCTACTTGTGTCAGTAAAGCATCCAAGTCTGCAGTCAAAAAAGTGGACTGTTATTCTGTGATCAGCTGTAATTGTCATTCTGATAATACTTTACTAGTAAGACAAGCAATGCTTTTAGCACCTTCTCATTCCTAAAGGCAATAGTCCATGCAGGGAATCTATTTGTGTAAAGTGCTTGCTGCAATAATTTAAAATGAAAGTTTACTTAAAAATAAAGATTTAGGCCTCAAATCAATAGCCTTATCAGATTTGTGGCATCCAACCTTTATGTTTATATCCTTCTTATTCTAATAATAAACATTTTCAGAATCTGAAAGATGAGTGGTAAAGGAAATATTGTTTTATCTTTTAAATAATGGAAGGTCCTGTACAGATTTCTCTCTGTTTTCAGCATTATCCAGGTGAAGTGATTTCAGAGCCTGCTTTCAAAGGGTGTTTGGTTTTCCAGGTATACAGAACTACCTGCACATACTGTTTGAGTAGTATGATGTTTTACATAGAAGAATAAAGCTAAAGCAGGTAAAAGCAAGTCATATCTCCATGCAGAAGCACAATGTGTCTTGGTAAGGGACTTTCTTACGTGGAGAAAAAAAATAAAACCAGAAAGAGAAGGCTGTCACCACCTAGGAATTTCACGAGCACCTTTGCTAAAAGAATCTAAAATAAGTGCAAGACATTGTAAAATTGTTACCTTTACTAGTGCTCTGGTTTGCCACAGATTTCTGTTTAATAAAAGCATCTGTTTGAAGTGTTTGGAACTTCCAATAAAATTTCAATACTTCAAGAATTTCTCAAGGAACGAACACAGCAGTTTCAAGAGTCAATTTTATTTTTTTCCCCACAAAAAAGATACAGGTATAATGTCAAATGTCCTCTGTCAGCTTCTCAGAGGCTAAAATAGGGAGACATTCAAAAGAGCCGTGGCGCGGCTCCAGCAGTGGTAGGAGGAAAGCTTTGTCGCGCCTGCCAAGAATCTCAGCGATGGAGAGCAGAGAGCTGAACTTTGCCTTACATAGTGGCTGACAAGCCCAGAGGTCTGTAAGGCTTTCATATTTTCATTTGGCTTTACTTGCTTACAAAAATGTAAACTCTGTGGGAATCCAGACAAAAAAAAAAAAGCTTTCATTGTAAGTTACTAATTCATACTGTGTTAAGCCAGTAGTTAGAGGTCAGCTTTTGCTATGGTATCCAGCTACTAGGGATTTCTTCTAACATACCTTCTCATAAACACCTTTTTCCCCACCCTGTATTGACTGATAGGGTGGCTTTATTCATCTCTTGACCTAAAGGGCCCTGCTTTGCCAGAAATAGCCAAGAGAGAAACATCACGTGACATGCCTCACATCGGCATTTTGCTGCCAAAGTGTTTAATCTTGCCCATGAACAGCTGAGTGAACACAGGAGCCCCAAAACCTTCAACAGCCATTTTCTTAAGTTCCCTTTGCCAAAGGACAGCTGATTTATTCTTGGAGGGGATTTATCTTCTTAATTCTTTGCTTTGTTGCTGTTCTGGTGCCTTGATGTGACATAACGTGCATTCTTACCATTTCATTTTCACGTATCTTGTACTCCTCAAAATATAAATCAGCAGGCTGGGACTACAGTGTTAAGGAAGTTTTGTTGTGAATTTGGTTTAAATCATAGAATCACTTCAAGCAAAATAGACAGATCTTCCTCTCCACTTGAGTAAAAAGACAAATAAATTGTTTGGGGTTTGACATTTAAAAACATTTTAATCTTCTACTTCACAGAGTTACTTTTGGTTTGTTTACTTTTTGTTTATTTACTTTTGTTGTTTTTAAGTCATACTTTGGAAAAGCTCAATATTTTGGCTTTCCCAAAATATATTTTGGAGTGTGTGTTCTTTTGTTAATTTTTTGTTGCTTTTGCCAAGAACATTCAAGTGTTTGAGGTTGAGTGAGATCCATGTTGGTTGGTTGCTGTTTTTTTTTTTTCCCTTCTCACGAAATCTCTTTTTCCCCAGTTCAGTCACTGAACCAATTACCTAGTTCCATTGCCTAGATGGAAACTTTACTTTAGTTCTAGGTCATGGACTGAATCTACAAAGGCATTTAGGTGCCGAACTCCCACGTGAACAACAGGAATCACTAAATTCCATTGAGAACTGTGCTGATTCTTCTTCACTTTCCCAGTGGGCACTGTGCTATCAGCTCAGATTCTTTCCACCTCTCGTTCCCTGCCCCTCCCTGCAAAGGAAATTCCATGAAATTTTTCTCCCGAGGAACATGTTTGATTTCGTGAATACTGGAAATTGCCCTTTATATTCCCACTGATTTTCATGCCCCACAGAAGACAGATGGGGTGGGCAGTCCCTGGCAGGGTCACTTCTGCGGGGAGCTGGAAGGTCACTTGCTGGGCTCAGGCCACCTCGCAACTCTGTAGATCGTAGCGGCTCCCAGGGGCAGCGTCTCACACACGGGCTTTTCCTCTCTGTGCAAGGAACAGGGTGGACGTGTCAAGGGGCATCAGACGTGCTGCATCCTATTTTCTGCCCGAAAATTGAGGGGGAGCCATGAAAGCTGAGTTTGTGGGACAAGTGGGCTACTGTAGCAAGGAAGCCAAAGTATCTTCCCACAGTAAAGCACCACATCAGGATTCTTCCCAGGGAAGCTGAAGAAGTAGGTGCTCCTTCACATGCTCTGAGCCAGCTACCCGGGGAGATGGCAGGGCAGTGGGGAGAGGGGATCTGTGCAAAGCGTTCCTGTGTGAAGAAAGAAAGGGGATTTATAAACTGCTGAAGTGTCCATCACATGAGTTTTGTTTCCTTTTTAGTTCTAATCAAGGTTTTTTATGGCAAAGGCAGCAAGAGCATTGCTTGCTGCTCATGATGCTGTATTTCTGCTATACAGAATGAACCCTCAACACATGACGGTTACAGTAATGCACACCTGACTGCAGATTAGACAAGAGTATCTCACACACACATCCCATGTTTTAAGATAGTTGAAGCCTACCTTTTTCATTATGCTTACATTCACACTTACACTGTCAGTTCAAATTTCCAGCCTTACAGCTGACATCCGATCATTGTATTTTTTTCTTGTCAATGTCAAATAAGTAACTGCAACCCCAGTCCAGGTAAAACATACAAGTTGCTTCCTCTGTATTAGCAGCCTTGAGAAGATGACCAATCCTCCTACCCATGTGCAAAGTGATGTAAAAGTAGCACGGTACAATACACACGAGTTGATCCCGCCGTGGTAATATTTCATGGATTTCACAGTTCAAACTTAATTTTCTCACAAGAATTAAAGTATCATCTTAAAGAGTGCCACAGATAATTATCTTCAATGGGAATACCTTTAGAGATCACTATCCATTTGGCTGAGTGCTCTCACTAGAGTGTACAACTTAATGCGCTCCTATACTTATTAATAAGTGATACATTAATAGATTTACCATATAATCACAGATAAAGTAAGAGAGGAAAACTGTTACTAAGAAACACGTGATAGCGAGTCTTAAAATACTCTGGGATAGGTTTGAACTACTTGCTGGCTAGGAAACTGCTGAATCATGCCCTTAGGCTCATACCGAAAATAGTGTTTCATTTGGCAAAGCACATACAAGCTATTAATGTTCCCCATTGTTGAAAGCCTGCTGAACAGCTGCTGATCCAAAAGGATGAAGAAGCATTCTGCTAACTTTTCTGCCTCCTTGAGAGAAAGGCAATAGCAAGTATGTTTTTTCCTACAGTAGTTCTCCATTTCACTACATTAGCTTTTAACAGAACAAGAAAGCCCCCAAAACATTTTCAAAGCATTCTGTGATCTTTCTGAGTTTGAGACACCTGAGAAGAAACTTTATTTGCCTTTTTACACATATAGCATTGATGGGTAGCAGACATCACTCATTTCTCAGTTGTAGTCCGCTCTGGTGAGACTGTGATGTTCTCAGCACACAGTCTGTAAGTTATTTCTTAGACCTAAGGGGAGAAAAGAGCCTTTCTTGATCATTTAAAGAAGATTGAATTAATATGCGGAAAGTTGTTCTCTCTGAGGTCTTGGAAAAGGTGACTGCTTAATGCCCTTAACAAGGAAGGGGAGGTTTTAAAAAGTTGAGTTCAAAAGCTCCAGCTGGAGTTAATTCTGTTCTCTAATAGGCTTTGTAATGACGGTGTTTCCTGGCCTTCGGCATCCCATAGGCAGAAGGAGAGACAAGAGTTGCCCTCTGAGTTTCTCTGGGTGCCTCGTTACCTCCTCCCTTTTTCCTTCTGCACTGGTATGATGGAAACCTAGACTGAAGTCCTGGGTTTATCAGCAGACAGGGTGCAGCGCGGGCTGCTGGTATGAACTTGGCAAAGTCCATCCAAGGTGGCTAGGCACCCCTCTTCCAGCAGCACAAGTTTCATCCTCTTTCTGGCCCCTGTGCCGCTGTGGAGGGCTCTCTTGCTTTGGCCCTGATGCAGCACGGCCGCTGCTGGCCTCACCCTGGGAGCCTTAGCCCGGCCGGAGGGATAGGTCATGTAGAGCAGTCCCTTCAGCACAGCTGCCAGGGGACAGGCACTGAGAAACTGTAGAGAGAAGCCTAAGAAGGGCACAAATGTTACTGCAGTTTTCTCTGCTCAGTCTGGGAGTGTTACTTCCCACTGCTCTGGTTGACTCGACCTCGCTGCAGTGGCTGCCTGCCTGCCATCCATGTATTAGCTGACCATTTAAAACACGCTGGTGTTTTTTAAAAGAACAGAAAGTATATTACCCTTTAGCCATCTGCCCTGTAACCTTTATACAAGAGTTTGGGTATCACATAATGAAACATTCTCATGCACTTTTTATTACTGGAGGGCTAAGAAAAATGTCTGCGGCGACACAGCCACTTGAAGTTGCAGCTCTTGCATTTTGTCTGTAACTTACAGACAAATCATGTAATTTTTCTTGCAAATCAAATCCATCTTTGAAAAGCAAAATAATCTCGAGGCAGGAAGCGTGGGCAGCCTGGCTCTCCAGTCTCTGTGGAGGGCAGTTTACTCAGAAAGCAGAGGATGGTATTTCCAGAGTTTCCTTTACGGAACTTTAAATTGTGGTAGGTTGGACACATGAGGTCTGTTGAAGAGACATGTGGAGTTAATTTGCTGCTTTAGCAAAGCTGCCTGGCACAGGCCATCTGCCAAATCCACACTGCATAGGGGGTTATAGGTACCTTGTGCTATATATTTCTGCTATACAGAATGAACTCTCAACGCATGATAATTATAGTTACCTTTGTGCTACGTATTTCTCACAAGTTCATGAGTAATTCACTGAACTCTTCAGCACAGCTGTAATTAGGTAATTCCTCTTGGTCTCTGCCTGATAAGTTACTCTTTCTCCTGAAATCCTCAAACACGTTTTGCTTCTTGTTCCTACTTTTTAGATTTCAACAGCAAATGACTGAGACTACCGGAGTCCAGAAATGGCAGTCCCCTGCTTTCATCATGCCCAAGGCAGAAATGACCCGTATTAATTAACCTTCAGTCAGTATCATTAGGATGGCACAGAACCGTCTCACTCCAGATGACTTCAGAGGCAGTAGGAAGACCTAGAGGCAGTTTACTCGTGTGACAAGCGATGCTTCAGGGGAAGGGAGCAGAGAAAGACGGGAACGTCCACTGAATAAATTAAAGGTCTGAAGGGTGCAGGGATTTAAATAATGACTAGACGAGAGGTAATCACGTGAAAGCAATGAATCTCATTCTGCAGTATCTGTGTGTCCTCTGTCACATGCTGCTGGTGGGCTGCCATACTTCCCGCATCCTAAGCGTTTTATACACTTTTACCATCCCAGTCTGAGCTCTCCGATACGCTCTTCTACAGGCACTGGACAAATCTTTGTTTACAAAAAGTGCTTTTTCCCATGCCTCTTGCTATCAGCCATACTTTGCTGCTTGGTGAAACCCAGTCAGAACTGTCTTTTCCATTTCTAACCAATGTTTGTACTTAAGGCTTCCAGAATTGGTTTACTTTCCCCATCCTACTGTTCTGTGGTTGCAGCCAAACTCCTGGTATAATTTATTTGGCGTGATGTAAGATAAGAATTGCTGACACATCCTCAAGCACATCTAATAATGCCTTGTATCACTTCCTCAGGATGGTCTTGCGAAACTGGGTTTTCCCTTTTTTTTGAACAGTGTTATTCGTAGATGTAAGCAAAGTTAGCTAAATAAAAATGCATTGTAGGAATTGCAGTCAAAACTACTGAGGTGAGCTATTCCTACCTATTTTATTGCTTAAACTTTTACTCAGTAACAGTTTTCACAGGCAGCAATATAGAATGACAAAATTGTTTTCAATGGATCTAATAAGAAGCAGGATAACATACTGATAGCCTTTTATTTTGAGGTGTTAACAAGGAGGATTAGGATGGTAATTTTTTGTTAACGATTCTGTCTTTTAATGAAGGGAATTAGAAGACCAAAATGGTCATAGAGAAATCAGTCTCTGAATATATATTTTTAGTAATTTCATGCAATGTTTGCTTGTTGTCCTTTCCAAAGGTGAAGGTTCTTGGAATTTATAATAGCAGTGCATGGAGGTCTGCACCAAATGACCTCAAGTAATGCTTAAGTATGATCCCAAGTAATGCTGCACACATTCAGTAAACTACGAAAATGAAAGTTGCTGCTGCCATGGTCATCTTGTTTGGCACTAGGCTCCAAGTAAGGCCTGCACCCCAAAGCTTAGTCCATGAAAACCACCGATAACCCTGCTGAAGTGCCACTGATCGGGTAGCTCCTCTAGATAGCTCTTTTATGGGGTCAAATTTGTCAATGAATACAAAATTGTCTTCAGCAAATAGGTGATGCATGGGAAATGTACAGACCCAGAAATCAGCACCTATGCTGGACACACAGGTGCAACTTCCATGGTTTGGAGCTCTGTGGATGTGAAGGTTGAGGAGAATGCAGATCTATACTTCAATTCCTTTACCATTTTTAAGACGACTTACTATTGCCAGAAAGCACAGACGTTATTAATATGATCTTCTAGCACTTCTCTTTCCATGCTCTGATACTCATCTAGCCTATGTCCTCCGTGGCCGAGTGGGGAATGCCAACTAGACAGCAGATGCAACACGGGAAAGAAGTACAAAATCAGTCTGGAGTTACAGCTTTCTGCTGAACATCCAGCTATCAGCCTTGGTCTCTTCTGTTTGCTCTGTTCCATTTAGATAAGACAACATTTAGATTTTACCACAGCTAAGCAGATAAAATGAAACCGTACATTCCTCTATAGCCCTGAACTTGAACTGGTAACCTATGCTAATAACCCAAGTAAATAAGTCAAGTTACCGTTACTGAAATTTTAGTCTCAGTTAGCAAAGCAGAACTGGATAAGAATTCTCTATTTGTGGAGGGAGCACATACCTAAGCATTCATCTTAAGAAAAAAATCTCTGTTATTGTCTAATCAGGCTGCTTTTGCTGTGAATCCAAAGATTAGACATCCTCAGGTCTGATTCTTCTATTCACTAATTCCTCTTTTCAGAAAATCTATTCCTCTTTGTGTCCACATAGTCACAACAAAATTAAAGAAATAGAGGAAACAGTGGGAGAACAGTTTATTTTCCCTCTTTTGGCTAAGCATGAGCCTAATGACACAGATTCAGGGGGAGGAATTAAAGGTGATGAGACATATCTTTTGTAGATATTGTGGATTTTGCACTGAGGCTAATGGTATATCTGCCAGCTTCAGGCACTAATTAGAGCAAGCAAGATCATAGAATCATAGAATCATAGAATTGTCTAGGTTGGAAGGGACCTTTAAGATCATCGAGTCCAACCATCAACCTAACACTGCCAAAACCACCACTAAGCCATGTCCCTCAGCACCACGTCTACCTGTCTTTTAAATACCTCCAGGGATGGTGACTCCACCACTTCCCTGGGCAGCCTGTTCCAAGGCTTGACAACCCTTTCGGTGAAGAAATTTTTCCTACTATCCATCCTAAACCTCCCCTGGCGCAACTTGAGCCCATTTCCTCTTGTCCTATTGCTTGTTACTTGGGAGAAGAGACCGACCCCCACCTTGCTACCACCTCCTTTCAGGTAGCTGTAGAGAGCGATAAGGTCTCCCCTCAGCCTCCTTTCCTCCAGGCTAAACAATCCCAGTTCCCTCAGCTGCTCCTCAGAAGACTTGTTCTTCACCAGCTTCATTGCCCTTGTCCGAACACGCTCCAGCACCTCAATGTCTTTCCTGTAGTGAGGGGCCCAAAACTGAACACAGTATTCGAAGTGGGTCCTCACCAGTGCCGAGTACAGCGGGAAAGATAGTAGAAAACAAAAGAGCCAAAGAATGATTCTACTTCTTTGACAACTGAAAATCCCTGAAAATGCTATCCTGGGACAGTAAGGGCAGTAAAAAGGCTGTAAAGTTAAAGGTCCTTGAAGTGTGCATGACAAAAATGGCTGCTGCTCTGTAATAAGATATATAGTAAGATAAACATTCTGTCTTAAAAATAAGTAAAGAAAGGCTTTGCAACACGTAAAATTTCTCGGTATTTCAGATGGGGAAGAAACTTTTCAAAAGACATTCAGGAGACTTTCTTGTACAAAACTTTTCTCCCAGGAGAAACGTTTAATTATTTTTATATTCCTTCCATGGGCACATACTACTTCTACTGCTATTTTGTGTGTTTCTCTCCAGGAATTGGTTGTATTCCAACAGCCCCACCATGTGCGGGACTTGTGGGAGAGTTTGCTCCGTCCACTGATAGCTTGAGATTACGCTACTGAAATTTGCAGGGGGTTTCTGCAAAGCAGCTCTGTCTGTGCTCAGACATCCACCAAGGAAGGTCTGCAGCTCAGATGGACTGTTTAGTGTTTGTTTGGTCCCCAGCTGTGTCACAGTTTGCTCCTTTTGGGCATAGCTGAACAATGCCAAGGTCAGTACAGGATGACCGGGAATAGTATGTTGCAGCCAAGCAAAAAAACCCCCCAACAAACAAACAAACAAATAAAAACAAACTCAAAAACCTCCTAAAGTTTCAAACAAGTAATTTTTATTATTCTGAAACTCTTGTCAAAACTGTCCCGAAGAATGGATTCTTTATCATGTTTTGTTATCTTCAGAAGATAAAAGTGGTGCAGCACACTTCATACTGTAAACACTAACTTTGACTGGCCTTACTCCAGTAGCAGCTGAACAAATATTTCTAACATGGACCTCCTCCCTCTTTCTCAGCTGGACAGACCACATATTTTTGTAACTCCCTGTCAGTTCTTATGTCTAACGTGATCAGCCAGGGGAAGGAAGCTCCCAGAAATAAAGGAATTCAAACACTGCATTTACCTTTTCAGCAGCCTTAGAACCAAAATGTGCCTTTCTAGGAGCAGCCCCAGAAAACACATGGTCCAAATTCTCCAGGTTAAGGTCTGCAGCTGTTAGTTAAATCAGCAGGCTACAGACAGTTAAAAGAGCTCAAAGCAGCAGACGGTATAGGATATGTGTACATACAATGCAGGCAGGCACAGGAATATTACATTTGAGCATTTTGGAAAACAGTTTTGGCAAGTCCGCTTAATGAAAACAGAAATATTTGTACTGTTGTACCAAAACAACTTGAGGGAAAATCTAATATTCCTAACTATCATGCCAAATAATTCAGAAGACCTTGTTTAGTTAAAGAAGATTCTCTGCTGAAATTATATGAACATTAATCAAGAGGCATCAGATTGAGTCCTTTAGTTTAAGATAAAATAATCTGAAATGCTTCAAAATATATTGGAAATGTTAATGTGAGGAATGTGTGTTTTCTCCACTTCAGGTGTCCTACTTAAAAAGGATCCTTAGATGAAAAGTTGCTGAAGCTGCTTTACTTGGACTTTCTAAGCATAAAGAGGTTTTTCACACTAACCATTTTGTTCTTTCAACCATGCATTTCAGCTTTCTGTCTTCAGTAGCGCCCCTTTGAAGATCTGCTGTATCATTGCTTTATGAAAACTGACTGTGCTAATTGTGGAGTTTTGACAGTACTCAGGAAAAAAGCTTTCATTCTTATAAAAGATGCCTGACAACTTTAATAATCCTGCAGAACAGCTTGTAAGAGTGAATTCAGAGATTGCTTATAAACTGAAAGCAAACATTAAGACGTTAAATGAAGAGAAAAGATCTATTTTTTATGGACGAGCTATCCTTTGGACAGATCTCTGGAGGGCAATTAACCGGTGGTTAGCTGCCATGAAAAGTCAGTGTGAGCTAGTCCATTTGCTCAGCAAGGGTTCTACAGGAAACATTGAACTGGAAGAACTGCAGAAATACATTACATACAACCGGAAAAAAACAGAGCTGGAAAAAAGGTTCCTGCCCTTGAAGACATTCAGGATTAGAAACTCCACAACTTCCAGGGTTTCAAGCATGCTGTAATCTGCCTTTGCTAATGCTTGTCTTCTCAAGCAAGATTACCCATTTTTCCCATCCCCTTTTAAATAGACAGGTATCATTAGCACATCACCTCTCAGTCTCCAAATGACTTCTTTCACTCTTGTCTTGTTTCCTAGAGCTCTGATTACAACTGTTGTGCTCCTCTGGTTTCTCTCCAGTTAGCACTGCTGTTCAAGACAGGCATGAAGGAAAAGTGAGGTGCAGTACTCCATTTTTCCTGATTCCAAAGAGAACAGCAGCCTGTACGATTCAATTCATGAATCGTACATGCTATAGACTTGTTTTCATTGATTATGCTATGTAGTTGACTTATGTTTAACCTTTGTTGTGCTATAACCTCACAATTCTTTTCTACAAAAATAGATAGGTGTTCTCTATCCAGTATTGGAGCAGTCAGCTGGTCCTGCCTTGCACTTATCTACCTTGGATTTCATCTTATTTTTTCTGGACCACTTTATCAATTTGTTGAGATGTGCTGTTGGTAATAGACCTACACCCATATCACACATCACATTACAGGCATATCACATTTTCACTCGTGTTTTCTAAGGACACAGGACTTGTGCAATCACACTGCTCTCTGTCACCTCCATCACTTCCTCACAAACAGCTTTTGAACAACTTGGTTAATTCCATCTCAACGTGATGAAAGAGAAAGGTCTCAAAGATTAGCAGTTTTGTGAGAATCAGCAGCTGGGTAGAGAAGTCTGAAACTGTTTCCCTTCTCTGAGGGAAAAGCCTTTGGCATGAGCACAAGCCTCGCGTGCTGTTTGTCTTGTCAGCTGGCTAATCAGTCCCGGAGCACTCATGGGCCCGTCACACACACATCGCTCCTGAGGATCAGGCAGAGCATGTGCTCTACTTTGCTCTGCTGATAAACCAGGGAAGCGGGGAGCACTGCGAGGAGACCTCGTGGAAGAGCAAGGATTACACAAGACAGGGGTAGGAGCTACAGTTATTCCAGCTGTGGGTGTGTAGGGACCGAAGACACGTAGATAGAGAAAACTGTGCTTTGTTAGTTCTGCTGCTCAAGGAAGAACTTATTTTCAGGCTCTGGTATGGTGTCATTGGGATGTTGATAGCCTGTATATTGTCTTTCCCCTGACTGAAGTGGACAATGGCTTATCACAAACAAAGTGGGTGTGTTTTCTGAGCCAATCTGTACAGCTTTAACAAGTGTTTTGCTGTTTTGGGGGGGTTTTTTTGGTCTTAATGAGTTATGCTTAGATACCTACTGAAGTTCTAACAGCAGCATCTACTGTACAGTCTCTTTCCCTTATCTGCCAAAGGAGGAGAATCAGATTTTCTAAATGTAAGTCAAGTAACTTCCCATGCATTTACAAAGGATTAAGAACTCTTAACTCTGCATGTGTGAAAACAGATTGCTCCATCACTCTGTACTAAATAAGAACAGAAAGCACATGGCTGCATGCCTCTCTTGTGACCAAATACAATAAAGTTTAACTAGAAAGATATATTGACCTGCACAAGAACAAGCTGAAGTATTTGAAAAAGCATTATTGAACAGCGTGCACTTTGTCCATGCACTCTGCAAGCCTCTAAGCAAACATCCTTCTTCAGTTTTTTCTGCCCTTCAGAGTTGCAAAATACAGCCTGCCTTATTTAAAGCAGAAGCTAGAGGCATAGTCTTACTCCAGGAATAAAATACTTTTAATCCTACAGTGAGTATTACACCCTGCAGTTAACAGCACCCACAAGCAGGAAAAAGAACATGTGAGTAATACTTACTATTAGCTTCTCTAACACTAAGTACCTGAGAGAGGTATGAAGGCAAAGTACAGTACAATATATTCCTGGAGGACCTGAAAATAGGTCAATCTTGAGGCAGATAAAAAAGCATTATCATCTCCACAGTGCTAGATTTAGAAAAGCTAGATCTATTTAGTTGCACGCTTCTCTAGCAGAAAAAAATCTTTACTCTGAATTACTTCAGGTTTGCTTGTAATCTTGTTCAAACTTATGAAGAGCCTATGACATGGCATTGACTCAGTAGTATCTGCTAGTTTTTAATACTAAAAAGCAGTATAAATTATTATTTTAAATGAGTCTGGAATTGCCTGTTCATTTCTGTTACAGAACGCTTGGTTTCTTTCTGAAGCTTTACCTGCAAATGGTGATCCTTTGTAGACTGAGAGTTTAAATATATGCTTTGCAAAACTAGTTGTGTAGGAGGCCGTGAAAGAAGCCTCTGTGCAGCAGGAAAGGAGTGTAACACTATGACATGAAAAGATGTGATCTTTGACAGCGATCACTCAGGGACCACTCAGCCAACTTCTGAAGGAAATGAGCTAGCTCTGCTGACCCGGGACGTATACACCCTATACTTTGCAGCAGCAAAACCAGCAGTAACTGTAGTATTTTAAAACTACTAGACATGAACCTACTTACTCCTTTGGAATTTCTAAGACAGTCTTCTCATTAAAGAAACAGAAAATACTTTAAATTGAAGGGACTGAGTTCACTCTACCCTTTTTCCTTTAGCAAGATTCAATTTTCAGTCCCTGTAGTATCACTGCAAGTAAATACTTCAGATCAAAATAATAAAATACATAATATGCAATATACATTGCCTTCCACAGGCAGGGTTGATATCTCAACTACCTAGTAAGCAAAGTAACGCAACAAGCAAGTAAACAGAGTGGTAGGTATCTTCAATCATTCCACCTTTGGTTGCTGAGCACTGAATTCCACAGGGTCTTAGAACTTTCCAAAACCTGAACACCCAAGTAAAGGAAAACAGTGAAACCGTCAAATGGTAAATCGTGAAAGGCCTTCTTCAGTCAAGAAGTGTTCTTTATCCCTGAAGTATATTACACAATACCGTTCACAATTCTTTTTCTTTGTGCCTACAGGGATGGATCAGTGTAATTACATTTTGAAGTCAGTATTCTAACACTTTTTTCAGTTTCTAAGTGGCAGTGAAGGAGGTAAACATTCCTAAAAATGAAAATCGGTAATCTGACTGTAACATTGACATTTTGGTAGCTAGTATTAGAGAGGCACATCACTTACCCTAATGCTACCAAGTCTGACACACACAACAAAGCCTGTAGTTTTAACCCACTACATTCTAATTCCCACATGGGAATAATTAATTATTACTAATAATTCTTTTAATTCCCATTGGGGAATAACATGGCAATAACATAACTGGGGACAATCCATAAAGGTGTTTTTCTAGGAAAACCTCTAGTTCAAAGAGGAATCAGTTCAGGGAAATCCTAGTGAATGAACACAGCATCCTTCCAAAGATCGATTCATCACGCAAGCATATCCTAAGTACATGTAACAAGATGCAGTCCTGTATAAAACACTCAATTGAAGTACTTTTCAAGACTAAAACCATATTAGAAGTATCACATTTACTTGTGACCACTCAACACCTAGTGTTCTCACCTACAGGGTGCTGCTACAGAAGGCCATAAGCTCAAATTCAATAAAGAGATGATTGCAAAAGCAAAATCATTTGCTTTCTGTCGCTCAGCAAGCCAATACACAAAGCTGCTACATCACCAATGCTGGTCCTGGGCTGAGGCAAGACCACAACTTCCCCTTCAGCTATTGTGTCTTAAGTTACCACTCTGGATGGTAAATAAAAATCAGTTCACTAAAGACAGAGCTATAGGTTCACTGAAAGGCTTTTACTACACTTGTCTTTTGCTTCCTCCTCAACGCTATTTGTTTGTGCTTCACGGCTGTTTCCATCCCATCACTATGGAAAACTTTTACCTACAGGATCCATGCTAAATATAGCATACTGAGACACCTACAAAATGAATAATAACAGGACAAATAAGTTTTTATGCAAATTTATTCATTAGCTTTAACAATAGTAATACATAAATCAATAGTATGTCCAGCACAAGGTTGTATAATAAAATATGCTATTCTGGTAAGATTGATTTCTAGTGCGTACATTTTAAGGGCAGTTTTCATCCAAATTGGACACATTTATAAAAAATAAATAAATACAAGGCCAAAAATGCTTACTTAATGAAAGTCCTGCTAAGTAAGACTTCAGGCTCCACATTGCTTCAAAGCACTAATCAGTACAGGTGTCTGCATACATCTTAGACTTACACACAAAGAGGTGCTCAAGCAGCGTACATTTTTTGACATCCGACTCAGACCAATACATATAAGACTTCCAATTTAGACCTCTTTATTCTTCTTAAAGCTAGCATCCACCTTTTTCTTTCTCTTTTAGGATTGTCTTAACTTCCAGCTGTGTATCTGCACATATGAATCCTAGCCACATTATGTGTACAAAACACAAAGGTCCAGTCCCCTCCCAATACTACTTTTTTGGCTTGAGATCCAGACTGCACTATCTAGTGGAACTATTTATGAAACAAATTGCTACTCAACTCAAATAAGACTACATTGCTCTTGGGGGCAGGGGGGGAACAAACACCAGAAAAACAAACTTTAGGAACAGATGGAAACATGGTATGCTCCCAGTTCTGTTTGTTACGGTTTTGGAGCTCTCTAGACTTCAGGAATACATCCTCTCTGGGATGTCTTGTGCTTAGTGCTACAGCATTAAGCTTTAGGCACACTGGGTTCTGTAGGCTATAGACAGCCCACAAGAAGCTGCATTTTCAGCTTTGTTGCCCTGATGGCCAGTGAGTCCAATATATACAGTGGCATTCAGATCTTCATCAAAGTGCAATATAGAGGCATTCACTGACATTTGCACTACCTTTATATATATTCAGCAATATTAAAATCTGGTCCCAATTTAAATTAGATACACATAAGAAAACGTATTTGGCAAATTAGAGGTATTTTATTTACTAGTGTACTTATCACATACTGTACAGCCTATCCTTTGGGCATATTTATTCTACAAATCTAGATAAGCTTGGGTTTTTTTGTCTTCTGACTTTTAAATTCTGCTGATGGCAAAATTCCCTTTTCCTTAAGAAGTTACACTCAGGATTGAGTCACAAATTTGAAAACTACTCTAACATATTTTACTTTATTATATCAAAACAAAACCCAAAAGCTTGGTCAAAGTATAAACACTTATAAACCTAGTGAAAACATCCCTGAGAAACTTTCAGTAACATAGCAGTAATGATTAGTTTTTGGTCCATTAGCGGAGAAAAATTGTTACATCCAGTTATTGAGTACTGAAGGCTACAAGTACATTGGATTCCCATTCATTGACTTTCACTCCTTTTACAAAATACTGAATCTGAGACAAAAGCCACTAGAGGGTTTTTTACATTCTATTTAGTTGGATGTATAATGTAATCATTACAAATTTCAAGATGAATGGCCTAGATTCAGCCCTGGTGTTACGTGTTTAATGTCAATGGAGTTCACACACTTACATTCCAGGGCTGAGGTCTGGCAACACAGATGACTGTGGAAGGACAGTACCTAAAAAAAAAAAAAGCCTTAAAAGTTACAGAGGATACTTTTCACAAGTTGCTGATGTATGTTTTTGCACACTAATTTTGCAAACAAACATTTTACAAAGATTTCAGTTTAGAAGTCATATCGCCATGCCATAGGAAAACTCAGAACACTACTGCGTTCAACTCTACCGAGAAAGCAAAGTGCATAGTTTCCACAAAAGTGCACGTATGGTTAATGACTATGGAAGTACTGTTAGTACTCATGCAGGGTAAAAAAAAAACAGCAAGAACTTCTTGCAAATCAGAGGGATATATTAGTCTTCATTGCTCTGAAGTTGCTTTAGAGGGCCACACAGTCCAACATCGCATTGTTTTAGCGCTACTTTAGAACAAACTAAGTCAAAATTCACATACATGTAAAACAGATAAATGCGAGTAATCCACTTTTTTACTTCTTTTGCCTGGAACACTAATAATTTTCCAATACATCAGGCTTTAATAGGGTTTCTGAAAATAATAGCATTCAAAAATAAACTAAAGCTGCTTGTACTCTGAGGCAAAAACTGTTAGCCTTAGACTTTACCTTTCTGTACCAGTACTCCTGACCTTAGCACTTTCTGCTACATAAAACCTGAGCAGACCTGTTATTTGCAATTAAAAAAGCCATGCTTTATAATGTTACATCAATAGCTTCTGCTAAATGAGGCTATGTTTTACTTTACCAAGTGCAACAAAAGTGTAATACAATATATTGTACCTAGCACTCATCTAATTTGTAAGGAGACATGCAAAAAAACCCTACAAAGGTGTTTCTGTAAAGTTAAACCAAAACAGAATACTCAAAAGGTATTTCAGGAAAGCATTGGAACTTAAGAGTCCACTTCAGTAATCCAAGAAGTATGTTTGTATCAATTTGAGAAAATAGGGGAGCAGAACTGGTCATGGTAATGGAAAAACAGAGGAAAACCCCACAAAATACTGTATACAAAGTTCTTCTGAAACTACTAACAAAATCTCCTTTTGTTTTGCTCAATGAGCACCACAATTGCTCAGAATTCATGAACAAACTGAGTATGTATAACCACTAAACAGTATCACACTGTGGGGGTCAGCAACAAATTCAACATTATTTTTGTGAATACTAGATGTGTAACTTGTGAGGATCCTTTGAAACATCAACTGTCAAGATCCAACTAGGTTGCCCTCTGCCAGACATGAAACATTTTTACAGGGTCACTGTAAGATGACTTTTAGCTCTCTTGGGACAGCTTCCTCAAACACCTAAGTTATGCATTCAACTCTAGAGAAACACCTTTGACAGGGTCACAAAAGGCAGTATATGTGTCTAACCATGATATTTGTGTAGCAAGTTAGTAAGAGAAGTGGATCCTTTCAGACAGTAGATGTGTTACCAGGTGGTGAACTGTCAGAGACAGTTTTGGGATCAGGAGTGCAACAAACAAAAAGTTGTTTTCCCAAGCTTTTTTGGGCAAATCTGAAGTACATTATGTGGCCCATTGCAACAAAAGACACAGAAATAAGCACCAATAAGCCAAAAGCTTCAGGGTTTGGGGCCAAGATGACCATGATGAAGTGCAGTAAATCAAGAAGATAATTCATGGAGTTTTGGACACCGTTTATGATGCCTCTTTCAGATTCTGCCACGTTTTCTTGGAGCAACTGTGTGACAGTCAAATCAAAGGACCAAAGGCCTATGAGAGGAAAAAAAAAAAAAACAAAACCAGTTATCCATACAACTGGGCTTCTCATGGTAAGCTTTCATTACTGCCACAATTCAATTCATACTTCCAAACACTCACTTCTGCCAAAAACACGTGAACAAGCTAGCCTCTTGTCAGACTAGAATGGATTTCACACTGCCAGTCAAGAATGATTTACCTCCCCTTTACTAATATTTCCTGAAATAATATATACAGCTTGACACATGAACTTGCCTGTCACATCTTGCTTCAACATGTCTATCAAGTTAACACTGTTTTGCTCATCTGTTCCTTATTTACATCACTATTTTACAGTTACCTGCAGTGTATTCATGCTAGCTACAATTGCTAAGTTATGCTTAAGATGTCTGCAAAAAAATCAAACACGTTTTAAACTACGCAGAATACTTAATAATTTGCAACAGTCTCGGTTGACACTAGCTTCTGTTCTGTTTTAGTCTATTAACAATTCAGTTTTAAAAGTTTATCTTGCTAAAAAACTTGCACATGAATCAAGTATTTTATTCCTCTAAAATTCAGCAGAAGATACAGAAGAGTACAAAAATTCTACAGATAAGAATTACTGTTCATTTTGCTTATGTATTTGATTGCCTCTTCTGTTGACAGATACTAACACTACACTAACCAACAATTCCTCAAAAAAATTAAGCTGTCATCCAAGTCCAAGTTTCCATTCTAAACTGCTTTGCTGGTCACAAGTTTAAAGGTTTGACAATGTATTTAATGAAAGGCTTAATGTACTAAACTGCTAAGTTTGAAGGTTTTCATAGCAGATATATTTAGTTCTGTTTCCTGTTAACAAATGGTTTTACTTGGTTGTGAAGGGAGATCATTCCTTCACAGGTGAATGCAAGTAAATGCAGGTGAGTACTCCAAAAAACAAGTTACATTCACTCCAGGTGTGGTAACTTTTATCCTATTAATGATATATGATATGCAAGAAATTAGCACGGCAGTCTCTGCACTGGCGATACTATTGCAAGATCATTTCCTTTTTTATGTGAATTAGCCTTAGAAATGTGATATAACACTTCAACTGTACCCTACAATTCTAAACTCAAATTCGTATTTAATTGACAGGCACTGTAATTTTTAGAATTAAAAGCAGTCAATAGATCAGATTTTAATAGAGATGTAGTACTTACCAACTCTAGCAGCAATGACTCCTGCAAACAGGAGACTGACAGAGATTAAAGGCACGGGCTCAGGACTCATCTCTGGGTCGCTGTTAGCAGGAGTAGTAGACCCGTTTAACAAGTTGGGCATTCCAGTTGCAAAAACCATTTCAGGCTTAACTTCTGGAGATGCCATAGTAGGTAATGGTTCACTTTCAAACAGCCTGGCACCGATGTCAGCAAATGGGGAAACAGTCAAATCCAGAGGACTCCCAGGCATGAATACAGAGATGGCACATAAGACCAGACAAGCAAATTGAGCAACTCCAGAAATAAGGCCCGTGCGAATCAGGCCACATTTGCGACGAAGCCAAGTGAAAGCTACTGTTCCCATGATTCCAGTGACTGCTGAGGCACCCATCAGGAGGCTTAGCACAGAGCCACTCAAACCCTGAGTGTATGCATAGCCTGTAGTAATACAATCAAAGCCCAGAACGGTCATATACAGAAACGCAAGACCCATGCCTGCAAGAAACACTGGCTGGTTGTAGTATGCAACCCATCCATCACGAAACGTGATGAAAGGTTCGGCAATCCGGGCACCACAGCTGACTTCCTTCTCCTGTTGGGGCTCAAAGCCAGTTACATCTTTTTCAACAATTAACTGCACTCCTTCAGCAGGTTTCACGTCACTCTCTGTAAACAGAAACGTAACTGTTAGATATGCTGCTGCCTGGAAAGTGCAGTGTAAACTGCAAGACAATTGCAGTTAGTAAAGTCACCGCTGCAGAATGCATCAGTTAAATTATGCAATCAACCTTCCTCCGATTACTTAAATGTTTTAAAGTGTCCTTAAATCCTACCTGTATAGTAAGATCAAGTAAAGTTTATCCCCATCAATTTAAACTCCTGCTTATTTAATTAAACCATGGTAGGAGAAAGCATAGTCTGCTTCTTTTCAATAGACTTGTGACCGAATGCTCCATTTCCATAAAGAAACTATTTGTTTAATGAATGCCAACGTTAGCTGGCATTTTCACATAGCTTTGTATGTTCAAATGCACTAACCACAGAAAGCAGGGTCTGAATATCTCATGTCATGGTAGAAGAACCAAACCAGAGATGCTTGCTGAAGCCTACCAAAGCCAAAATCTTTCAAAACCTGACTTCAAAAAAAATCTTATACCATGCTTTTCTACAGTTCCATTTTCACGCCAATATAGGAAGAAGGCACTTCCACCAGTCAAAAACAAATAATCAAAAAAACCCACAGCAGTATTTAGATTAGTAATATGGATAGAAACTATACAAATGTTTGGATGCCTGAGCAATGTTTTCACAGTCAAGTTTGAAACAGACTCCACGTACAGCAAGTGAGACAAATGAAGTATTTCTGCAACTTTTTAAAATGCAAGTCTTTTACTGAAATCAGAATACTACAATAGCAAAAATTAAGAGATGTTTCCTACATATTGACATGTGCTAAATGCTTCATTCTTCAGGAGCATTCAAGAGCCAGTTCCAAAGCTATAGAGCCTTCTACGCTCTTTATCTTGCTCCCCTATCCTACGCTGCCACCAGCCTAGTCCAATAGCTTACTGGACCAGCCATTACCACAATGGATCTGCTGGCTGGGAAGAAGGTATATCTCTTCAGCACTTTAATAGCAGCCTCCTATCTCACTATATATTGAGCAAAGAACAGATTGCTAGTTCGCTTTAAAAAAAAAAAAACCAAAAAACAAACAGGAATTCTTTATCATCTTTCTTTAAAAAAAAACCCAACATGTTGCAGCTGGGAGCCTATAGCTTTCAGTAGTACTCACGTACTGCTATCTGAAAATCAGAAAATGCTTAAGTTTTGTATTCCAGTATCTGACTGGCACAAAAAGTCTGCTTCTCAAAAGTCTGCTTAATTTCTGGTATTAAGACTATCTAAAGTAATCTTAATATCAATTTTATTGTCGCTTATAGTCATAACTATCTACACTACAAATCCCAGTTGTTCAGCTTGGCCAAGGAAGCAGAGCAGAGGATCAAAGTAGCTTATTTTTTTTCCTCCATCATTTCCTGCAGCATGTGGAACTCATTGAAGCATTACCACCTAATTCTAAAACCTCCTGAAAGCCTGTTAGTACTATGTGTAAGTAGAGATGAGTTGGCACAAGAGTCCTACACAGGCTGTTGTGCTTGTAGACACTACAGAGCAAAGGACTTCGTCAGTTTATTAGCTATGCTATAGATTGATAAGAGCATTCCTCATGATCAGCCCTAAATAACAGGGCAGACTTACTCCAAAGGATTAATTAAGAGGAGAGAATTCATTCTTTGGCTGCATTTTATGGGATTCGTCAAATCATTGCACAAAGTATTGTTACTTAAGAGTCTCCAGTACCTACATGCAAAACCTGACACCTCCAAGCTATGAGTAGAAAGCTATATAGCCTCAAAACAATGTCTGTAGAAGGCAAAAGTCAACACTTCAGTTTAACTGATACAGTGAATATACTGTGAATTTCAGCAGTTACTTTTGTGTTTTCAATACCTTTCTTTACATTCAGCTGTTTCAGTTCAGATTCTTCAACTTTTGCAGATTTGAGAGCCAGAGTAGGGGTTTTCTGATAAACCTTCCAGAGCAGCAGATATTCCACACACATCGACATCAGGTTCCAGCCCGAAATGAATCCACAGCCAATCATCGGGGAGCCAAACGTCATTATCTGACCAACTGCCATTGGGGCCAAGATATTGGTCAACTGATCAATTCTTCTTATTGTGGCATTCATATCTGTCAGAAATAATTTGATGATATGAAGTAATAACTGAGTATTTCACTGTAAGTGTTCAGAGACATAATTGAGGATTGCACATGTATACACATCAAACTAAGAAGTCTTGCTCCAACTGCAAGTGGTTCCAGCATGAGCAGGAGTTAGACTCCTAACCAGAGGCACCTTTAGAGTGTTCCAATGTTAAATTCTACTGTGACCAACCAAGGCGTTTGTAAGCCAAATCCCTACTCCTGCCAGTTTTGCCTGCATGAGGTCTTCCAGGTTTAGCACGCTGGGTTTACAGTGGAAGTGTAATCCTGCAGGTAAAACTTAGTCATGAGATCAGATTACCCTTACATTCTAGTGACACTATGGACTCCTAAGCCTATCTCTGTAACATTCAAACTTAGCATGCACAACTCCAGATATTAATAGGAATCTCATATGGTTGAATTCTTTTCTGTATAATACAAGAAGTTTCCTGTGTAACAATTTTAGTAACTACTATCTCCCAATACTGGACCACATATTTCTTAATCTCCTCCATTTACTTCTAGTAATTGGTGACCACAGTACCCACTGTGATAGCAGCGGACCTTTGAAATGGCTTTAAATTTCCTTATTGAGTCACATTGCCTACAACATCAACCATTCTCAAAGCTTAGTGAGCAAAGTCCTCAATCCTTTCTATTCCACACTTTGATGTTTACTGTCAAAACAAGCAGCCGATTCTTAGCATGAATGCATCTTCCACTTGCTGATGTCTCACCCTGCCCAAATTTAGCCACTTTAGTGTCATTACACCCTCTGGGCTCTTGGAAGTTTCCAATTAATGGTACCATCATTCTACCCTTAAGAGTTGCTAGATGCTCAATGGTTTTGTCAGGCTACTTAGGAGTACATCTCAAGCCCATTTTAGAGTCCTGTTATGAATCTAGAGCTTTTGAAGAGCAAGTGAAACTGCTTATCAGTGTGAAGATGCTTTTCTGAATCTGTAGAGAATTACTCCTTGCCATTCAAAGAAACATTTAGGTTATTCTATTTAGAATTCAAAGGCAATTCAATGTTAACTATTTGACTGATGGTTAACTAAGATGAGTAAGTTAGATACTTGCATAATATTTGGCTTTAAAAATTCCAAGAACTGAGCTTTGTTTTCTGCGTTGAGGAAGGCTAATATTTCCACTCAGGAAAGGTATAAAGTAAGAGTGAATGGAAAAATTCATCAAGGACAAAGAACGGGAAGCCAAGGCAATTTTTTATTTCCCTGTTCCACCAACTTACTTAACTAAGGCTCCTCTTTGAAGAAAGGTAACAGTGCAGAGATGGACAACAGTATTTGCTGCAACATCAATTCTGGCACTTAATTTTATAAGTTAAGGAATTTCAACAGCCTCCAAGTTACATTATGATTAAACACACAACAACCCTATTCAGCCTGGAAAAGATCCTTTAGATAGATCTGTTGAACTAAGGTACTTGGTTTAGTGTTGTTTTTGTTTTTAAATTAAGTCGCATGAGAATTTAGAGTAACCTCTTGCCTGATTTTTCAGTACAGAATGTAAGTGGTCATACAATTCTGTCCATGAGCATGAATCAGTACAGAGGCAGGACTGCCTCCCATGCAGCAGCTCTCTGCAGGTGTGGTCTGTACCTTATCTCATGTGTAGTAAGTAGTACAGGGATTGGGGAGATTTGCTGAATAAGATCTGACACAAGAAGAAAGGTTAATGAGAACCATTAGAACTTTAAGGCTTCTATTAATAGATATTTTTCTACTTGTGATTCACACACATAAAGAAAGTTTACCTGGAATGTTGCTCTACAAAAGGCATGACCTGGAAAGGCACTGCAAGGTCAAAATAAAAGACTATGGTGGAAAATTTGTATACTGGGAAATGAAAGCAAGATGCTTTTAATGCATTTAATTAAGAACTAGCCTCTCAGATGAGATGGGGAAATAAGATTCCTTCATTACAGATAAACATCCAGAATAAATCTGCAATATAGGATTCAAATCCCTAAAAGGACTCTGGCATGTAAACTGAACTTTATGTGCAATTTAGGCAGCTTAATACAGAATTAGAGCCCAGAAGTTGAAATGCTGTCTAGGCCTGGAGGTGTCTAAACTCTACAAGCGTCAGACTTACAACTTCAGTGAGCTATAAATTTCTTGGCAATGTTAAGATGCTCTGTGCCTTGTTTGCACTTCAGTATCAGTTCCTCTATCTGGGAAGGCTTAAATCCCCCTTATAGGGTTGATTCAGAGCCCATATCGCCTGCCCAAGTCCATTGCAAAAAAATGCTGCTTCCCGCACTGTTACAATCAGAGCAGCAGCACAGCCAAAGATCAATCCCACATCATTTGGTGTGAACGGCATTGCAGCTAGGAGTACCCCCCGGCAAAGGAGAGGCAGGTTCAGTGCATCCTTGGGCAGGTTCCCAAGCAATCTCTCCATCCAAGTACTGTCATGACCACCAAGCTGCAGCAAAATGTGAATGAGAACTCATTCTCTCTCTTAATAAGGCCATGCCACTGTGCAAGAAATGGAAAAAAAGAATGAAAAACATTTACTAGGGGAAGAAGATTAAGTCTGTAGTCTAATACCAAAAGTATCAGATGTCAAAGGAATACAGAGCTTTCAGTTCCAGCTGAAGAAGTGTTCACAGCTCTGAGTTAGACATCTAATGCTAGAGAAGTGCAAGACTTCAAATACATCTGCATGCACAGCATTTCCTACTGGCAATTTCCTGATCCACCTACTTTACTGTTCTGGACTTCATTCTCATGTATCTCTTTCTTTGATCCCTATGTGAGGAGCCCAGTTACGCAAGAGTTTTCTGTTTCATTCCAGGGACCTAAAAATAAAGTATTGCAACACTTGGCTTTAAGTGCCTAGAAGTTAAATAGCTTTTCTATTAAACACTGGTTATTTGATTTAAGAGCATGGTGTATGTTTATTTGTTCAGCAAGAATAAAGTTTTCCTGACAAAGCTGCAGTAGGACTAAGAGGAGGACAAAAGAAGTTTAGGGACACCTAACTGAATTGTAATCGCACCAGTAATTTCTAATCAGTGTAGTTCAGAAGAGGGAAGAGGAAAATAAATGCTGCCCTTTTTACCTGCTGTTTTCTCATAATACCTGGAACTCAAAGATGTGCTGATCTCTGTAAAACTCTAGCCTAAAAATCAAGCTTGGAACGTAAGACATTTAAGGAATTAAAAAGGTAACGTATTTCACCTGCCAGTTTGCTTCTGTCTTCCCCTGCAACCACAACAATCCAGTCCCTCTGAATTGTGATCGCTGTGGCAGTGCTGGCCAAATTGGCAATATTTGCTATTGTGATAACCAGGATATAGCACACCGTCTAGAGAAACAGGGGGAAGTTACAAGGTGAGAAAATTCATGAAGGGAGAGCTCCACTCCTACCCTGTACAACCAGAAAAGACACTTTTACATTTGAATCCATTACATTTGAATCCATACATTTTAGTGTTATTCTTCAGACAAAACAAGACGAAGTCTACTTTACAATTCCTGACAGAAAACAATTACCCAACTAGCTCAAAGTTTCATTTGCCAGTTTTATCTCACAGGAATGTCTAAACAGACTAGAGAAAAAAAAAATCATCTGCCTCCCATGCTCCCCAAAGTTTCTTTGTAAGATAATTCCTTATTAACAAATTCAAGCACTCACAAGAAGCCATCCGTGGTATAAGGTCAAAAGCTGTGTCTTAAACAAGAAGACAATCATCAGGATAATACCACACAGGATGACAGATGCATTCTGTACAACCAAGGATGTCTGGGCCACTGTTTTAAATCAAAACAGAGAGCAACAGTTACGAACATAAGAATGTGCTAACTATAAGCTTAAGAGGTTATAATTAAGGAACATGCACAGATTCTTTAAATATTTTCATTTTCCTATTCTCCCCCCAAAATGTACGTGGTAAAACTATGTTCATATTACATTTTGAATCTTCCATTGTCTTAGAGAAACAAATTAATGTCTGATGTAACTTTGTAGCTCTCAACAATTCATGGCTCTTCACAATTTGCAGCCCAAGGTAGGTCTTTTCTCAGTCAAAACCCAAACTGTACCTGTTTAAATTCTGACACTATTTTTAAAGGGGTAAAAACAAGACTTAGCTTGAGTCTCTAAAATTCACCTTCACTGCACCATGGAAGTGATGCTATTTTGTAAACTCTTGAAAGTAAAGAGGCGTACTAAGAACCTGATGCTATGTTACTTACAAAACAAACATATTTAAAATATGTATAATGCAAACACAGTGCGTGTTGACACTTAAGTAGAAGATGTTTGCATACAGATGGAAGACAACACATGTGAGTGTATGTTAGTATCAGACAGTAAAGAACTTGGTCTGTAGTCTGTAAAGTTATGTGCTTTTGACTTTCTGCATTTCTATGTATCATACAGGTTTAGCCTGAGTAGTGGACATACCGTGACATAAAACTGTTCTCCTGCTGTCTTTGACACTATTTTTGTATAATCATTACCACTCCAAAACACTACCCTTCTTAAAAAAAAAAAAAAAAAAAACTGAGCAAGCCCCATTCTTATATTTGACTTGAGGAGTTAACTCTAACAGCTTTATCTTTTTACATTAATTTGATCCATCCTTAAGTAAATAACCTGCTCTAGGCACCTAACCTTTGAGCCTCGAGTTCTTGTCCACCCAGTCTCCAATAATGGCTCCCAGGAGAAGAACTGATCCCGCCACAACCAGTCCATAGACTGCAGTCAGGAGTAAGCTGTTTCCATAAAGTTCAACCAGGAATACAGACACAGCAAAATGCCACATACGATCTCCCTTTAAGAGGAACAGAGAGTACATACACAACATTACTATTTGTACTTTGTGAGCACACAACTTGGCTATTTTACTAATGCTCTGACAAAAGTCCACATTAAAATAAAGGTTTGCTACACATGTGGGAATGGGGTGAGGGGATTTTTTGTTTGTTTTTTGGGGTTTTGTAGGTTGTGTTTTTATTATTATTTTTATTTTTTATTTTGGGGGTTGGGGGTTTTTTTTGGGTGACTACATCCTGTCACCATTGATTTTATTGCAGTATCACTAAGATCATCTCTCCTAATCAAGTGCAACATTACAGTTTGTAATACCATGTCAAAAATCCCAGACATTTTCTATTACAATATTACAGGACAAAGTCTGTTACCTGCCACATCCAACAAACCTCAGAAGGCTTACACAGATTCTCCATCACCGTTCAAATATCAGCAACAGATTTATTGATTATTGGTACTATTTAAATAGCTTTTCAAGACAGGAGTTTGCTCTTAGACGATCAAAGCTTAAATGCTGCTTTAAAACACAAGAGCCAGTCAAGTCAAAGCAACTCATAACACAATTCAAGATAGACATGGGTAAATCCAGGAAGATGTTGTCCTAAATGTTAACTGAAGTTTCTGAAGTCAGTGGACTTAAGCTCTTAATAATGTTAAGCATCAGCATATTACTAAGAGGCAGAATATCAGAGCTCATTTAACCTATTGCAAACTCATTGCTAGTTCAACCTATTTAGCATATTACTAGCTTAACCTAGGGCTTAAAATACAAAATCTTCACGTTCTGATACCACTTACTACAGGTAAAAAAAGAAGCCCAAAATGCTAAACATGTCCAAGTGAAGTAATTTTCATACTACTCAAAACATTTTTAGGTTTGCTACCCAACAGACCTGTGGCTTGCTAACGAATAAATCGAGGTTTTTTTGTTGTCACATGATGGGAGACATATATCGCTTTATTTTTAAACATATCACAAGAAATGCACTACAGAAAGTGCTTTATGTAATCAATAACAAAGCAGATGAATAGCAGTCATTCATACTATTCTAGGGCACACAGTTTGTTTAATAAGGGTCCCTAATGTTAGTCTTGTATAAATCAAACATGAAACTGTTTTCTTCTGCTGCCTTATCTAAAATAAGCAGTTGCTATGTGATACAGCGAATAGTACAAATTTCTAAGGACCTCAAATATTCTAAAGGGCTGAGTGAGGTGTAACATAAAAGCACTTTTAAAAAGCAAAGTCTGCCAAATCTAACATACTATATAACACAGCAATCAAGAAATACATAAAAAGCATGCTATTTGGAGGGCCAAAACAATTGCAAGGTTTGATTGAAGTCTTCAATGCAGTATAGACACACAAAAAGAATTCACCTTTTGATGTTACTGAAGTTCTCTGAAGGAGGTTTCTTTAAAGATTGTAATGTGTAAACATTCATATTTGTTTCCTTAACCATAGGCAGAAAAATAATTACACCCCAATCGTGTGGGAAGAAAAATTTCACCTGTTCAAGGAAAAAATCTGGGTATTTTGTAGGTTTTCTAACTAAAACCAATGAAAAAATGCAAATATAAGCATCATCAGCTTAAGTGTGCCCTCTGATATATAATAAACCATTTGTCACTCTCTAGAGAGCCGGCAAGTATTTGGTAAAATATGATCTGAGGTACCGCCTTACTGAATTTTACTTAAAATACATGCAGGTGGATTAACTAAGTTTTGATTAGCCTGGGCAATTATTTATTAAGCTAGAAAAATAAGCCAGAAGAGTACTTTCACATTAAAATTTAATAACAGAAGTTTAGTTTTTTTCTTTATGCAGAGATGTTTCAGTTACTGAATTCTGGCAAGATCAAAAAGGCTTTTTAAAAAAAAATAGAAGCATGCGAAAGTCAGTGGCAGCCACTAGTGTCAGAGTGAAAAAAGCTGGTCTCACCTGAAACTCGCATGAAGATTCCTCTGACTCCAGTGAGATCATGATTTTGCCACACAATTCATTTAAGGAGCCTGTGAGGTCTGTTCAACCTTATCCAACACATTTACCCAGAGTATTTAGGTCAGGCCAATCCACACAGATAATTTTGGAGGTAACTAAATCTGTTCCAATCTGGAAGCACGAGTTTCTTTCAAGAATTAAAAACCATAAAGTGCAAGCAAAGATAATTAGTGTCACAGAAGAGCAATATTAGTGAATTAGAGGTTTGAAGCAGGTATGTAATGTCAAGCTAAGATCTATTGAAATTAAAACAGTAAATATTGCCTTCAGAAATGAGCAAAGCCTTGACTATATATACTTAATTCTATTTTAAAATGTCTCAAAATGTGTATATTTCAACTCTTAAATAAATGACTACAGCTGTTTAGCCTTACCATCCTTTTAAAGATGGTTCTTGCTCTTCTGTCATGATAATTATCCTTATAATTATCTCAGACTGAACAAATACAAGGCCATCTCAGAACTGCAGCCAACAAGTTAAGCAGTAGCCGCACTACTACCTACTGACAGGCCTCCAGAGGTCCGAGTGGCACAGGTAAGGCTGCCAAGTTGCAGCCGACCTCCTGGCAAGCATTAGGCACGGCACCAACAAGGTGAACCCAGTTTCATTCTGCTCTTTCTTTACTGCCGAGTGACAGACAGCAATGAATTAAAGACATGAAGGCAACAGCATAAGGTCCGAGACTCCAGTTGAGCAGTGCAGTCCAGCCTATTCAGATTACTGAGGCCAAGCACACATTCAAATGTTTTACTGACCAAGAGCCTAAGACGCAGTCTAGACTTTGTTCAAATCCGAACGTTTGCGGAGATGTGACACGTTCAATCATTTACAGCTTCTCTCTGTTTTGGGAATGGCTTAGTAACACAGAAACCAAATTAGCGCTCTCAATTACAGCAAAACCACATTTCTATCAGGTTTTGTACTGTGGACATAGCCATTTTAGAACAAAGATGATCTATTACTTTGAGTTCTGAAGATTAAGGTGCTTGTTTATCGTTCCTGTTAGCAAAAACATTCAGACTACAGGAACACTAAAGCTTAAGAGATACAAAACATGTAGTTCTGCACCCAGTTCTGTCAAAATAAGCTGTATT
Source organism: Burhinus oedicnemus (assembly GCA_008921705.1). Taxonomy (NCBI): domain Eukaryota; kingdom Metazoa; phylum Chordata; class Aves; order Charadriiformes; family Burhinidae; genus Burhinus; species Burhinus oedicnemus. The sequence continues at coordinate 1,068,539 of VFFE01007789.1, read as the reverse complement.
TCTGTTGTTTCAGCAGGTTTGGTTGGGGTTTTTTGAGTAAAGATTTTCAGCACAAAAGAAAACACACTGGAACAAGGAGTATATTGCTAAACTGAGCTGACTAGACATCTTGCAGTTTAGTGTTTGCTACGGTGTGCGACATTGTTTCCAAACTCTGCTTTGTCACCTTTACTCCTGTACCCTGCGAGCAGTCCCACTGCTGAGCTTTGAGCACTCCTCGCGCAGGAGTAAGCAGGGTTGGCCAAATTGCCCACTTTGCGGGCATTATGACAAGAAGTGTTTGCAGGTGACAACCCTGGCCTCTGAAAAGCAGTGAACTGAAGAGAAACATTGCCACCGAGCTCCTTCAATAATATTAATAATTGCTAAAATATTGCACTTGTTTAAGCAAGCATTTGACGCCACTCCAGGCTTTCTTCCATTAACAGAAACATCAATACGGCCTTCCAGGTTAGTGAAAGTAAGGAGCTGCCAGGGTTAGGCAGGCAGTGTTGTAACTGCGTATCAGCCATTTGTTCAATGCTATACAAAGCACACATTAAACCAGTCCAAATCCAGGGCTAAAGACAAAAAAGGGAATATCAGGAAGGAAACTTTCCACTCCTTTTTGAATCAAGGCACCGGATGGAGACTTTATATTATAACACAGATATATTCTTAATTTTATTATATGGAATAAAACCAGATTGTCTATTTTTAGTGCATATTTTCAGATTTGTTTTTTCCAGTATCTTTCAAGGGAGTAAAAACTGGTATAGTAAGTTTCTTTACTACAGAAGGAAAGCATTTCAGAAGGCAAATGTTTTGACAGAAAAAGAGACATCCCCGACACTCTCAACACTCTAAAGATTGGCAGTAATGGGTCCATCATAAACATTGACTACTTCCCATTAGTGCAGTAAGTATACAAATCCTTCAAATCCATGTTGCAATGGACTTTCATTCTGCTACGGACTATGCTTCATTTCTTTCACTCAGAACTTACTCCGTAAGGAGCCTCACTGGTTCTGTAGTTCCTTAAAACCATAAAAAGGTACAGAACCAAGCTCTCAAGAAACCAAGTACTGCATGACGCCAGACTAATGAAAACTTGAACCTACTGCAACGTACCATGTAAAGATTACGAAGACTTTTAGCAGCAAGGTGTTGTAAGGAGACCTCTGTCTTTGTGGTGGTGTGCTATTTTGTGAAGATTTTTTGGAAAGCACCAATAATGTTCAGGTAAGTTATAGCTAGAGTAATAAAGTCCTACTTCTCCCAGGCCGATATTTTACTTACCCAAGTGGACAGTGCATGTCCAAGATAAAGAAGAAACTTTGCAGATGTAAAATAGGCAACCACAGATCCTAAACGAGAAATAAGAAACAAAGGCTAACGGAGATTCGGGCACACCCGCCACATTTCGGTACCCACCGGGTACTATTCGCTGCCGTGGAGGAACCCAACATCGTTTTCCGAGCGAAGCCGCCACCGGGACACACCGCGTTTCGGGGCGGCGGCTGCCGCTCCGGAGCCCACCGCCCGCGGGCAGCACCGCGCAGCAGCCTCGGCGGGGCCTCTCGCCCCCACCCCGCCCCCTGCCACGCTCATCCGCGCCCGGCAACCGAGCGAGAAGCGCCCCGGCCGTCCCCGCCGCCGCGCACTGACCGCAGCGCCGCCGCTCGCCCGCCGGCTCCGCTCCCCGCGCCATGCTGGCCCGCTCAGTCGCTGCCAGAGCCCGATGCCGAGAGGAGGCGGAGGGACGCGCGGCTTCGCTCCGTGTTGCCTTCCCCGACTTAGCTAGCACTGTAGCTGAAGTCGGAAAGCCTTAGCCTTATGCGCCGCGGGCGGCCGGGGACGCTCCGCCGCGGAGGGGCCGAGCGAGCGCCGCACGACGCCCGGCTCGGCCGGTGAGACTACAGCTACCGGAGACGGGGAGGCTCCGGGCTGGGCGCTGCGCCGCGCACCGCCCTTTGTACGCGGCGGCGGGCACCGCCCCCGACCGGCCCGGCCCGCCCCGGGGGCGGCCCCCGGCCCGGCATCGCCAGCGCCCCGGACAGGCGGGAGCAGCGCCCGGCGGAGCCGGGATGCCCGGCGGCCTCTTCGGCAGCCTCGGCTGCCTGCAGTCGGGTGCCCGAGCAACCACGACACCCGCTTAGAAACCGTCACAACGTGCTTTCGGTGTTGCGGGCATAAGTGTTCTTCGTTTGGTTTGGCTCTGTTTTGTTGCCTTTTTATTTTATGACTTTCTAAAAAATGTGAAATTCTTGAATATTCAACTATATCACGAAGCTGGGGTTGTAAGATAAGCACTAAATATCACAAGAGGCCTGCAAATGACAGTACTCCCCCCAAAAAAAATCCAAAACAAGGTACCAAAATTTAAGCTCTTTAACTGAAATAACCTTCTGTTGTGATGAAGATGGTGCAGAATTCACTCATTTGGTGCTGGCTCCGGCTGTCAGCTTCAGATCAAGTATCCCAGCTCCCACCATAAGTATTTTTTTTGCACCCTATATGACCTATTTTTGGTATTGATCACCAGCAAAGACTGCATTGTTATGTAACTTAAAAAACAGTCAAAATGGGCAATAGGCTCGTTTTTCAGAATACTATGAAAATAATTAAGAAGCATCTGTGATTGTACTTCAGAAAACATAACGATTGCTCTTGGTTGCCAGGGCTGAAATAATGTTTTCATTGTGTAATACTGCAGAGTTCCCTCCTATAGGTGTAAAACTGCTTCTGGTTTGGGCTTCCCCCCCTGCCCCCCCAAGTATATAGGCCATCCCAGAAGCAAATGCCTGACGTAACAGACCAATAATCTGTTCTGGTATTGCCACTCCTGTGGTCTTGTTCAAAGTATTTCTTGTATTAATTAGATGACTTTCTATGCATGAATCACGGTTTATCCTTTGCATAAAGGGAACTATACTTTGGGAAAAAGTAATACAGAAATAAAAAATCACATAAACATAGAAAGCCTAAAATTACTATTTTAATGAGACTGGTTATCCTAGGTGAGTTAAGTGTTTCTTCTTATGGTATGTTCCTTAGAAAATGCATAAAATCTTTTTTCAGATTGGCATCAGAAGTACAGGAAATTTTCTTGATGGCTCATCTTATAAGCCCCACTGCTTATACTGTATTCTTCTTCACTAACAGATAAAAAGAGAATTATTTTTCTTAAAACTTGTCATTTTTAATATTATTAGACCTTATTAAATAAATAGAGTATATCAAAATCAACTGATACTTAGTTGGTTTTAAGCCTACTGTCAGTGCTTGCACCTTAACTGACAATTTTGGTATTCTGCAAGTAGACACGCTGAATTAACTCGGGTTTCTTTTGAAGTAAGGCTCCGATTAGTATCCAAGTTACTCGCACTTTAGGCAGTAAGGTGACACGCAATTTCTAGCAGCACTGTAAGATGCCTCTAGTGGTCCATACAGGGCAACACATTTCACTTGCATCTTTCCCAGCCCTGCCCCTGGTGGCACTTCTGACCACTGTCACAGTTTGGTTACTGGACCAGATGGATCTGGGGTCTGATCCAATCTGTCAAGTACCACACATAATACAGCAGCAGCAGCAGCGCTGGATCCTAAAGAGATTTACCCTCCATGCAGTAACACTAGGAAGACTTACCAGAAAAGTACTGCTGGTTAGACATTTTTTTTTTTTACTGGAGAACAACTTGAATGAACTATAGTTTAAATAACCATTTCTGATGGAATGCTTGCAGTACTTTACATATGTGCCTTGGATTATATAGCTGAAATCATCCTCCTCATTCTTTTTTCCTACTGGACAATGAGTCTTTTTTGTGATGTCTAAGACATGAGAAAAGGGAAAGAAAATGTACCTACCATCTTGTGAAATTCAAAAAGCGGTAGTTCCCATATGTCTGAGATCTCTCAGACAGAAATATGTATAGTCTGTCCAGGGTATACACAGTGAATCCAATGTGTCCATGAAATACTGAATTTATTGGATATCAGGGAAAGATTGTATTGTATGCAGTGTAGAGTTGATTTGCACACAATAAAGTCAGCCTGTCCAGAGTGCAAATAAACCATGCAGTTCATATACTGTAAGCCATGTATGTCCCAGACATACCAGAGTCACTGTACATCTGATGTAGAATCAACCTGCACCAGTAAGTACAGTAGGTACCATCCAGAATTTGTTATTTGGAGTAACAGCACGTTTTCTAACAATTTGCCTGCCGAATATCTGGAAGGTCCTAGACATATAGCTAAAAGGCCATAGCTGATTTATGAAGCATTTGGCTACTTCCAAAAGCAGTGGAGTTGGCAGGCAGGGGAAATCCATAGTTTTCCTCCTGAATTTGCCACCACTTTGCTGCATAGTCTTTCCCCAGAAGCTTATTAAAGTAAGACTGTGCTCAGGTTTCTTTCCCTGTCAAACAGGGAGTAACAGAACATTCCTTACAAGACCAATGTTAAACCTAATACAGTAGCTTGAGCACTTTGATTTTTACATCTAAGATGCTGCTAAAAAAGTGCCAAATATTCTTATTAATACTGCACTAAATCCAAATTTTATTAGATTGCGTTGTGAAGCCCTTGTGAATATTTTTAAAGAGGCAGCTCTTGTTTTAGGTTGGCTGGCTCACTGGAGTCTTTTCACCACAATATTTACAGATTTCAGATGCATTTAGGGAGGTGTTTAATAGCTGCAAGCTGTATGAGAGGAGTTACCAGTTTTACTTGGTGTAGACCCGACTCAGCAGTCTTACAGCAACAATTTACATAATGGGACAGCATACCAGCTGTGGATTTGAGCCCAGGTCTGACTAATTGTCATTGGCAGAGTGGAAGTGGAGACAAAAAAGTGGGAATTCGGAAACAAGTGTTGACCAAAACAGTAAGACAACCTTGTTATGCAGATAACCCTGGCTTTCCACCACTCTTTGGAATATACATGTTTGTGGCCAGCCCTAGACTCCTACTTAATAACCTGATGTTCTTACCTACATCTCTGCTTTTCCTATGGGAAGGCTCAATCATTTCTTTTATTACTACTTTTCCAGATTATTAGATAGTACAATTTATCTATGTTTTGTTTCTTTTTTCAGGTGAGGAAAACCCTGTCAGAATTTATATTTTCTGATATTGTAGATGTCACAAAGGCATTTTATTCTTAATAGAAATCTCTTAATTCTTTACAGCCTATCACTGGAGATCCACAGGAATTAACAAGGCATGTATTTATGTTCTAGTCTTCCTAGCCAAAGCTCTTCAGTAGATAAATTCCTTATGCTTTATTAAAAATACATGACTAATTTCATCGCTCTAGTTACTATTTAAGTGAAGAAATGTAACTATTGGACTAGTTTTTAGAATTTTTAAGTTTCAGATTAAAATACAAAAATAATTTCATTCAAGAGAGAAACATTCTTCAAAATGTTTCTAATGAGACAGCTGTCTGGAACTGAAAAAAGTTACAGTATATTTAACTTGTCTGGCAACAAGGGCAACAATTCACCTACAAGATGTAAACAACTGAAAATGTTTTAATTATTGGTAAGCGCATAACTATGATGCCAAGAATATTCAAAGATACACTTCCAGGAAAGACATGTCTTGAAAAATAAGACAGGATATATTTTGGCTTTAAACAACTGCCCACATCAGGGGCAGCTTCTTTAAGCAGTATGCTTGTAATAGAGCTGCTGAATCTAGAGCAATAGCAATTTTACAAAATAATACCCACAAATGTCATCATGGTTTAAGCAAAGAGGCGTGAATAATAGTGAGAGACCTCATGTAGGCTCAGATCTTGCACTCCACAGAGAGGTTTCATGAAGTTTAATTATCATGACGTTACCATACTTCATTAAGACGCCCCTCTTGGTGAACGAAGTGGTTTTTTACTCAATTAGCTTACACAAGGCCTAGCAAAACTGGAAAGAATATATATATAATTTGCCATCTTTTGAAGGGTGAAGCACAGAAGCCTTTACTGAACTGAAGCCTGCTATGACTTAAGCGTGGAAAGCTGTGTCTCTGTTGGTCATAACCCCACACATTCAACTACCAGAACTACTGTCTCCATATCAGCTGACACTCAGAGTTTGCAATGCACTTGCACAGGGAAACAGGCAGAGATGGGGTCAAGAAAAGTCTCCCAGGTTTCTTAGGATTCCTGCTTCCTTTCAAAAGAGATGCTTTTTACTCCAGAACTGTTTATTTCACTTACATGTAAGTAATCTGAATACCTATATATACTAATCCTCATAAGTAAACGTCTACTCCCTCCCACTTGGATCTCTTAAGATTCACAGTGTGATTCTCCTATTGGATTTGTTTCTTTCAGACTTCAAAGTGACAGCTCCTGTCTCTCGGGGCTAGATGACAGACTGCAGTCATTTTAACCTGAAAGAATCATCATTTTCATGACCAGAGCTAGACTCCTGTGACAAACACTTGTAGGAGAACCATCCAGGAGCTCTAGCAAATTCAGAATTCAGAGGTTTATTTGGAGAGGCTAGAATTACCTAGCTTATACAAAACTCCAGCTCAGGGGGCTGAACCAGCTCAGTGCTCACATGCCCAAATTAAGGTGTTTGTAATTGAAAAGTGATGGCCTAAGTAGTGAACAAAACTTGCTTAAAATCCTATGTTAGGTGTAACAACTTGTTTCAGTAAGACTCTGTCTGATCTTTCTCAGTCATAAGAGAACACTGTACCCAAAACACAAATAAGGAAAGCAGCTTGCACCAAATGAGAACAAAAGTAATTAAAAGAAACAAAACACTACATCTACTAGGAACAAGTGGATGTTTCACACCCAAATGTCAACAGTAGCACTTCTGCAAACTCCCTATATCATACTGAACATGATTCTCAAGAGTGGGAATTATTGACTTGAATTAGAACACTGTGTGTTGAGGAAGAGACTGAAATGAGTCTGGAGGGTAAGATAACAGCCTATCTGCAATTTAAGCTCATTTTGTTTAGTTTTCTTCATTAGAACTTACTGCAGTTTTTCTCCTACAGGGTGTCATTGTTCTGTCACTAAAAAATAAAACAATGCTTAATGAACAGTATTTCGTTTTCTGTCTGTATTTTCGGATGCAATATGAAAACATTGGGATTTGTTATTTTCCCTATAGCCTTCTAATACGCATGAATTTTGCCTTTATTTCTTAATTCAATGTTTAGGAATTTTGATACATACAATAAAATCAAATGTGAAAGCAAGTCAGACAGTATTTGTATCCCTTAAGAAAGAAACCCTGTTATAAGCAGAAGGCATTCTTCTCTTGAAGATTATAATTAACCTCTTTAAGACAGTCAGATTTTGACATTCTGTTCACCTTTCTGCAATATTTTATTTTGATTCTATGCCAAGAAAATACTTAAAAGCACATTTTTAACTACAGGCGCATGTGTAATGTCCACTGATTTCAACAAAAGAAAAACAATAATTCCTAGATTTAAGACAATGTTGAAAGACTGTTTGGAATAGAAGTGAACCAGGGAACAAAAGTTTCTTTTAACCTGCCATTAGTTTGAACTGAACAATCTGTAGCATCAGTGATCTCACAGCAGGAAAAGGGAAATCCCTTAGACGAGCTTCAGTTGCACTATCAATTTCTGTTTCTGGGTGTCTCCCAGAAGTCTTTATAAAAACATGTTTGTCTTTGCAGACCAATATTCACTTATGTTCAAATTAGCCACAACTTTAAAATAATTTTTTGGAGGGCAAAAAATAAAGTACAAGAAATACTTAGAATTACATCATGAAATAAGTATATGTTGGCAAATAAAATAATTAATTTGAACTGTTCTGCAGTTTACAAATAACATTCACCTCAACAGCCATCAGTTTTGTAGGCATGAATTTTGCAGGTGAATGAATACAGTTGGAGTCCTTTGCACATATACAGCACCCTATGTGAACAGGGTTCTGCATTGGGGCATGAGACTTAGCCAAATAAATCTTTGGCAAAGCCTGCATAGATGATTCTGGCATGCATTTGTAAGTATGAGAAAAACCTTGTACTACCATTTGACTGTACTTGATGTTAGACATTGATTAACTAAGTTCCCATATCTTCTTAAGAATTAATAAGTCAGTCTCTTCCCCTTTTGCAATATCATTAATATAATCCTTTGGTGTTAGCACTGTATTAATTATTCATAATAACCCACCTAGTAATTAGCCATCATTCTACAATTACTTAGCTTTCAATTCTCATAAATTCTAGCCTTAGCTTTCAAAGAGTAGTTTACCCATCAGACTTGACCTGATACCTTCTTGTCACTGATGGTATGACTTCACTAACACTAGTAAACATCAACTCACTATTGTTACAGCTAGGTAAAGCTGCTCTCATAGAAAGCTTTGGCCATCTTCAGGCTTTTTTCTTAAAAGGTGTTTAGCATTAATATGTAATGGAAAAATTAAAAAGAAAACCGGAAAAACATAAGTTTGCTCTAAAATTTCTTTTATAGCAGCCCTAACAAGAACGCTTATATTAATATCATTACATTAATTTTCTAGTTTATCTGAAGTGAAGTTTAAAGTAATACCAAGGGAAGCACTTCCTCTCTGTTTCATTAATGACACATGTGGCCTAAATCATATCACAGAGATATTGCCAGGAAGACCCCCCCCAATATCCAAAATGGTATCTGGAATCTGTTGGCATGAGCATATTTATGTTGCTGTGCTCAGTGACAAGATACAAACCACTCTGCCTCAGGATGTTTTTCAAATAGATAGTCTTTGGCCACAATGGTGGTCTTAGCCCTCAGTTTCAGCTTTGTGCAAGCACTGCTCTATCAGAGCTGAAAATAAGGCTTACAGTATTTGCAGAGCTCTTTTTTTTTTTTTTCAATATCTTAAGCACAAATCTACTAATTAGCTCAAATCAAGCTAAGAAAACATAAATATGACTGATAGCTTGCTGTTATCTTGCTATAATACTTCTCCACCCTATTATTATGGCTAGCACTCCCAAATGGATGGAATGACCTGTTATCCTAACCCAGATAGCTGGCTAATGTACAATTTTTCATGGAACAATTATGCTCAATGGCCAAAACTGTGATACATTTAAATAAATAGGGAAATCAAGTCTCAATATAAGTGCCCACTGAAAATCTGAAAAACAAGTGTGGTCAACATTTCAAAAAAAATTTCATCAGAAGCAAATGCAAAGTCTTATATCTGGGATGGAGTAACTCCATCCAACAGTACAGGCTGGGGGACAACTGTATCAGAAGCAGCTTTGAAGAAATGTATCAGGGAGGCCAGGTAGACAACAAGTTGATCTTGGAACAGTTGAACATGAAACAGTGTGTCCTTGCAGCAAAGGCAGCCAACTGCATCCTGAGCTGTTTTAACAAGAACGTAGTCATCAGCAGGCCCAGGGAACTGATCCTTTTCCCCATTTGACAGCTGTGAGACTGCATCTGGAGTGCTGTGACCAGTTTTTGATTCCTCTGGACAACAAAGACATTGACATATTCCAGTGAGTTCAGCAAAGATGGTCAGGGCCGTGGAGCACACCACATAAGAGGAGAGGCTGAAGGAGCAGGGCCTATTCACACTAGAGAAGGCTCAGGGCACACCTTAACACTGTCAGAGGATACAGAGAAGATGGAGCCAGACTCTTCTTGGAGACGCACAGTAATAGGACGAGAGGCAACAGACACAAGTTGGAACATGAGACATTCCAATAGCTACAAGAATTTTTTTTTACTACAAAGGTGGTCAAATACTAGAATAGATTACCCAGAAAGGCTGGGGAATTCCCATCCTGGGGGTGTCTAATACACAACTGGACAAGCCCCTGAGTAATGTGCTCTAGGACCTGCTTTGAACAGAGCATTGGACTACATGACGTCCAGAGGTCCTTTCCAACCTAAATTATTCTATGATCATGGAAACTTTAATCACTTTCAGCACTCAAGTTCTCAAACTGCAGGCTGTGGACCTCTCTTTTGGGGGAACCATAAATACATTCCATTACAGATCCACCAAGTAGAGTCAGTGTACGTGAAGAAGAAATGGTCAAAAACTGATCTGTTTGTTTGAAAAGGCAATGTTGATTTGAATTTGGGGATTAAACAGTAATACCTAGTAAATAACTAGATATTACAGAACTGCTCATGAAAAATAAGTCTGTATTCAGTGCTCATAAGTCAATTCAATTTAAATCAAGTTAAATTAATACAATAAACACAATCAGATCTTTAAGATCTTGCACATCAGGAGATCAAACATTAATAAATCAAGGAAACTGATATGGAAAGTTCACACATCATGGGGGCCCTGGTCATATGAAGACCAGCATGTGAGTCAAATGTGAGTTAGCAAGAATTCCTTCCTGCCATATCAGTGTCAGGAAAAAGAGCAAATATTCTCAAACAACTATGAGAAGAAAAAAATCTAACAAAGTCTATATATTACTGGTACTGCAAAGAACAGCTGTATATTAGCTGTATTCTTAAACTACACTGCATGGGTTCACACATGGAAAAAGTAAAACAACAGCAAGATCAGTGGATTTCAAATTGCCTCTTAATACTGTATGTAGATATTTTTTTCTGACCTCAATCAAGGCTGTGGTAGGGCTCTTGCTCCACTGCAAAAGAGATTGACTTAAGTTGCTTTTCAAGGTAAATTTCAAGTAAGTAGTATGCTGCTCACGAATTATGTCGTCAGTCCTATAAAAACACATAATTGCCCATTACTGTATTCAGTAGAAATAGTCAAGTATTTATTATGCACGTGCTTCCAAGTGTTTTCAGGATGAGAGTCCATGCCAAAGTCAATTAAGTATAGGGCTCCAAAGTGGTTGGGAAATTACATAGGATAAAGAGGCAGAGGATGCCTCTTAAGTGAAGGTGCAATTCTGGATGTCAGACATAGTCAGAAGCATTGCTGTGATGTGTTTAACCTTGAGAACAAACAGAAGAGTTGTTGTAACATATAATTATTAAAGAAAACATTGACACAATTAAACCTCTAATAACGTCTATTTACACAATATTCACATCCATCCGGAGGAGCACAGGTTTTTCATTTGTGAATTCCTTTCTTCTGTAGTCTTTCTGTTTTGACCACATTTTTATTGTCAGCAATCAATTTCATACCTCCTGTTGCAAAACAAGTATTTTGTTTATGCTCATGTGCATAACAAATTTCAAAATGTTGATTAATCTAGCTAAAAAACTGCACAGTGACTACATGCTATGTAGGGCCAAAATAAGCTGCCTAAACATAGGCATCTAGTTTGAGAGACCCCTGTGTATCTCAAACACCCAAACAGCAAATACAACATAGGTCCTGTAGGAGACCTGTGTTCTTCTGGTGTATTAACTGGGTGGCAGACAGGATACCCTCTGTCATTTCAGATGATAATAGATGTCTAAATTTAGAAAAACAGAACAAACTGTTACTCTCTAAAAACCTTACTCAGGCTGTTGGAAACATGCTAAATCTTTAGGACAGCATGTGTTTATTAATATGGTAAGTTTTTGGTTTGTATGTTACCCTCAGAGTACTTTGCCAATATTTCTACGTTGAGACACGGCAGCATTTCTGCACTAGGTATTACAGCTACACTGTGGAAGAACCGAGGCTCAGGGAGACTGAGAGCCACATTCAGTTTTCCCAAATTCTTCTTCAGTCTTTGTGCCCAGCATTTTCCACTGGAAAAGCCTACAGGCCAACTAATTGAAACACTATCACCTAGTTGCAATTTGTATGGCGTGAGTTTGGTCTTACCTAACTTCCTTCAGGATGATCACTTGGAGCCATCAGAACCCATGGATGGAGTCTTAATGGGGAACTCGTCCTGACTGATTTTTAGAAGGCAGTCTCAAAGGAGAAAATGAGGGCTCTACAATACATAAGCTTGTGCTGTTGTATTGAATAGCAAGTTGTAGTAGTAACTGAAGGAGCTACTCACTAGAAAGGTGAGAATCATTCCGAATTGTCCATAACATGTCACAATTATTATGCCTTAGATAATTAAATACATGGAAATTGGCTGTGAGAATCACTGTTTGGAATACAATGGTTCAGTTCCTTAACATTTTGTACAGGTGCCTAGACTTAGAGATTTAAAGGAAGCCATCAAAAGAAGTATTTCGTTAACTAATTCAAGACATGAGATTCATTCTTGTAATTCAGCTTGGTTAGGTACAGCCATTTAGTTAGTAAAATTATATAATTATGCTCTGATATATCAAATTAACAAATGCAAGATACATTCAATTCAAGGCTTTTTACTTTCTCTAAAATGCACAGGCCAAAGGCAGGACCTAAGAGAACAAGAAGGCCAGACATTTACTGAAGTAGGAAAGGATGGGAGAAGAAAGAAAATTCAAGACTGTACCCGCCAATGCGGACATGATCTGATATCCAATGGGGCCTGTGGGAAGTAGAAGGCAAATGGCAAGAAAGCAAGGAAAAAAGAAAAAAAAGAGGCTTTGGCACACAGGAAGACGGGACTGAGAAACAGACTAAATCCAGTGACTGGCTAACAGGCTGGGTGCCAGGCACTTCTGGATTCCAATCTTAGATTCACTGCTGATTCACCATGTGGCCATGAACAAATGACTCCACCTTTGTGTTTCAGTTTCTCATAAGCAGGGTGATATTTATCTACTAGTCTCACGGAATGTTGTAAAGATAATTAATAAATGTTTGTAAAGTACTTTGAAGGTAAAAGGCCAAATTCACAGTAATGGCTAGGAGGGCATTGAACTAACTTGCTCATTCCTTTTCAGCAAAACCAGCCTATACTTAAGGAAAGCATGCAAAAAAAATGCCAACATAGATTTGTTACTGCTGTCTACTCTCTCCTCTACCTATTTTCACCTACGATTGCACTCTGTATTTAGCTAATGTTTGATTCAAGCAAATCATATGTGTATAACCATTTATCAGTTTAAGTTAATCATGTGCCCAATTGATTGTCAGATCAGATTCCAAGACTAAATGGTGTGTAGAGGGCTGTCTTTTATCATATATCTACAGAAACATCTGATAAACATCTTTTTCAAATACAAATAATAATAGCTGGTAAGTTTTAAAAAAGTGACAAATATATTTAGCATTGATCATCAGCTCTCTGAAGCCGGGACTATTTCTAAGGTCTATTTTTGTGCCTTAGTATCAAAGTATATGGTTGATGGCGGGTGTTCATTAGAATTTTATATTATTAAAATATTTTTTAAAAAAATCACTACAAACTATAGAATACATTTATTATAGAATATATTTGTCCCTGCTCATTGCAGGGGGGTTGGACTAGATGACCTTGAAAGGTCCCTTCCAACTCAAACCGGTCTATGATTCTATGATTTTTTCATCCAATGTCAAAAGTCTACTACATCTTAGGCAGCTTCGTGTTTATTTGGTCATAATCAGACTAGAAGTAGACTGGTATTCTGGGCTGATAAAATTTTGGTTACTTACTTTCCCTAATGATTCCTCTACTCAAGGCTGAGGTCTTTCAGGAAGGCAAAACAGTCTTACCTATTAGGCCATTAGTGTCTGATGGGTGCCATAAGTCAACTGTAGTTTCTATTCAACTTAATATGCCTGTCCTTTCTATGAGCCTATTTAAAGTTTTATTTGTCAGGCTTTATATATACAACTGTCTATGAAATCACAACAACTTGACCTAATTTAGTAATGTTGAATAGCAGAAGAAAGCTCAGTTGAGAAAGTTCACTAGACATCCCTAAATAAAGTTTGTTGGTAAACTATTCAAACAAATTATTTAATAAATATTTTTTAACTCTATATTTAGTTTGTTACCAATTAAGATTTGCTGTGTTTGGGTCAGGTACTGCCGCTGACTTAAGTAAATTACCATGATCTAATACAGCAATAGAAAAGACGACTGCTATTCAGTGTGAATTAGTACATGAAATACCAGACATGCCATACTAGTCAAGTGATTAGTCCACTTCTGCTTCTCCTAATCAGTGAGTAAACCATTTTTTTCAGTCTAAGGAGAACAAGAAAAACTGCTGAAAGACTAGAGTATTATTAAATGCTGAAAGAAAATTTGCTTTTATGGCCTAACACATTTTTAGTTTTGGGCAACCCAGTGAAAAATAATTTATCATCTCTGCAAGATAGGAAGCAGAGGTGTGTGCTTTATCAGCCAATCAAAAAGAAAACTGGGTTGTCCAGCCCATTTTCAAATGGGAACACAGACAAGCACACACATAGGTTTTGTAAACAAAGACAGCAAGTTGTAATAATTTAGCAAACAAAATAACAGCTAGTTTAAAAACAAACACAGGCTGTATCTTCAAACCATAGCACAAAATCACTAGCTTTCAAAGAACCCTATGTATAACATTGCTTGAGAAGCTGCAAAAAGTGACATTACATCTAAACAGTCACATCTGAACATGGAAGAAAAACAACAATATTTTTGTGGCTTCAGTGGCTTAACTGAAAATTGGATGGAACCACTGATAATTCACTGCTTGCTTTCTCCTTACTGATACCAAAATGAAACGTTACAGCAGCTTACTAATCAATAATCTTGGATTCATCCTGCCTCTGGCTTTGCTGCTGATACAGGGTGCACCTATACTGCAGTCTCCAATACCAATCTAGTTATGGCAGCACTGAGTTGAGCAGAAGCTACGCAGCCTGTCTAGGAAATGTGTTCAGTTAGTCCATGTCAAGCTTTATGCTGCGTACCTACTGGTACTGATACTGGACTAATACATCACATGCTACTAACTCCAGGAAAAACGTACCAATAGTGTGTCACATTTTCCTTTATGCTTTATCAGCACCGTGATAGCTGTAGAGTAACAACCCACTGGTCAGACTATTTTTGGTTTTACCACAGATCTTTTGTGTATTCCCAAACAACTGCATATTTTGTCTTAGTTTCCTGTGCTATAAAAAGAGAGATATTTTCTAAAGTCTTTTACAATTTGTGGATGAATAGTTTCCTACACAGTAAAGTCAGAGTGCTATCATATGCAGTCATGTCTAGTTTTATATTCTCCAATTTCCTCATCTATAGAATAAGGATTATTTTATGGGTTATAATTAACAGGTCACTAAGAGGTTAAATTCATGAAGGCTGGTCATGTATTCTGAAAATGGAGGCAGCATTCAGAGAATATTATTATTAGTTTCACCACATGCATATTACATAAAGCTTATGTCTACAGAGAGGCCACGGAGCAGGAGACAGGGAACAGTGACGTTATTGTACCCAGACTGATATTAGAACAATGACCATTATAAGCCAATGATACTTTATCAACTGAACGGAACAATGGCTGAGGCTTAGCACCCAGTACTCTATTAGCTGTGACATTATAAATCAGAGAGATCATAAAAATGAGGTCAGTTCTCTGGGCTAATTGTGTTTGGCTATTTGTTGAGAATTGTTTGTATAGGAAAAAAACGTGTAGTTCAGTTTACAGATCTACTGCACTAAAAAATGAGAAATTCAAAGGGCTAAAACTCAGCTGAGTTCCTCCCTCAGTGGTACCAGTAAAGTTTCTTTGTAGCAGGATGCTGAGAACTTTTAAAAATTCCAGTGGGAAGTGGGCAGTTTGCAGGATTCATGTGTCGTCATTTGTTCTTTGGGAGGAAAAGTCCACTGTTAACTAAAATATACGTTTACACACTGCCCACAGCACTGTGTCCTCCTCAGGGAACAAAGCGGTTGGACAAAGCTAAGTATTGGGGCTACCACTATATTTTTCCTCACCTACTTAGTTACTCTCTCTATATATATATATACACAAAATACTCGATGCTTGGGTAATTTGACCATCATTTTATATATATATATATATGTAAATATAAATATAAAAATATAACTAACGGCACTGGACTTGTCACACTGAAAACTACTGACCAGCTAATAACCAGTGTGTCTAACCTTACTATAGTTCTCCCAAGGAAAGACCCTTATGTAGTCAGTGAAGTGGTGCTGAAGTTCAGACAGACATCACCTTCCTTGAAGGTCTTCAGGGCCCTCCCAACACCGAATGCCTTCCCAGTGTGTCTGCCATGTGCTTTCCAATGTGAAACAGCTTTTTGGTGACCGATCTGCACAGTAATGGTGGGTTAAAGTACAGCCATTACAGCAGTGACTGTGCAGCAGTACAGCAAAGAGTGTAGCTGCAGGAGCAAAGAATGCTTATCTGTTGAATGGAGGAGATACGAGGGGACGCAGAATTAGTAAAAGTAAAATCTGAAATGCAAGATGCGATTCATTTATTTTAGGTGTTAGAAAAAACATAGGAATTAAAGAACAGCTGGAGTAAAAGGATGAAAGTGGCTTGACTGGCCAGGTCAAAAAGTTAGTTCTATTACAAACAGTGTGATAAAGGCATGAAAGGTAGGAAAAGAGGTTAATTGATCACATACAGTACTGTTATCAGCATGAAAGAGGTAAGGAAATTAACTTCAGTAGTTGAGCACACAAAAGAAAATAACAGAAGACTTCCTGCAAATACAATAAATGTGGTACACACTGTCCGTGAGCTCTCCTCTCTCCAGTAAAACTTCATGGAAGTTAAACAGAAATTCCATTGCAGCCTTGGGGCAAATGATCAGTATAATCTTTGTACTGGAGTCTGGGGCAGATCAGTGGATATGGAAATGGGGTTTTAGGTAGCATTCCACACAGATGCAGGTCATCTAACAGAAGCAGCCTCACTGGAAAGAAGGGCAATCAATTAAAGGAAGATGTTGCAGGTAAACATCAACCCAGATTGTCGCAGGTTTTATGGGCCTTCTGAGATGCTAGACACCTTCAAGCTTTTCTTGATCTCAAAGATTTGAATAATAGGACAATTCAGGTTGGAAAGGACCTCAGATGGTCTCTTGTCTAATCTCCTACTCCAAGCAAGATCAGCTATGAGATCAGGTTACTCAAAGTTTTAGCTAGTCTGGTCTTGAAGGTTGGAGACTACAAAACCTCCCTGGACAACCTGTTCCACTACCTCACTGTCCTCATCTGCATCTTGTTCATCTCATTTCAGAAATTAATTAATGCTTCCAGTTGCCAAGTATTTCCTGTATCTGTTCCTGCTTCATTCTTATTGATATTGGCACCCTGGAATTGCTTATATTCTGCTAAGGAGGCATAACTAGCTGAATTTTTTTTAATTTTTAATTTTTTTTTTTAACAGAGTTCATGCAATATGAGGTGTGGCAATGTGACAAGAATAAAATACAAGGGAGATGACGCTGCTCTTTAAACTTAAAAAAAAAATCCCACCTTTGTTCAGGGGGTTGTAAAGCATTATCAGATGGCACTGCCATGTTATGAACAGTCTCACTGTTGGTATATTTAAATTCCGTAGACTAAAAGGCTCTAGTGTAGTGATTTTAGGAACTCCCACCTGACTTCTCTACAAGCTGAAAACATTCTCACTGTCATCAGAACAAGGATTTCAGTTCCCAGGGATGTTTTATGAAAGAAGAGAAGCAGCTGTGCAAGCATTTCTGCCAAAATAATCAACAAAACAGTAACTAACAGTAACTGGAGTAAGTGGCTGTATATTTTGCACCCTGAGGACCACAGGGAGTCCAAGTGAGAGCAACAGCTGTGGAAGAATTAGTTAGGGAAATAGAAGAGGACAGCAAGATACTCCATGATACAGATTTTTATTCATTCTGAGGTATGCATATGTGCCTTCTGAGACAGGGGCCAGGATGCTCATCACCTCAGAGAATTAAAAATCAGCAATGTTGTTTGTGTCCCAGACAAAGCAATGATAAATGTTCTTCCCACACCTCCCCACAGAGGTGTGGCACTCTGGTCTTTCATCAAATCTCTATTTGCAGGAAAACAACTTGCTTGATAAAGCTCCTGCATATTAAGAGCCATTCATAATGCACACTCTAAACCTGGCTGGGTTACCCAGGAAATTTCCTCCAATTAATAATCCTTCCTGTTTGCAGATGGCTTTTTTGGATAAATCTGTAGAAACCGCAGTGTGCTCAAGGGCAGAATATTGGCCCAATTACACCACTCTCTCTCCTCAGACAAATGCAGAAGTTTCAGTCAGGATGTTGCAGCTGTTCCACTGCTATGCACTGTGGTACTAAGCAATAATTTAGGCCAGGAAACGGAAATTACTTCATATTAACGCAGAGCTGGTGATGATTTTTAAAAATTCTCAGAGGTAAAGTTTTATTTCACAATAAAACAATAAGTAAATAAATAAATACATGAAGCAATGGCACCAAAGTCAAGCAGGAAGCCTGCTTAATAACTTTCAAATATGAAGGACTAAAAGTACAGTCTAACACAAAATGACAGTAACACATGGAGCAAATAAAAATATCCTCAGTCTATTCACCTCAACTGCTGAGTTTACCAAAAATATTTAGCCTGATATTGGATCATACAGAAGCTGCTCATAGGCAGCAAGAACTACCTGATCCAAGCACACACTACACTATTTGATTACAAATAAACTATTAAGAATTAAATAATGAAATGCTGCTAAGTCATTTTTCTACGCATGAGGCCAGTACTATTTGAAAACAACTGCCATCTATTCTGCTAATCAGAAATTGACAGACGTATCATTAACCCTTGCAAAAAGGCCTAGTTACTATATACAGCTATATTATAAAGTCTTACTTTTAAAGATGAACTAGTTAGAAAATCATTAAAAATGAATCATATTAATGCTTAAGCAGAATTCCCTTTTGTTGTATCTCTCAGTAAAAACCATAGCAAATGCTTCAGTGAAAAGACAAACAAAACATTCTAATGTTAAAATGCAAAGAACTTCAGTGAATCCAGTTATTTTTAATTAATCATGCTAATTAGCATAGTAAAAACCTCAAAATTGAAGATGATAACCAAAGGCTAGCATTGCCAACTGCCTATCTTCCCATACTAGAAGACAACTCAGACTACACTGGCATTTGTGACATTGTTTTATCCCTTAACAGCTAGCAGTAGATAGGAATAGCACAAGATACTGTGCCATTTTGTTGTTGTCAGCTCCTTAAAAGGAACATTTGATCCTGGAGCATAAGATCTATTGCATTCATCTAAGCGTCTCACATTCTGCCCTTGCTCTGACCAACGGCCAGTACTACAGAGCAGATTTCAGTGCAATTCACTGTTGCATTTACACATCAGTGCAGGAAGAGACTTAAAGGTGTAAACCAATTCCTTTCTGACACCTGTTTATACACCAAAGCATGAGATTTGGTTCTCCTTTTTCTACTGTATCCTATAACAAAAAAATATCATTAGTGCTCATAAAATTAGTCTATTAAAAAAAACAAACTTGCATTTTAAACCAGGAATTTCTGTGGCATTACATTTCACCCACTGTGTGCAACATGAGTATTTTCAGTTCTAAATATATTACAACTCCACCACCTATCAGTGCTTCTTCTGTTATAAAATTAAATAAAAAAGAAGCAACCATCCCTACTATCTGGATGTCTCATTCAACCATTTTTCCAGATCTAACTAAATACAATTGTAAATAAATTCTCCCACATCAACCTTATAACCGGTAAAGTATTAGATCAGAAAGATAATTAATGTCAACACTGTTAGCAATCACCTTGCCAATCATCTAGCAAGTATTTCATCATTGTTGTTCTGTGCACGGCCAGATATGTAGGCAGAATAGATGGCGCAACCTGTCATTAGAAGCTCTGCTGGGAAGAGGCTGAATACTAAACTCCTCCTCCTCCCTCCCCAAAATCACCTCTCTATCTACATATGAGAACAGAAAATCTTTACCATCAATATCCTCAGCTTTGTCGCCAGCATCAAAATGAGACACACTCACAACTTTGCAATGGCTAGAAACTGAAGTGTCCAGTAACTAGAGTCAAATCTTCAGCTTTCTTCATCAACCACGGCATGATGCAGCCATGTGTTCTACCTTGTCTAACAAAAATACATTGTTTTGAAAATCTAAAAGCAGCTTGAATAAGACTGAATATAATCAGTGAAATGAGTTTATGCTCTAGGATAAGTCTGACCTTGTCACCTATGCAGAGCACCAATTATTCCCATATATTCCACTACATATACAATATTTTCCAATAGTTTACAGTAGTTTGGTTTTTATACATAATGTATCAACAGAATCTGATCAAGTTCAAACTTAATTCTGAAACTAGTATGGGTTTCAACACAAGGGTTTGCCGAAACTTGTGGGCACTTTTCTACAGATTCCTCGTGATTTACACCTGGACCTGACCAAAAACTCCAAAAAATCTATAACTATTTAAGCAGGGAAGCTGTTCTACAAACCAAATCCGCATCTGCACTGCATCATCATCTCTGCTTTGCTTTCAAGAGTCTCCTAATCTCTTCTTAGTGTGTAATTTTAACACACAGTTCTCAACTTCCAAACTCTTTTCTCTGAGATGATTCAGCCCCTGCCAATTTTTCTACATTATTCTCATTTGATTTTCACTAACAGTTTCTTAAGCTTTTCTTTTTACACTTCCAGTATTTTATCTCTGCTTCACTCTTTCCTAGGCATGACACTAACTTGGAAATTACCTTTTTTAGAGTTTAACTGCAAACTCCTTATTTGACACAGTACATACAAAACAGAACTCTACAATATAAAGAAATGCTACTAACAATAATTAGATTATCTAGGATGATTATTATCTAATACATGCTTATGTGTATATATATGCTTATGTGCATATATATAAACTCTTATTTCTGTACTCACAGACTTGCACACACTTAAATTTATACAAATGAGGTATGAAGTTTCATTAAAGCTAATGGAAATCCTCTAGCAGAAAAACTTTCAACAGTGTTTCTTATATTCCCTACAGAAAGAATGCAGTCACCCAAATTCTTTACCAGCTAAATCTTGCTCCTCTTGCTTTGTAATCAACAGTACTTCAATTCAAACTACCTACAAGAGGAAAACAGCAGAATTTGGCTTTGCAGATTACTACTCATTTAAACAAGTAAGATGCAGATCACATGTCCAAGTTCTTACATAAGACAATAATTACTTTTATTACAGTTAAAAATACCAAATATGATTGCAAACTAAAAATAAATCCATTTTCTGATTATTACTCAGAACAAGAAATACTTTTTATTTCCCAGTATCATGCATGAACAAAATGTTCCAATTTTTCAGTCATATAAATATGTATTTTATTCTCCAAAGGGTTAGCTCTTTTATTAAAAAAATAAAGGCAGGGCAGTAAACGGGGAAGCATACAGTCTGCAGGAGTCTATTCTAGTGCATGACTGAAAATAAGCATGGAAAAGTCTCCTGGCAACACTCTGTGTTAACATGCAGTAAACAAGTGTAAGTTACATACAGAGTAACTGAATGCTAGAGCCTTCATTTCTTATCCAAAAATATTTTGAATGGTTCTACCTACTGTTAAGGAACTGTTGCGCTCATTTCAGTAGCAGACAGTCCATGTAAGATTGTATTTACTGAACTTATTTAACAGAGGATTAAAAGTCAATTAAATACTTCAGATAAAAAGTAAAATGCAAAAAAAGAAAGTAATAATCATCTTCCTCTGATTTTTAAAGAGATCATGACCTCCTTCTAGTTAATATAATTTTTAATCAGATAACTTAATGTAATTTCTGCAGTAGCTGTTTAACTAATAGAGTAAATCTGATAGTTGCAAGGCTACAAGGCCTTTTCAGCAGGTATTTGCCAAACCTGTCTGTTCTGCTTTAATTGTGCTGAATGCAGTATAAATTCTTTAACAGTTGTGACAAATTTGTCACTAAAACTCCGCTCACCAATAAGCCAGGCATAGCCTGTGACACTAGTGTTCAGGGGCTTGAGTGTGAGGTTTTCTTCCCCTTTGGGACAGATACCTTAAGAATCCTTGTAGTCCAACTGTGAACATCTTAACCATACTCTTTATGCCTAAGGATTGCTTTAAGTTTTGAATTGCCTTTGAGTTTTGAAACTATTCATAAGATTTGACCACGCTTACACACGACAAAAGGTGAATTCTGAACACTTCCACAAGAGGAAGTAGGACAGTCTTGTGCATTCTACATAGCAATAAACCAGGGACTAAATTATAATCCTGACACTGACATGAACAGCAAGAAAGGGGCAGATCAATTTACCACAGTCCCCTATTTAACCTATGTTATGTGCAAATTAAAATGGTCTCCAACAACTATTTTGGGGATTAATTACTTACCACTTATTACTTTCTGCATACTATAAACACACATTATTACTGCAATGTAACTTCTTTTGCAGATTGTTACTGAAAGAAAATGTGGCTTGCTTTTCCTTTTTACCATGCACTTGTGATAGGAAACTGTAGTTCTCCTAGTCTAATAAGTTAAAAGAAGCAAAGAAACATTTATTCCTTAAAAATTCTTCCCAAATGCTTAGCTCTCCACCTGTAACAACTGAGAAACAAGTTCCTAAGAGATTTTGTTACACGCTCTGCTTTCTTTCTCTACTCTGAGAAAGTACACACTCAACTCCTCCTTGATCAGCAAACAGTAGGAGACAAATCCACCTCATCTTGTCAAAGGCACCAGTATGATTTCAAAAAACAAAAGAACTTCTGCCACATTGATCACCTCTTTTAGTGTAATCAGCATTTGAAACAAATTGGTTTTTCTTGTTTATACTTTTTTCCATGCTCCTTCCTGGGCTTCACTTATGAAATACAGATGGAGATGGCCTATAGAGCTAGACGGACCTTTGATCTGACTCCATGCAGCCACTTGTGTGTTACCTTATGTGCTAACCTACTTCCCCCCCACCTCCCACCCCAGAATGCCAAGTATCAGAAACAGCAGAATTTTCATTGTACCAATTTGGTCCTATAATTCCAATACAAGTATACTGATATAGTTTTATGACTGAGATAACATTATTGACTATTTTTGGTGTATCACAAAGAAGAGCCATATCCAGATAACATACACAGTCCACACTAGAAAAATCTACCACATTCAAATACCTGTTTTCAGCTTCCATATCAAGGACTGAAATCTATTGTCTCGCTGATAATCATTTTTCAACACTTCACTGAGGACAGAAACCAGCTGAGAAGGCTAAGGAAATATAAAGAAAGTGAAAAACAGTTGCTAGTTTTCCCTTCTTTTGAGAAAATCTTCATCCCTTTGGACTGGAATAATTCTAGAAAATTATGTTCCTTCATTACAATTCATTGTCATGCCTCTTCTTTTGTTCTGGTCTGGAGAGAGCCAAATGTGGTCACATCTTGCTCATATTGCTTGCAATCCTACCAAGAAAGGGTAGCTCCATAGTTTAGTTTCATATGCGATTACCACTAGGGCACTCTAAATTTTCCTCCTTTATGCCCACGTAAACTGATATTGACATTACTGTCACCTTCAATCTATTGAGATTGTAAGCAAAATTTGGCAAAGGTCATTTATTCTAAATTCAGTATTCTTATTTCTGACTTCCACTGCTAATCAAGGTCACTACTTCTGAGTAAGTCTGTCAAGTTACACTGATACTGTCATGTTGTTTTTAAAAGGTTTTAAAAGTTTATTCTAACAGCATTAACTGAACTTACAATGTGTGTAGGCTGAGCTTTTAACTTACAGGTATCTAGTGTTAGTTTTGGGTTGGTTTTTTTTCCAGACAACTACCTTACTGTCTTGATTTCAGAAATGCTAAATACTAGTATCTTTCATTAAAAAAAGTTGGAATATTTATAAAAATGGTACGTTACTCAAATGTTCAATGTTGCAAAATTGTTAGGCTACCTCTCTCACATATGGTAACGTATGCCACTGGCAGAAAGACCATTTTTAAGCTTTCTGTTACCTAAACTACTGTTAAATTCTGAGCCACGCTCAATGTTTTGCTAAATATCCACCAGTTAGAATACATGCCAAGAATTATGTAACGATATCTCTCCCTCCCTTGTGGTTATTCTTGCTCCAAATGATGAGCTAACATACCCAAAAATCAGCACTGTGAATATGAGGAACTTAGTCAACATTACTCCATTTCAAGTAACTGTATCAGCTACAGGTAATGCTAACTATTAACGTTCACAGCCTACCAACATTTACATTGCTGGTTTCTTAGCTTCTAGTGGTTCTGCCTTGGAAGAGAAGGAAACTTTTTAAGAGCTATTAGACTATCTAAAAGATGAGGTTCTTACACCTCACAGTAGTTACAGCTCTTTTCTACTACTATACATCCTTCTTCCTTAATTGTAACAGCTGTAATTACTCCAAAAATTGTGGTAAAAGTGGGAAAGACTATAGGATCAGTAATGGTGTGCCACAGGAGGATAGTTGGGGAGAACAGTTAAATCTCAGTAATGTTTACACTTTAGATTAGATGACAAACATAGTAATGTCAGAGTAACTTGTGACTAGTGAATTTTGCCTTTCTTCAGGTTTTATGTCATGACATGACAAATGGAAGATGCTTTTGTCCTGTGACATTCCAAAACAAACATTTCAAGAGATCTATTCTGTGAGCTTTTCTGTCGTAGCTCACCTAGCTGTGCAATCCTTAGTCTGCTGCAAGCATGATGGTTTAAAACAGTCAACATAAAAACTGCGATAAAATTAAAATAGATACAAATTCACCATTCAGTGCAGCAATTATTTTTATACTGAGTAGTTTTCTAACTGTGACTTCATAAAGCAAAAATAGCCTCATTTTAAATATGGAAATAGTAATTTAAACATAGAATAGAATCATTTAGGTTGGAAAAGACCTTTAAGATCATTGAGTCCAACCATCAACCTAACACTGCCAAGTCCACTACTAAACCATGTCCCCCATCTGCATGTCTTTTAAATACCTCCAGGAATGGTGACTCAACCGCTTCCCCTGGGCAGCCTGGTTCAATGCTTGACAACCCTTTCGGTGAAGAAATTTTTCCTAATATCCAATCTAAACCTCCCCTGGCACAACTCGAGGCTGCTTCCTCTTGTCTGATTCCTTGTTACTTGGGAGAAGAGACCGACCACCCCCTTGCTACAACCTCCTTTCAGGTAGTTGTAGAGAGCAATAAGGTCTCCCCTCAGCCTCCTTTTCTCCAGGCTAAACAATCCCAGTTCCCTCAGCCACTTCTCATAAGACTTGTGCTCTAGGCCCTTCACCAGCTTCATTGCCCTTCTGTGAATATGCTCTAGTACCTCAATGTCCTTCTTGTAGTGAGGGGCCCAAAACTGAACACAGTATTCAAAGCGCAGCCTCACCAGTGCCGAGTACAGGGGGATGATCACTTCCCTCATCCTGCTGGCCACACTATTCCTGATACAGGCCAGGATGCTGTTGGCCTTCTTGGCCACCTGGGCACACTGCTGGCTCATATTCAGCTGGCTGTCTACCAATACCTCCAGGTCCTTTTCTGCCAGGCAGCTTTCCAGCTACTCTTCCCCAAGCCTGTAGGGTTGTTGTGATGCAAATACAGGACCCAGCACTTGGCCTTGTTGAACCTCATACCATTGGCCTCAGACCATCGATCCAGCCTGTCCAGATCCCTCTGTAGAGCCTTCCTACCCTCAAGCAGATAAACACTCCTGCCCAACTCGGTGCTATCTGCAAAGTTACTGAGAGTGCACTCAATCCCCTCATCCAGATCATTGATAAAGATACTAAACAGAACAGGCCCCAGTACTGAGCCCTGGGGAACACCACTTGTGACTGGCTGCCAAATGGATTTAACTACATTCACCACAACTCTCCGGGCCCGGCCATCTAGCCAGTTTTTTACCCAGCAAAGGGTATGCCCATCCAAGCCATGAGCAGCCAGTTTCTCCAGAAGAATGCTGTGGGAAATGGTGTCAAAGGCTTTACTACAGTCTAGGTAGACAACATGGAAATAATAATGCTTATAGGCAGAACATGCGAAGAAGAGTCAGGACCTCAAAGTTCTGTTCCTCACTCTGCGAGCTCACAGAACTTTGGCCTAGATTTCCTCTCTGTATTTATCTATCCGAGTCAGGCATTTTGAGTTCTATGGACCCTTAAAGCATTCAGAGCACTGAGTATCATATTCGTCATAAAATGATGGCGAACAAATATAACCCTCACGACTGAAAGCTCTGATGAGATTTCAGTTATATGGGTCCCAGCTTGTTTTGCCCCTTGTGCAGACTGATTTGTACCAAAGCTTCAAATAGGAGGGGGGGAAGGCTACAGTGGAATAAGGACAATGGGTAAATACGAAGCCCTCAGCATAGCTAAGACACAAAGAATGAAGTATAAAAATAAGCGAAGACCAACAAACTGTCCGATAACATGGCTTCTGGCATATTAGAATTTGAAAAACTAAGTTTCCTTTCAAATAACACCCTTCTCCAAATCTGGAAGAACTAAGTTTTCTCTCCTTTGTGCCCAAGTGGCTATATTTGCTCACCAGCAAGCACTAAGTCCAAATGTCTGTAACAATGAGAACAAAGGGACAAAAAGCACTTGAGCACAACACATTTAATACACGAACCTAGGTAAGATCCTAATCAAACCGGGCGTTTTAGAACAAATAGCCTTACCTTCACTCTTGCCTCAGAGAGCCTTGCAAAGTTATTAGGCATTTCCCCCTTTTTCCAGCCTACTCAGACATGTTCTGGTCTACCCAAGCTCACACTTAGGCAGGTCCATTTTGTGTCTGTGGGAATATGCTTTATGGGACCATAACCTATCTCAGCCGAAATGACTAAGTCACTGATTCTAGGAGACCCATATTAGAGTAACACAAGCAGGCTGCTACTTCTGTACCTTCAGCCCATCCTGCTCAGGCCTGCCTACTCCTTCAAAGCAATCTCATCCCTGTGTTTTATCTCCAAGAAAATATCAGTTGTACGTAGTATTAAACACAGTACTTACTGTTAGGGAGGCACTCCCAACAGGAAATAGAAGCAAGCACATAATTATCCCTCTAGTCTTCTCCAGGCTTCCTAGCTCAGCTTGCAAAAAGCAGACTTACTGGGCAGGCTGACTCTTGACTCAGAGTGTATTTGGTGCAGTTCTCTTTTCCTTTTCTCATTAGGCAGAAATATTAGCACTGATCTGATTTTGCATCAAGATGCCTCAATCCAAGGTAACACAAATGAGGCATAGGTCCATCTGGTATTCACAAGCAGTTCTAAGTCACTCGTACCCCTGCTCCTCAATGGCATCAACAGAAGGGCTGTCAGCCACCAGGCTTCCAGCTTCATACTGCGAACAAAATGTTAGTTGTTGTAAGACAGAGCACTTGATTTTTTAAGATCTCTGAACATTCACTGCTCAAAATGTGTATCTGGAAATCTGATCCCATATTCAAACTAGACGGTTACTATAGTAAACCTGTGTGTTGGTTATTCAAAGCATGTAAGGGACTGCTGTGCCAGGTAATGAACTCTCTATGACAAAAGAGAGTTCATGAACAAGAGACAAACCCAAATCTTTTAGTTCTACCTTTCTAAGTCAAACTACCACTCACCTGAACTTCTCAACTCTCTTCTAAACTCTAGGAAAGTGCACAACAAGGTGTTCTGCACTAAGGAAGGAAAGATTATGAGAATTAAAGGTCAAACTGTGTTCTCAGCTACAGCAACATAAGACCTGGAAAAAAGCCCTTGTATTCATGAGTGTTATTTCAGTTTTACACTGAAGAACACAGAGCAGACTTGGAAAAGTCTATTTTTAAACCCTCTTTTATTTAAATCATTGGATGAAAGACTATGCTGGGAGTATTTTACAAACAAGCTGCTTGGTCCAGCACTTCTAGAAGCTTTAAGGAATGCAATCAGATTGTAAAAACTAATGACAGACTGATGCTATGTAAGTTCTCAGCTATTTTCACAACAGCCTTAGAATCTTCCATGTGAAAGTGATGAAATTCTGTTTTTAATTAGAAAATTAAGAATTTTATGCATCTGATCTATGCAGAAGTTTTGTGCAAAAGGGTTTTCAGATTGTTTTAAGTGTATCAGAAGTAAATACTGAAAAAACTGACTGTACTTCCAGCTCATAAAAGTGCTCAGACTTCATGTTTTGTTTGCAGCAACAGGACTTTTAAAGCAGAATGACCAGAGGGTTTGCAAGGTTTCTTATGCAACTGATAATCTAGATATTTAACCTAAGGAAACAAGCCACAACTTTACATAGATTCCAGTCCATAGATCAAGATCCCTGGTTGTGTAAACTAACCTAACTCCCTTCAGATCCTAACGTCTCAATCAAATTAGCAGAAGGATTACCGTAAAGCAAACTCAATTAATTGCAGCAATTTTAATTTTCTTAGACTGGTATGAGTTAGTAAGTTATTAAAATGTAGGTTCAACTGAGAAGTTAATGTATAGATCAATGTTACATCTCAGAATTTACTCAGATTCTGAAGTTACAATGTCTGAACACAAAATAACTCAGGATCAGAAATGAAAACGTTCAAAAAAAAGACAAAAAAACATAAATGTAAATACCCTCTGACCATGCTCTCCCCATTCTAGAGACCTCATCTACCTGTCTTATATCCCAGGCTCGTTCTTTCTTTGACTATCTCCGGATTCACTGAACAGCCAGCACAGTTTCAGCTTGCTCTCTTGTGGCCAACATTAGAGCTACAATTCTCCTGGTACTGTTTAGTTTCAAGGACCTTCAAGAGCGGTTCTTCTAAAGCATGACAAGTTTCCTCAGATTACAGTCACTTACTGAACCTAGTAAATGACTCAAGTTTAAATCAACAATCAAGTTATCGTGGCTTAACACGTTACCAAGCATCAGCTTAGATACAGAACTGAGTACATGCAGATTTCTAGCTCGTAGCAAAGCATGGAAACTTGGCACTGCTAAGCCTCAAAGGCATTATCAATGCTACTGTGTACCTCTCACATCCATAAAATCATCTGACACAAATATACTGCCAACATCTTGAGAAGAGGTCCCCAAGACTGACAGCAGTTTTCAGAAGGATGGCCTAACATTTTCAGCATGCTTTTAACAACAGTCTGTCAGAGCTCGAGCTTGGTTATTTGAGGATACTGTTTTGGTCATGTGTTTGCTGACACACGATGACAACTTCAATTATCTTCTGGCACCAGTAAGGACTACCTCTTTTGTAACTCTTTACGTTGCTTGTTGGGTAGTTTGTATTATTTTGTATATTTTTAAAGATCCCAGATGCTAAAAATGTGAGGACTTCAAAAGACTGAAATATTCCTTGATACTTTATTAACATTATGTCAGGCGTTATTAACCTCACAAAAAGTTTTGTACCAGAAATAGTTCAGAGCACCTGAGCTGGCACAAGGGAAGTACACAGACACAAGCAGATTGACTGGAGATATATCACTGAACTACACTGCCCACTTAGTTGTACGCCAGATCAGCTCCTGAGCCACCTCACCACCTCTCATAAAGAACAGTGCAAGCACACAGCAAACAACAGAACTACAGCAGCCCTGAAATAGTTTGAATTAAAATGTCACAGCTCTGCACAGGGAGATGAAAGGCGCCAACCCTCTCCTTTATTGAGTTTTAAACACAGCTGTTCTTATTGTGGGTATGAATGTGGGTAATTTCAGGAGCAATCACGTTGCAGGAATCCATTAATTTTAAACAGGACTTACCAAAAGCATGTTCCGTATCAGTAGAAGAATCAGCAATTCACAGTAAGACCAGAAGTTGAAAACATTCCACGTTCTCTATTATGCCTCAAGACTATTATCATCACTCTTATGAACCAACCGATTAAACATTCTCAGGAACAGAATGATGAATTTTTGATTAATAAACATTAACTGTTTTTATTACTGAACATGAAAAGGACCATCAGTACAGAAATCATACTTTGACTTCTGGGTTACTTGATCATCAACCTTTGTAACATATCAACAGCAAATAAAACACTCAAGCAGCAGAGGGTTGGGAGGTACCCAGATTAAACAAATTACTTCACAGAATAAGAGGGACAAACTACAAAGCACACAGAGCAATAGCATCAAAACTGTTGTATGTGACCCAGGTATGCATATTTCTTCTAGAATTTGAAGGACAACAGTTCCCCAGCAGCTTCAGTTAATCTGCTTTGAGACTGCCAGCATCACGTAAGCACTGGTACACTGCAGAGAAAGCCAGATCAGCTACCTAGCCTGTCTCACCACACAATCCCACAAGCAGCCATGTTGATGCAAGGGTGGAGGCAGAAACGTGTGGCTGAAGGTGGAGGGAAGAGCAAGACTGACCTTTTATGAAACTGTAACCTCAGTTTCTCTTCCAGCTGAAGGCAAATAAGCATAACATTTGCAAGTTACTGTATTGTTAAGTATTCTTACAGCCTAATTGTCTTTTTTCATGCTTCTACTAGGAGCCAAAAATCCATATTCTCCCTATACCGCTGCCAAAAATTCCCATCAACATCACGGACATTCCAACCAAGCTCATGGATACCACAAAATTGAGGTGTAACCTTGCTCACAAGATCTAAGTATTAACAAAATACATAACACATGATTATGTGAGCCACAAATCACAAAACAGCGAGTCAACACGGCAACCTCACTTACTAAAGTAGCGAGTATTTCAAATAACTCATGAAGATTTGCACAACATTTGTAGTGCAGTCAGTAGCATAATGACTTGTAGGATTTTATGAGATTTCAATCCCAACTGAGCTATCCATAGTAGTCTACAAGTTTGGAATGGCTCTTGAGTCTTTTAGAATAATTACACAATATTTAAAAAGAGGGAAAGGGATGAGACTGAAAAATAACTGTAATGTTCCTACATCAACCACCTTGACAAAGTCTTACACAAACTCCCCACTGATATCCACTAGTAGTTATTAATAAATATATTCTCTGTTTTCCATGGAAATCAGGAGACTTCCAATTTCCTGCAATACATAGTTCATTCACCAATTAACTCCGTGATCAGAGCATGTAATTCCTTTCATAAGTAAATCAAACTCTACCTAAAATTACTTTTTGGTTCCTCATTGGTGCTACTGGAAGACATTTTCAAAACCTTCTTGTCACTGTAATTGGCTCCTTTTACCACCTCTCAGCCTAGATTTATTTATGATAGTAAATCATGGTAATATTATTTGTCCTTGTGCCATCACTATCCTGCCAGTTAAAAAACTTCCCTGATGTAAAGACAAGAAGACAGATGCATCACTGCAATACATCCACAGTAGAATGGAAGAGACAGAAATATTAAGATCATCCTACCAAAAACGAGAACATATAATCTTAGCATCTGTAAATACAATTCATAGCTCTTCCGCAATACCTTTAAGCAAACTGCTTAAAGGTATTTCAGAGCAAGCTGCCTGACGCCGGTCCAGGGTCACCACCACACCAAACGGTTCCAAGGCAAAGCACCTCCTTTTCCTTTTTTTCCTCTCCACTCCCCCACCCCTTCACACTCTGCCAGGCCCAGTACCCAGCTCTCGTTCCAGGCAGCGTTTTCGCCTCGGCCCTGCCAATGCCCTCACGGACAAGGTGAGCCCGCTCACTGCTAGTGTACGACTCCCGCCTCAGCCGTCACCGCTAACAACCGCCGCAGGAGGCGCGACGACACCTCACCCCCTCGCGCCTAACGGCTCGCGCGTGCTCAGTTACGCCTGCTGGTTGGTGCGCCGCCTGGCCCTGCTGCACGCATGCGCGCCCCGTGCCGGCCCGTGCGCGCATGCTCAGCCGTGGCTGGCGGCGACCCTTGCGGGTGGCGTGCGCGGAGCTGCCGCCGTTGCCGCTGCCGCCGGGTTTGTGCGCGTGGAGGCCGGCGGGGCGCGCGCCGCGGCGGGATGTCGGGCCGCGCGCCGCGGCAGGAGGAGGCGGAGGAGGAGTGGGGAGAGAGCGCGAAGCTGCGCCGCAAGGAGGAGCTGAGTCGGAGGGTGAGCTGAGGCGGCCTGCTGCTGCTGCTGCCGGCCGACCGACCGACCGACCGGCCGGGAGGGAGGTGGTCGCGGTGCGGCTGGCGGCGGCGAGGATGATGGCGGTGCCTGAGGCCGCGGCCCTGCGTCGCCCCCGCGTATCCCCGCGGTGCTCTCGGCTGAGTGGGGCGGGCCGAGGCACGTCCAGGGCCGTGCTGCCGGGGGGTGGGGGATGGCGGCCCCGCGAAGCCTGTAACCTCGGGTGTGATCAGCGTGAAGATGAGCAGGGCGAGTCCTGTCAGGAAGCTGAGGCTCCCGTGATACGGGGTTCTCGTTGTAGGGCTCGGAGAAGAGCGTCTGTCATCTAGCGAGTTCTTGTCAGCGTCGCCGTTAGCTCTCTTGTCAAATTATTTTTTTGGTTTTTACTGCTCTGAGTTGCAGGTGAAATGTCAGGTGAGTCGCAGTGAGGTTTTTCTCTGTAGTATCTACTGCAGCTGTATCTGCTCAAAAACGGATTTCAGCCACAGAGGCTGGCACTCCACATAAATCTGCACTGTTTTCCATGTGCCAGTAGCTTTGTTTAGAATGAAATCTGTCAAGTCCTATGGAATTGCTTTCCGTCAGAAAATTACTTCCTTTCCATATGGCCATACTGTATAAAGACCATGGTATTTTTGATTGCCTGGGAAGATGTAAAGCTAGGACATAACAGTGTTGCAGGTTGTAATTTCTGTAATGCTTAAGTGGCTGGTTTAGTCCATAGGAAGAGATGACACTGCTGTCTTGTCTGTTGGAATTGTAAATACAAGGTATTGATGTAGCTGCTGGAAAAGTCTTCTCTGTGTACCACATTCAGCTTGGCTCACCTTGCCGGGTGGCAGCTTTCTACTGTTGCACCAATTCCAGGAGACACAAAAGAAAAACAAAGAAAACCATATTGTTTGCTTCTAACAAAAAGCATTAAGTGCCTGCTGACCAGATTTTGTTCTATTTTGTTGGCTTTTATGACGGTCGTCCTGATTGCTCTTTAGCATTGACTGCTGTCATTGTAAAAGAAAATGGGAATACCTGCCACCTCTGCCAGTGCTGTTGAACAGAGTGGTAAATCCTACTAAGGAAGTTTGTATAAAACTCCAGAGCAATAGAAAGGCCATTGCTCTTAATACAGTTTTAGGGAGTTTGGGTTTTTATTGGCTTCATTTTGAATCTGGAGAATACCTGTGATTATAAAGTCTATTGTAGATATTATGCTAAATCTTGTTTTCTAAAGTTATTTGATGTTTTATTAGTTGTTTGCATGTTTTCTTTTTTACTGGGGGAAAAATATAATTTCTGGTTATAAATAGCTAGAGGTATTCTGGCTTCCTAGTAGTGATTGCGTTTGAGGGTAGGAGAAATATCAATCCATGCAAGATAACCCATTTCTGGAGCAGTTACTTAGTATTTAATTTTTGTATCTATTTCCACTTTGTCTTCAATGGTCCATTCGGAGAACAGGAACTATATTTGTATGTAGCTGTCTTAAAATATCAGTAAGCATGTTCACCACCAGGATTATAATACAGTGGTTTATTTTTAATAATTAAATTGAGGTGTATCTTTTGCCTTTCAGATTAAAGAGCAGAAGGTTGTAGTTGATGAGCTTTCTAATTTGAAGAAGAACCGGGTAAGTATTTACAAATCTGCTCTTGACTATTTCATTTTAGCATCAGACAAATAAGCATAGAGACAAGAGGGGGAACAAAATCAGAGTGCACTGTCTTTTAATTTTTTTTAATACAGATTTTAGTACAGATGTTCTCAGAATAATTTGTCCTCCAAATGATTTTATTATGTACGCTTGTGCACTGTAATACGGTATGTTTTGGGGATTTTTTGTCTTTTTATGTTTTATCTGAGTTATTTCATTAAGCTGTTTGAGTTGATCAGAAGACTTCATGAAGTATTCTTACTTTTCATGTGTATGTGTTTTAAAATAGAATGTGATCTCTCATGCATGAGGAAAAGAGACATGCAGAATAGTCATAGGTTGATCATTAATTGTTTTTGATGGTACAACATCAGAATGTTGATGTTGTCAGGGCAGAACTTACCCTTCTGGTATGAAAGTGAAGGGGTATCTCGGTGGACCTACATCAGCTTCTGCTGCAGTGTGGTTGCCGGAGTTTGTTGCTTTGACTTAATGCAGCGTTGGTTTTGTTTTACAGAAAGTTTATAGGCAGCAACCCAATAGCAACATATTCTTCCTTGTAGACCGAACA
The DNA here is from genome assembly GCA_008921705.1 of Burhinus oedicnemus. Taxonomy (NCBI): domain Eukaryota; kingdom Metazoa; phylum Chordata; class Aves; order Charadriiformes; family Burhinidae; genus Burhinus; species Burhinus oedicnemus. Next base: position 1,034,483 of record VFFE01007789.1, on the reverse strand, counting down.
GAAACACTATCGCAATGCAAAAGTAAGTTTGCAGTGATTGAATTGATTAATTGTGATCAAGCTGATCAAATAGTTAGCTATTTAAAAGCTGCATTTGTAGCTGTTAATGATTTCAAAGGTATATTAAAATGAAAAACTGGCAACTGTACATCAAATACAAAGTAGACTCCAGACACGTGCTTGTTTTTCTGGATTGGATAAATGTGAAAGTGTTTCCACTTGATCTATGGATGTGATAAAAGAGCTGAAGATGTAGGAAGAGCGAGAACATCTGCCCCACAGAGGAGTCACGATTCTCAGATTTGGGTAGCTGTATAGCGCTTTGTCCCTTAAAAAAAAAAAGTCTAAAAATTGCATGGGATGAGTAGGAAGAAAATGATGACAACTTAAACTGGAGATTAAGTTAGAAATCTTTAGGTAGTTGAAAGAATGGATCTGTGGGATTATGAAGATAGGAGAATGGATGATAGAGTTGGTGATTGAACAAACGTTAGAAATGTATAAATTTAGAAGTATAAATTTATTTTCTGGAATGAACAATTGCTACTTTAATTTTCTTTCCTTTGATTGAGTTAATAGTGTTGACACTTTGACAGTTCACTTTTCTTATTATTGCGATTATGTAAATCATACTGATTATACAGTCAATAGTTGGCTGTTTTCCTAATTCTTATACTTGCAGTGTGGCTTTCTTTGGGAGAAAAAAAAATCATAATCTTTGTATAATTAAAGAGGAATAAGCTACAGTGAGCTGTAGTATTGATGTAACACAAACATAGCACTTTTGTTACTTAGTGTTTCATGTTTATCTCTTTAATTGAACAAGTGGCTGGAGTTACTTATTTCTTAGATACACTCTTAACTACTCATAAACTCACTCATAAACTTACCAGTTTATGAAACTGATTATTTGTGTATTTTCCTCCTAAACAGATACATTAGATGAATTAAAGAAGGCACATCAGGAGATGGAAAATTCAGAGAAGGCTAAAATCAAGAAATAGTCCATCTGAATTCAAAGTCACAATGTGTGGTATTTGTTGCGTTGTTACCTTGTGTAGCCAGCACGCTATTCATGATTTCTTTAATGAAGACATACTGTGCCGTCTTAGAAGAAGAGGACCAGACAGTAGCCAAGAGTTGATAAAAACTGTGTCTGATCCCTCTTATGAGTGTCTGTTTTCTGGCCATGTCCTTCACTTGAGGGGACTGGTGACTCCTCAGCCGCTGGAAGATGCCAATAACAATATTTTTCTTTGGAATGGAGAAATTTTCAATGGAGTGCATGTAGGAGATCTAGAGAATGACACTGAAGTAATGTTTCATCATCTTGCATTATGCAGTAGTGAAGCGGACATTTTGTCACTCTTTTCATCACTTCGAGGTCCATGGTCTTTTATTTATTATCAAGCATCTAGACACAGTTTATGGTTTGGTAGAGATTATTTTGGTCGTCGGAGTTTGCTTTGGCAGTTTGGTAATGAGGTTGACAGTGCTTTCTGTCTCACATCTGTAAGTGTTTATTCTGAATCGGGTAACCAATGGCAAGAAGTCCCAGCATCTGGAATTTTCAAAATTGATCTCAAAGCTTGTGCAACAACTAAATCTTTGTCTTTAACATTGTTTCCATGGAAGTACAGCTGCACAGAGAAAGCAGTAGAAGAAATATTCATTAATGTTCTGGACCAAGTTTCAAAAGACTTACCAAACCACATACGTCTTGTGATGAATGAATCAAAACTATGTCTCAGAGCACCAGTTATCTCCTTAAATAAAACAATTTCTGAAGCTTCAGGTGAATGTCCAGGCACTAATATTAGCAACATTATCCATACGGTTTCTGTAGAAACCCTTCAAGGATTTCTTGTGGAGGAACACAAGAAAAAATTAGTCCATCGGTTTATTGATGTTTTAAATGAAGCGGTGAAGAGACGGGTTTTATCTCTCTTTAGAGGAGAAGAGCAGAAAACAGGAGAAGTTCCAAGCATGTGTAATAGGAAAGCACACATTGCGGTTCTCTTTTCTGGTGGCATTGATTCTATGGTTATTGCAGCCCTTGCGGATAAACATGTACCTTTGGAGGAATCAATTGATCTTCTCAATGTAGCTTTCATGACAAAAGAACAAGCTAAGCAAAAGGGTACCACTAAAAAACATACCAACCAGGAAGTACAGCTTGATATGCTTTGTCCTCAAGAAAGTTGTAAAGATCTTGATGCTAAAACTGGTGCTCATTTATCTTGCTTTGATGTTCCAGACAGAATCACTGGTAGGGCAGGACTGAAAGAATTAGAAGCCATTAACCCCTCAAGAACCTGGAACTTTGTGGAAATTAATGTTACACCAGAGGAATTGAAAAAAATGAGACAACAATGCATTAAGCACTTAATTTATCCACTGGATACAGTCTTGGATGACAGCATTGGCTGTGCAATTTGGTTTGCTTCCAGAGGAGAGGGTTTTATTAGTAACCAAGGAGAACTGAAACCATATAAAAGTCCTGCAAAGGTACTGATTGTTTTCTGCCTTGTGCTTGACCTGTGAATGTAAAAACAGTTACATTGTTTCAGAAATCAGCAGGGGTCTTTATAAGGCTTCTGAAATTCAGTGGCAGAATATCAAACAGTTCTGTACTGATAATCTTTGTGTAATTCTGGAGTTAAAAATTGCGTTCAGTTCTTTTGGCATGTAATGTGTATGGCTTTTCAGTAAGCTTGAATAAGCAACAGTGTAACAAGGAAAAAAATAAAAACAATCATCTGTCATTTTCAGTGTTTCAACTCCAGTAGTGGGTAACTGCTATTCAATCCAAATTGTGTAGATTAACAAATTTAGAGATAAACATTAATGAAGTATTAAGTAATATTGTTTTGTACCGGCATCCCAATGGCTGTAAAATTACTAGCTTGGTACTTAGGCACAGTATGCAATAAAATAGCAATTAATAATGGCAGAAAAGATGACTACTTGGAATCTTTTGTAATTAGAGTCTGATTGAATGACAGAACTACAAAAAAGTAGTTCTTTCTTTTTTGTAACTTATTTTCATGTACGTAGTTTTAAGTAAAATCTTTTTAGTAACGAGATTATTTTCTTGGGAATTTGATTCTTACTTCTCACTTCCCAGTTCCTGATGGTTTGTGCAGGGAAGAATAAACTGTTTAATTTCAGGAGTTTGCATTTCACTGCTGCCTTCGCTTTTTGAGGCTTCTGTTGCTTTTCTACTAATTGCTAAATCTTAAAAACACAAAAAACCACCACCAACAAATGCAGTATGCAATAATTTGCATAAAAACTGCTGCTGTAGAACACAGTTGATTTAGTTGACCGATCTACTTAGGATGTGCATCTCAGATTTGCACAACATACAAATTCGTCTTAGGTCTGGAATATGTTGAAATGGGTCATGAGTTAATAAAACGTAAAGCAAAATTGTCATTCTCTTATCAGTTACTTACTACTGTGCATAGGTAAAAAATTAGTTGACCACTAGCTGGTGTCAGATTAGTAAAACACAGTTGACTGTTTATGTTAAGAGACTTCCACTTTTATAGTGAATTGCTGTTGAAGGCGCAGTAATGGACCAGATGTAATAGTGTTTTTCTTTTGACAACATTTTATGTGCTTATCATTGAGTAGACAGAACAATATGACACATTTTTATTTCGTATAATGTAGGTGTTATTAACCCAGTAGCTGGTAAATTAATAATCTGGGTGTACATTCAGATGACTATTTAGAACCTATTACATACTGCATAATTTGTGGCAACAATTTCTTTGATAAAGGCTGGTGCTTAACAAATGCTGTTTATTGTAACAGAAACTAACAAAGACATTATTCAAAGATATTGGTGTATTTGTGATGCACACAACATTATTTTGGTGTTTTTTCCTTGCCTCGGTAGAACTGTTTGTGTGTACTTTTAGGTCTGATTGTGAACCTAGTTCAAGTTTCCAGTGACTTTATTTGGAACTATTGCAGGCTCTGTAAATGTGTAAGACACATCCCATCATGATAGGTAATATATTTAGAAGATATGTATTAAAATTACTCTCCTTAAGATGTAGTTAAACATTTAAGATCTGTTAAATATTATTAGCTTGCATAGATATTAAGAAAGATTTCTTTTATTCTGTCTTCTTAGGTTGTACTTACAGGAATTGGAGCAGATGAACAGCTTGCTGGGTACTCTCGACATTGTGTTTGCTTCAAAAAATACGGCTTAGAGGGTCTGAATAAAGAACTTGAAATGGAGTTAGATCGCATTTCTTCTAGAAATCTTGGTAGAGATGACAGGATTATTGGTGATCACGGAAAAGAAGCCAGGTATTATTGTTTTAACATGAAGCAAAACTGGTTTTGCCGGTTAGATTCTGCTTTTAACACTCCGACAGAATGCTTGAAACTTCTGTGCATTTTATTGTCTCTAAGTTCTGTTGCAGTTTCGTTAATATGTACTGTGTTGTGGTGTTTTTTGGTTTTGTTTTTTAAAAAGTGCTCTGTAGTACTGTGTAAGAGTTACTTAAGGAAATTTAGCAACTTGAACACTGGATTTCCATCTGGAAGTTTTAAGAAGCAGCAACAGATGTTGAAATAGTCAAAATCAAGTTGGTTTTATCATTTTAAATGGAACAGTCTTTTGCACTACTTTGAAGTGTTCTGGTGCGGTCGTTTGGGGAGTGACTTTGGAGAATGACAATGTAACATAGAAGCCACGTATTCCTGCCCGTGCAGTAAAGACATGATCAATATCCACTGCATTTCCTGGTTGTTAAGTCAGAATAGTTAAAAAATTGTTTTATTTGTGTTTACTTCCTCCATGCTACCACCAACTCACAAAAAATTCCTTAGGTGTTGTCCAGTAGCAGAGGCCACTCAGGTGCATGAAAGGTCTTTTCACATGATCTTTGTGCCAGTGTTTTTTCCAAATCTGTTCTTAGTTGCACATTTTCAGTTTAGCAGTTGCAGTGGTGGACAGGCAATGCTGTTAATCATGCATGTGATTAGATATGAATGCCTGGAATTCGTAATGTTTTCATAATTTGTTGTGTAAATATTTTTGTTTCAAAGTTACAGTGTAGCTTCTTACAGTATTTTTAAATACTTAGAAGTTGTCTTGAGAAGTGTTACTTTAAAACTTGTCTTGCTCTTCTGATTTTCTGATTTTCTTCACAATTTTTGTTTTGTGTAAACTCAGCATTTCTGATGCTTGTTCTTACTCTTTTCTTTGCTTGAGTTTTGAAAACTTCCAGGTATCTGAGTTTAAACATATATTATGTTTTCTTTGTGCAAGACAGTGTAACTGCTTTGGAGACTTGCCTCAGTACTGTGACACTAACATTTAAGGTACATCTATAGTTAGGAATTGACAGACTCTGAAGTCTTTGCATGTGGTAAAGGAAAACAGGCTATTTGTATAAAGTTTTTAAAGGGTCCTTCCCCATGTATATCTTTCCTTCAGGTTTCCTTTTCTTGACGAAGATGTTGTTTCATTCCTCAATTCTCTGCCCATCTTAGAAAAAGCTGACTTGACTTTACCTCGAGGAGTTGGTGAGAAATTGATTCTGCGCCTTGCAGCCAAGGAGTTTGGCCTTACAGCCTCGACTGTTTTGCCCAAAAGGGCTGTGCAGTTTGGATCTCGGATTGCAAAACTAGAGAGCAACAGTGAAAAAGCATCTGACGTGTGCAGCAGACTGAAGTTATTTTCAGTAGATGAATTATAAAGCTACATCTTGAGATGTTCCATTTATTCTATATACAAATTCAGTAAATCTTTGGAGTTTTCTTAGAATGTTTGGTCTGGTTTTTTACACGCTTGGACATTATTATTAATCATCAAAGTAATACATGTAGATGTGTACTTGTACTAGAGACTCACTATGAATGCGTTCTTGGGGGGGAGGGAATACTGGGCTCTGGGGAAGAGAAGGTAGCCAGAGGTTGGCTTTCCCACCCTTCCTAACTGATGTCAGTGTTGCAAAAGCATATTGAATCTGTCCAATCTGTCACATATACATAATTCAGTACAGTAGATTTTCCTCTGTTGTAGAACGGGACTGGTCTTGTAGCTGTGCTTTAGGAGAGGGTTCAGGTTATGGTTTCAGAAGGGAGGGCGCAGTGATGAGCTGGCCTGGGTTGCCAGAGCCAAAAAGAGCTGAGGGTCTCATGCCTCTTGGAGATCTGCCCTCCAAGCATCATGCATGCCCTTTCATTACTTGAGAACAGACACCCCACGCACACCCTGGGTGTTTTGGGACCATCCCGTGCAGCCTCCCAGTCCTTGGCCAGTTCTGCAGGGCTGGGTTGGTTGGTGGTCCCCAGCCTGGGGCTCCCTCTGCTCCCAGAGAAATTCAGAAGCTCCCTCCAGCCTATTCTTTGTCCTTCGTTTGCTCGCTAGCTTGCTTCCTTTCCTTTTAGCTTTAGCTCTGCTACTTTTACTTCTGAAGTTGCAAAGCATCCATTGTGTACTTCAAAGATCTCTTAAACAAAACAAAAAAAGACCTCTCTTTCAAAAGAAAAAAAAAAAAGGGCGCTCTGGGCGAGTACGTGGATGCAGTCATGGGGTTGAAATAGGAATATGAATGAAATTCCTCTGAAGAGAAGCTTGAGTTAGCTTGTCTTTCTAATTGTTTATGGAAAAATTGCAAAGTTCATGTAAGAAAAAACCGGATACGTGCTCTCCAGTGGTTTTGGTAAGGTCAGAGCTTACTACTCAACATGCTGCCTTACAGTTCTAGTTTTTATTTTTGTCCAATTAAGTAGAGAAAGAAAAAATCATACCAGAAAAAAATAATACATTTTCATACAAAGCATAATATATCGATTGCTACAAAATATCTCTAAGGGTGTAAGTAGATGTTCAAAATAATTTTTCTAAGTCTGTAAAGAAGTATTTAGTAAAAAAACTTAAGTTTCAGACTGCTTCAAAGCACTGGCAGATTTCTTACTGGTGCTCTGAGGAAAGTGATTCCCTAGTACCTTACCCTGAGATGTTTGCAAGAGTTCTTGCATCATGCTCTAAAGGAGGTGGAGGTTGGACCAAGAGGAAAATTAGGCTGATGAAATGCAACTGTTGTTCATTGTTATCTCTGTAGTAGTGTTGGAGTGTTCCTAGAAGTTATGTGTCACCTAGGTCCCTAAGAAAAAAAGTGCTTTTTGTACCCAGGCATATATTCTTTTCCAAACTAAGAGGCCCCTGATATTAAGAGAAACATATGAAATAATTTCAGAAGGCTTCTAAATAGTTTTAGGTCGTACCTTTAAAAAGAAAACATACAATTTGGTGTTGGCAAACTTTTGCATTTATCCAGTTATTCATAAGAAATTAATTTATTGTTATTATTTATAATACACTTAGTATTATTTGTAGAGTTTCTTGACCAAATGTTTGGTTCCAGAAGGGGATGGAAAAGAAAAAAAGACATTTTAAAATACTTGATGTATTGAAGTCAGATTCTGTAACATTTTGGAGCAACCTACAGGAATGTTACTGTCTTTTAATCTTGTCCTTAAGAAATTTATTGTTTTCTTGCAAATACCAGTATAGTTCTTGATTAAATAATATCATGTCTCTTTTTTTTTTTTAGCCCCTCAAGTATTGTATTTTAGAAACTGCAGAATATGGAAGAATACTCAGGCCTGACAAAAGTGTTGCCTAGAGCTGAATAAGCTGATGAGGCAACCTGCTTGTTAGTGCCTTGTTTGTGAAGTCTGACAAAAGTAAGTAGCAAGGATTAATTACTACCGTGTCCTCTAGTTGGCTGGCTTCAAAATATGACATAGAGTGCTCAGTAGAGATTCCCAGAGAGAGACTGCTGGGCCAGCTAAAAAATTTGTGTACCCAGACAGCAGCTTTCTAGTACTGATGGATTCAGATATGCCCTTGTATTATTAAGAAGTCCATCAGATTTTGTGAGAATTGGCTGTTGGAATTTTTTGTTTAAACCTTCCATCAGTTCAGATGCAAATTATCATCACAGTACTTCTCGTCAGATTCTTCCAGCTGATATAAAATTGGACAAATTTTGATCAGTGTTGACTACGTGATAGAAGTTTGGGGCATGCACACTCAGAGAGTGTCTGGATCTCAGAGTGCTTTGAAGTGAACATTGATACAGTTGGGAAAATCCAGACGGAAATATTTTTAGAGTTTTGTTTAGGAGGAAAGTACAAAAATGTTCCTATTCAAAAAACGCCTAATATTGCATGTAGTTTATACATGGTGTTCCTAAAAGCTGGGATCATTATTTGAAAAAAATAGAAATCGTTGGATCTCATGCAAAATTATAAGCTGATATGAAGTACTGTAAATTAACACATTTCCAAAAGAGCTCAGCTTCCACTGTGGTATTTAAGTTACTGGTCAGATTTTCAAAAGTCCTCAGTACTCAGAAGCTCTCTCTAAGAATAACAAGAGCCCCAGGCTTCAGAGATGTATTTTGAAGAATTCATGACACATGCATATATTTTTTTTCCTAACGTTCTATGTAGTTTTATTTATATTATTTGCCATATCTGTATAATTAAGATTTGAAATTAGTTGCCTTGCTATACAGTAAATAAGGTGGTGTTAGAGACGAAAGAATCTTTTAATGTTCTATCTTACATAGAAGTAGTAATTCCCAGTGTATTAATAAAAATACTATCAAGTTATAGATGCAACAGCAAAGTGCATCTTACAAAGACATTTTTAAAAATTAAGAATGTGTACATTTAGGTGGTACAAACATATTTTTATGGAAGGCAATGATAGCATTCTAAAATGTTTCATTTGACCTTCTAGATTTTTTCTACTCATTCCTGTTTTTGCAGGTCTAATTTGTATTTCCACTACACATGATTTTTAGGGAACTGATGATGAAAATACGAATAAAGATCCAACTTACAGCCCAAACAATACAATTAAAAAAAAAAAGTCTTTATGCAATATGCTGGTAACACGCTATTTAAATTGACACTTGGCACTACACAAGTTGAGCTACAGGAAAATGTATTTAGGTTCGATGCAGTGAATAGGTTCACCAATGTGATAAGATCAACAGAGGCCTATGAAGACACAACACAAACCAGACTGCAGCAGAGGTTAGATCTTCAGCAAAATCTTCTGAAGAAATAATTGGAAAAAATCACAGCCATCTGCAGGAATATAGAGTACCTCAAGTTAGTGAACTCTGATTCCATTTTTACTGGGGTTTAAAAGGAAGATGGAAATCCCAAATTTAAGTAAACATCTTCAGCCATATTCTAGTAAGAAAACTGTAAATTCACTAATTTTTTTTAATTCAAATCTGGCATTGCTATTTTTATATCTTCTACATGTCATATATCTTGTAATTTTTTTATATGTTTATATGTTTAAATTATATATATTTGTATCTTTTATATAATAACTTTAGTGTTTTAAGATATTGACGTATTGCTACTTCTAAAAAAGAAAAAGACACACATTTTTTAACTTTTTTATATCTTGTGGTGTTAAAACTGAAAGAGAACTGCCACTGTTTGGGTTTTTTGGACCAAATTTCAAATGTCAACATTTTCAATATGCACAGAATGAATATTTTTATGTCCAAGGGGGAACTGAGTTTGATGTTGGTACTCTGTCAGTAAAGGATATTTCATCAGATATGATTCTAGTTTGCTGTCTGTCTTGTATGTGTTTGTATGTCTTTACAGCTAATAAACTATGGGAGAATATTGTACTTGGTTAAAATTCGCATCAGAGATAAGGAAAAACATGCTTGCTCCAGGAGTTAATAGGTTTGTCTAGACTATGTTGTTGCTTATTATCTAAGTAGTTCTTATAGAACAGTCTAATACAGTGTTCAGTACTTGTTTCTCAAATGATTGTGCTATAAGAATATTTGCTGCTAATACTGAACTGTACAAGCTGGCACAAGACACCTTAATCGTAAGGACAGCATTCCCCTAAATGCAGCATAGGCTTTAGGTGGCATTTCTGGATGGCACAGTAGTAGTCTGAAGAATGATCAAAACAGATTCACCTGAGATGGTATAAACTATTCCCTGAGGGATGCTTCTCATTAGATATGGGTTTAATTTGCTGTGATGTGTGCAAATGATCTATATAGAGAGGCAAAGCACTTTTAAACATGACATGAAATCAAAATTGTACTTCAGCTTTCATGTTCGCTGATCATTGGTAAGGCTTGTGAAGCTGGTCATTTATTGATGTAAACAGTTAGGTATTGATCTAAACAATCCTTACAGCTGGTTTAGTAACTGTTTTCTCATAGGCTGCCTGTCATGCATCAGGCTATAAGGCTTAGTTGTTCGACATGGATATGCCAGGTAGAGAACGTTACCCCATACCAGTGATGGAATTTGATGGTAAGAGGTAAGGAATATGGACAGTAACACAGATATTATAGTATAGTCTTTCTGATTTCAGATTGGCATTTACTTAACTGAAGTTGCTGAGCATATTGTGAAAGTTTGAGAGGAATAAAGATTTTTGTAGCTTAATAAAATGTATTTTGATTCCAGTTTGGTTTTGGGATTTTTTTTAACAGATTAAATGACACTTATTAGCAAATGCTCGTTAAAGTTCTGTACATATAGTACAGTTTCTGGCAACATACAGGGTTGGTGGCTAAACTGTGCAACCATTTATTTTGTATAATGCACTTACTCTTTCTGGAAATAATGAAATGAAAGTTCTGTAGAAACAAATGAAAAACATCGTTGTTCGTCAAAATAAGAATTTGGGGTTTTCTATGCTTTAAATTCAAGCATGTGAAAATACCCTTACAAAAGACTATAAAACCAAGGTTTAAATTGTAGACAAGCAGAGATGTGGTTGGAAGTTTTTTCCTTCCCTTATTTGAGCACTGTAAAATGTCCTATAGGAGGCAGTGATTGTATTATTTCATGTAAGATAACTGCTCATCTTGCTATAGATATATTAAATTCCAAGTAAGTGTTTTCAGTTGTACTAGCTACTCTAAAACTTACTCAAACATATTTCATGCAGATAGAATTTCAAGATTAAATTATTTTTAGGCTTAAAATCTTACCAATTGTTTGACTGTTACAGTTACTGAATATGCTTTAAAAACAAAATGACTCCTGAAGTGATATAAAGTGATTACATTTTACGGGTTTTAAAAACATCCAGAAAGTTAATAAGGCATGAGGATGAAGCATATATATTGCATATATTATAGCATTGTAGGGCTGCAAGGGATCTCCAGAGGTCATCTAGTTTACAACCTTGTTCTGAGTGAAGTATTTGCAGAACATTCTAATAGTGATTTTAACACATAATGTGCAGTGATTGAGGAATCTGTTTCAGTAGGTAACATACTCCATTACTTCCCTTCCTTAAAATAGAAAGCTTTTCCTAATAGTTTTTTAAGCGTTTTCTGCAAATGAAGCTAAATACTTTAATCCTTCCTGCAATGGACAACAACTGAACACTGGTTTCATAACACATTTTAATAGACTGAGAGTTCTTTGGTGTATCACCTTCATTGTTGTAGTCAGCCCAACTCCATTATTTCTTGTCTCTAGTGTTATTCCTATAATAAAGACCAAATCTTTGCCTATCTTAAACACTATACTGTTGATTCATATTAGATTTGATTCCATTACAGTCCTACTAATCTACCTTATTATTCCTAGTTGGTATTTTGTATTTGCATGTCTTTAAGTGTACTTGTCTACTGAATTTTATTTTGTTGTTTGTTTTTCTTTAAAAACCAAAGATCATATTTCTAAGTAGGTTCTCAGAAGTGTTAGCAGCTGCTTTCAAAACAGTATGAGCTGCAATTTCACCACTTCCTTTTGTGCTTTTAGTTTTCAGACACAAAAAAAAAATGTACAGAATGAGACATTGAAGCAAACCTTTCAAGATCTTGTGTGCTCTATAACCACAGTTCATCAAAACGCCATCAATAACTAATCATTGAGCACAGATTTTCAACCGTATAATCTGTTTTATTTGATTTACCGAGATAGGCCAAGAAATTGTCATGATAGCATTTCTAATTCTTTGTTACAAGACATGTCCACTTAAATATTTCAAAAAGTCTTTAATACAATTACTTGGGAAATTGTTCGCATGTATTTGTTTTGGAAGAGCTTTAAGTATTTTTTTAATTAAAAGAAATAATCACTTTTGCTGTGTTAACTCTCAAACACTTAATTGAGATGAGATAAACATAATAGTGATTGGCTAACTGTACTTGTACTATCACACAAGAAAGTTTCTGTGGTGTTAGAATCAAGCTCTCTGGTCCAAACAACAGTAGTTTTGGGAAGATTAGGGCATACTGGAACCACTCCACCTCCAGTTCATAAGGCTGCACCCCCCACGGGAAATCTGTATTGGATTTTATTAGCATTTATTGTATCAGAAAACACAGCTATTTAGGGATTTCTTCCTCATTGTTCAGAAAGTTTGGAAGCAGGGAGCGACTTTTGAGCAGTAAGACTGACTGGCTTGTTGATCCCAAGGAATGGTATGACCAGCACTAAAAACTGGGATAATTGAAAGATTAGATGTAATACAGGGCCAAGGGTGGGGTGGAAGGTTTTGCTCACTGTTTCACAAATTGCACTCTCTCATCTACGTTGAAATCAGTGAGCCAGATGTATAAACATACTGCTGGATAGGGCCTATGAAATGTGATAAATTTATTAAATGATATATTACTTTACCAAGAAGATAAACTACTTAAAATATGGATAAATTACATTACCAAAAGACAAATTACTTGTAGTTTTTTAACATGGACTGTAAATTATTAACAATATAATACATAATTCATATAAGGTTTAATTATAATGTGGTATATAGTATAAATATATAAACGCCTTAATATAAGTTACAAAGTGTAAACAATGAAGATGTTTTCATTTGTGTAAGTTTATATTTAATAGAAAATGCACTGTTAATTTTTTTTTTATTAATATTTAGAACACATTTCTGGAACAGTAACTGGAATCATTTTAGTGATACCACACAGCATTTATTTCTCTGACAGGTGATTTTCAGCACTTGTAAACCAAGTACTGTTAGTAAATGTAACAGCATAGAAACAGTTTCTATTAAACAATTTATAGTTGCATTTACTTTACTAAGTTACTCTTTAAGACGGCAACCATCCAATCTTCTTTTTTAGTTTTGGCACCTTGATAGAATCTTCTTCAACTCTTTTTGAAATATCAATTCCAAGGGGAGCTCTAGAAAATAATAAAGTTATGTTTGTTAAAAATAAGTAACATTACTGCTGAATCACACAGATGTGCAGATTCACAGACCTTTTTTACAATGAGCATGGGAGTCACAGTACTTTTGCAGATCCTCTGCACTGTAAGACTGTGTGACCATTAAAATGGTCCAGCTGAAGCTGTACCTAGAAACATCTTTACACTGAGGAAATGTTTGCATTTGTAGCCATTCCAAACTCGGAAAACACAGCTGTAATTTCAAAGCTAACTTTTCAGGACGTTGTTTTATTTAGATTCTGATTTTAGTTGATAATTCATTTTACATCTCACTGATGAATGCAAGACACACTATACATTCTTTAAGACTATCACAGAAAAAGATACCTGTGAATCTCTAGTCTACAGCACATAAAACTTAGTATTTTATTCAATGAGATATATAAAACAAGTTATTCTTGAAGAAGAGTATTTTTTTTTTTTTTTTTTTTTTTGTCCTGAGACCTTCCAAGTCTGTTTTCCTGGAAATGCAAAGGGGAAAAACCTGGAAAAAAATTCAAGTTTAAGAGCAGCTGATACTTCTGAAATACTAGAATTCTGTTTGGCCTTAAGCCTAGGATCTACTTAAATCCATAGAACAAGTCTTACCTAACAAGTAATTAAAAAAAAAATAAAAATCAGTATTATCAGTAAAAAACCCCAGTATTATCAGATGTTATATGTCAAATTCTTTTTTTAAATTGATTGCTCATTATGAATACACAGTTTGTCTTGGTGCATTTTGATTTATATCTACAGTGAATGAGTAGCTAGGGGGAGTGCATTACAGCTTAACTTGCTGCGGTTTTCCCATGCCACAATGGTAATAGGAAAATACATAGAACTGTTATGATGCATGGTAATTTAAAGTTTTTGAGCCAAAACAAACATAAATGCCAGACATGATCATTTGTATTTCACAACTACATTGAAAAGAAAGTGCTGGTAACTTTTAAAGCTTATGTGCACTGCAAAGGCACTCATCAGCTTCTGCTCCTCTTTTTTAGTCTACACCTCCTTCCACTTTCACTGACCATAGTGAATAAGTGAAGCAATAGACTGTGAATGTATTGAGTCACTTACTTTGGTTCATAGCGGATGCCGTCAGTACTGTGTAGAACACCAAGTCCTGCACGTAACCTTTCAATGCCATTCCTAAGCAAGAAAGCAATTATGTAGAAAGGTATGTCATAACTATCTGAACAGGTGTATGTGGTTCAGTCACCATAAACAGTTGTTCTCGACTCTGATGTCAACTTTTAAAGAACATTCTAGAAACATGTGCAAAGAGAAACAACTTCTTACCATGCGATCATAACACCGTTATCAGTGCACAGTCTCGGAGGAGGACACAGAAAAGCAAAATCATTTGCATCTGCCAAAGTCTGTAGACCTTTTCGGATATACTGATTACTTGCAACTCCTCCTGATACAACCTGACAGCAGTTTCAAAAAGAAAAAAAGGCATTAACTCAAAAGTACTGATGGGTCATACTCAGCTAACATCCCATTTAAAAAAAAGGGTTATCAGATGAAGTTCTGAAGTCAGCAACAAATAACGCATTTGGAGATAAAAACATATCAGAAAAGAGTATGCTAAGAGATTAGGTCAAATTATGTGGCCTAGATTGTTATGGAAGGTCAGATTAGATGGTAAGAAAATCTCTTTCTAGCTCAAAGCCAAACTATGAAAGACTATTGTAAATATTTATATGACTATTACTTTAATCCTGGTACTTTAACAATGTAATACATACTGACATCTTTGTCACGTGTCAAGGGAGAAAGTACAACAAAGCATGCACACCTTCAAATGATGTTACACAGTCAAATATAAAAAGGAAAAAAAAAAAGTATACCCACCAAAGTTGCACTTTTTGATGATAATATGCTATTTTTTATGCAGAACAGCATGGCTCGATATGTCCGCTGGATAATATGAACAGCCACTGCATGTTGTACAGCAGCAGCAATATCCTTAACACAGGATAGGATCTCACCTTCTTGAATACCTATAAAAATGTATGATCAAATGGGTTTTCCTGAGCACAGGTCATCAGAAACATGGTTTGTATCTGACTTTGTTTAAAAATACCTTCTTCTTTTTCTTTTTGTGTAATGGCTTTATTGACAAGGTTCTGAAGTCCAGAAAAAGAAAAGTCACAGTTACGGTATTGTTGCATGGGAAGTCTGAACGTGTGCTGTTGCCGGTTTCCAGTTTGAGCCAAGTGCTCTATCGCCTTCCCCCCAGCCATGCTGTAGCATTCTGGGTGCTTTCTTAAAGAGAGTCTCCTTGCTACCTACAGAGATAATAAACAACAAACTCAGCCCAGAGAGCTATATTAATTTCTCCTGTAACTGCATCACTGTGTTGCAGTCCGTGGAGTAAAAATCCGATCCAATGGGAAATTATAAACAGGACACAATAAGGACAAGACATACACCAGCTGGATTTTTTTTTTTTCCCCAGAATAATTAGAAATGGAATTCTAGAACAATTTGGGCAAACATAAGGATCAACGAATTTTGCAGGAAACATTAATTACCCAAATTTATGCTATAGGAAACACACATGGACTGCCATGCTGTTATTACCAGATACAAAGGAACAAAGCTGGTTTCAACAATCCCCCTTCCGACTCCACTCACTCACCCACTTTTTTTAATTAATACACACAAATACTGTTTAAAAGCTCTGCTTGTGTTTAAGAACAAAACTGTCAGTGACCAATTTTACGGATGGTACTCAGTGACCCAGAAAACTTAAGATTCTGAAAGCCAAACCAGGCTTTCGAAACTGTATGAAAAACCTGGTAAGAAATGTTTTCATATGGATCATTTTAAACAATCCTTTGAAATATCACTATCAATCTTCTCAAACTTGTTTGTATAATGGGTGTCAATGAAACTTCGAACACCAGTTTTGGTTATGTTGTCTATTTGCTAAAAATATAATTATTTACATATGTTAAACTGATGCTATGCATAGATTTTTAACAGCCCCTTGTGTCTTATATCTATGGTATTTCAAAATAGAAAAAAAAAAGTCAAGTAAAGCTCATATTGCAATGTATTACTGTCCTCGGGCAGATAATACTACAGCTATGTAGTATAACTGCAAGAAAAACAAGAAAAAACTAGAAACTTACGCATTTATGCATAAAATTTATGCAAGGAAATACTACCTTATCCAGCATGTCACCCGGTGCTATATCTATGGACTGTCCAAGCAGAAGGAAATCTGAAACTCCTTGTGCTACCGCCAAAATGCAGTGGCCTCCAGAGAGTAAAAGAACCAAGAAGGGGAATTCCACGTGATGCGTCAGTCTGACGGTCAGTGCGTGAGCCTCCATGTGATGAATGGGTATGAAGGGCTTCTGGTACCTGTTCACCAAGTTCAAGCTGTACTGCAGCCCCACTTCAAGGCTTAGAGCAAGTCCTGGTTTTACTGTAGTTGCAATAGCTGCAAGTTCACGTACAGAAACTCCACTGACACTAAGCGCTTCTTTTACTACTCGCTCGATGTTTTCTCTGTGAAGTTGCTGCGCCACCACAGGAATTATTCCACCTGCTCTAATAAAAACAAAGAATTACAATACGTTTGTATTTCATAACAGACAATGGCATAAAACCAGATTTCAAACACCTCTTAACCTTGCCACATCCTGCTTGCTTCCTTAGTACATTCTCAAATGCCTTGTTTACTGTAAAGGGCATCTATGCACTGAAGAGAACGTATCACTGGGAAGTCAGAAAAGGATGTAACTTGCCCTTTTTTGGTACACATAACCTTAAATGTGTCTCAATGCTGTTCCAAAACAATGCTTGTAACTTCATATTCACAACCCCTTACTTATCAGTTCATGTATTTAGCCACCAATGCCTATTTCATTAGTTTTCCCTTAAAAAAAACTGAGACATTTGGTGGTTTTAAAAGTAATAATGATTTCATCTTTAATTCAAGCTAAATAGGTATTCTGTCTCATTTTGAAAGGAAATAGTGGAGGAAACTTGTTAAATGCACAGCTTTTCTTTCCTCACCCTTAGTAATATCTCAAGCGGAACGTGGTGTGGCCCAAGAGATAGGTCTTTACACCTACCCACTTCTCACTGAGTTTTCTAGAGGAAAGAAGGCTTTTATATGGATGATATTACAAGTAAGAACAACAGTAAAATCATTATTAAGACAAAAGTCCCAAGAGAAGTATATTACTGTAAATGGACTTCCTTCTGACAGTGCAACGCTTCTCCCAGAACATTGCCGGCATCGTCCACCACAGCAGCACCAGTGTCATCACAGCTCGTCTCTATTCCCAGAACTAGTTTCCGAAGACGCTGTTTTCCGGAGTGAGCAGAGCTGCTTCTCAGCCACGCAGCTCGGCCGTGTTTAACTGATTTCAGAAGGCTTTTGGCAATGCTGTTCATTGTTAAAAATCTATCTGGTAGTTATGCCTAGAAAAGAACCGTACAGTTTATTATTACTGGAGGGTTTTCAAGCACGCGCTCTGGTTTGATGTTCTGAGAAGGTGGTATTACTTTTAAAGTTATGAATGGCCACATGTGATTTTTAAGACCGTAAGAAAAAAAAAGAAAAATAAGAGTTGGCAGCTCACGTCTTTGTTTTACCTTAATCATGCCTCAAGAGAGCTCTTCCCCCAGGCCGGCCGCGTACGGCACTTCCTGCGGTCCTGCGGGAGGGACACAAACCACAAAGTAAGCCGGTGACCCGCAGCAGCACCGCGGCGTGGGCCAGCCCTTTGCCGCCCCCAGCGCACCGGCCGATTCCCAGCTCTTGGCAGATTTGTCTCTTGAGTATTTCCTCTTTGCACTTCCATCCTCAGAGGCTCGCTTCCATCCTCGCAGGCCTGCGGAGCCGCCTCACGCCGGGCAGCGGCCGGGTAAAGGCGGGAGGTGCGCCCCGCCTCCCGCCAGGGCAGCGCCCACCGCCCGGGGCCGCTTCTCGGCTGCCTCGCCGGTCGCAGCCACGTATATCACCCCGCACTCGCACTGCACCCTTGTATCGCGATCTATCGCCCTCTCACGCCCCTCGCCCTCCCCTTTTCCCAGCGACACGTCTCCGCCAGCCGGAGCCCGGGCAGCTCGGGCCCGGCCCAGCGCCCACCAGAGCTACCGCCCCCACGCACCGCCTCGGCGTTGGTCCGGCAGCGGCCCCCTCCCGCCCACCGGCGCGTCACGGGGCGTCCCCACCCCCCGGGGCCGCCCCCGAGGCCGGCGCAGGCGCGGAGCGGGGCGAGCGGCCGGGCTGCAGCGGGGCCGGGCTGCCGGTGGCACCCGCTGCCGCGGGCACCGCGCTGCCGCTTCCCTGCACGGCCGAGAAGAAAAGGCAGGAGTCCCAGGGCAAGTAATTTTAATTCCGCAAGTCAAGAGCTGTGTACAACGGCGTCCCTGCCCCCCTGCTGCGGTCCCGGCGCTACCCAAGCCCCGTCGCCGCCGCTCTGTGTCCATAAATTCGTCCCCTGTCTGAAAGTCCCTGTCACTTGTACACTAAACAGTGATTTTTTCAAAGGGCTAGCATAGCCTTGTGATGGTCATTATTTAAAAATGAGCCAGTTAAAGGTTTCTGGACAAACAACACAAGGAATGAATTAGTTCCAATTGCTAAAAAAAAAACAAAAAAACCAAACCAAACCAACTCATTATCTTTTCTCTTTTTTTTTTCTTCTTCTAAACAGCATCTTTATCGGTAAAGTAAATAGCCAGAAAATTCTTTTAGCAATAAGTATGCCACTGTGGGCGCTTTTTTTTTTTTTTCCTAAATTTGCCCTTTTTTTTCCCCCCCCCAGCTCACTAGCTATCACTGCAACCAAAATGTAAATCAAGTCTTAAACAGAGTCTTCTGTTAAATCTGAGCCAGTTTTGGCTGGCAGACATATGGTAGGCTTCAAAATTCATTTCCAAGACGGAGACAGTAAGTGCTCAGGCTCTAGATGTACTTTCACTCTAGTTCCAGAGTTGATTATATACAAGATTACTCCATACTACACAGTACCCCTACAACACAGCATTCCTCGTCATTTCCAAGACATGCAAATTATCTATACCTTTCTCTGCAAAAGCA
>VFFE01007789.1:939946-1008637 GCA_008921705.1 Burhinus oedicnemus | reverse complement strand
GCCCCAGCCACTGCTGCTCGCCTCAGGGCCCGGCCTGGCGGCAGCCGCCGGCCGCACCGGGGCCTGCTGGCAAGCACCGGCGGGCAACCGGTAGCGGCGGCCCAGCCCGTCTTCCCGCCCCTCCGCCTCCCGAGCGCAGCCCCACCTTTCCAGGAGACCTGCCAAGCGCAGCCACCGAGAAGCAGGAGCGGAGCGCGGGCCGCTGGCCGCAGGTAGAGCCCGCCGGCCGCCCCGTGGGCAGGGCTGATGGCCAGGGGAGGGGCCGGGCCGCCCACACCGCCCACAGCAGCAGCGGCGGCAGCGGTAGTGGTGGTGGCGGCGGGAGCAGGGGCGCCGCGGACGCACAGGTAGTGCAGCCCAGGGGCCCTATGGAGGGCGGGCGCCTGGGAAGGGCGGAGAGGCGGCGGGCGGTGCGGGGCAGTTACCTACCTACCTACCTACCCGCCTGCCTGCCTGCCGCGGGGAACGCCGCCGCTGCCTCCCCCGAGGCCCCGACCGGGGCGGGGACGCTGCTTCCCCCGGGCAGCTGGCGGCACCGCGGCGGGAACCGCTGCCGCCCCGGGCTGCGCGGGATGGGCCCAGGCCTAGGCTTGGGCCTGGTGCGGCGCGGCGGCCTCCGAAGCGGGGCCGGGTGCTGCCAAGGAGCGGGGCCCGCTGGCCGGACGGGAGCCGCGTCCCTCGCGGCGATGGCTGCCCTCCCCTCCCCTCACCTCCCCTCCCCTCGCCGAGGGGAGCCGCGGCGCCGCTGCCCGCGTTGTTTAGGCGCGGCACAACCACCCTGTGCTTTTCTTGACGAAAAGCAGAACCGGGAACTGGGGGCCGTTCGTGTGGTTTTACGTGACCCCAAGGGTGACAGTCCGCAGGTTTTAGCCGCAGCTTTTCTCCCTTTTTTTTTTTTCCCCCCCTTACAAAGAATTCCCCGAGTACATGTCCTGGTGGGCTCCTAAGAAAGGTGGCTGTTGGAGTGGGGTTTGGGTGCTGCTCTGGAAATCTGTGGGGCTGCAACTATGAAGTTTAAGGAGTTTTTGTTTGCGCTTTACCCAGTGGGGTGCAGTATTACAGCTATGTGGAGAGCCCCCGGTGTCTGAGTTGGTTTAGAGGGGTAAAAGGACTGCATCGGTGATGGTGCTCAAACACAGAAAATGCTGTGCCTTTCCACTGAGCACAGATTATAATACGTCTGGTCAGCAAAGAGCTATAGTACTAGCGTAGCTTGACCTGAAATTCGTATCTTTTAGCTAAAAGTGATGGGGGCATGGATGTATATCCATAGGTAGCAAGTACCAGAGATTGCTCCCTCCCAGCAGGTGCCCCCGACCGAGATGTGGCCAGTATGGCCACGCGTGTCCTCCCTCTGCTGTTCAGGGAGCAGCCGGCAGCCCTGCGTGGGGTGGTTTGGATCCAGGGGAGGGGAGGGCACACCTGGAGCTGGTTCCTCTCCCAAACCACCTGCATCGGTCACACCTCATAGAAAATTTGTCTTTAGGATCTGCAACGGTTTTGTTTTAAGACCCTCCCTTGTCTCAGTCAGTGTCCAATCTGACACTTGTCATTAGTTAATCATGAAGCACTTGGCACAGGAGTCTTCTATAACGCGTGAATGCATGAGGAAATAGGATCACAGAATGGTGAAACCCGCCTCTCTGAATGCGTGTACATGATTAATATTGGTCTGTCTTCAACAACATACGTCTTCCTGTACTCCTCTCCTTTTCCAGTTTGTTTGGTGGAAAACTGATTTGTCAGATCTTCTTACCACATCTGAAAGGCAAACTCCCTTTGGAATGTAAATAATAAGTATAAAGAGAAAACTTCTCTGTAGCTGTTCTTAATAAAGTTTTAATTCTGCTTCCTCTTCAAAACACTACACCTTTTTTTTCCCCAAGTAACCATGATTTTTCTTTGTCTTTAAAGAGTGGCAGTCTTTAGAAGGATATCAAGGCAGAGAAGCATCCTGTAATTGTTGTAATCAGCTGCGTATACCCTGCAGGATAGTGGCACTCTGCGGTGTTGGCCACAGTCCCTCGCTGTGTCCTGACGCTGTCAGGAGGAAATCTGGGTTTGCTCCATTCCTCCACATGTGCTCATATCCTTGGGATGGGTGCTGAGCGTGCGGTCTATGTTCTCCAGTAGGTAGCTTGGACTGAATTGATGGGGAAGCCAGGACTGCTGGGATTGTTTGCCTTTTGATGTAAATAACATTGCGTAACATCACCCAGTAAAGAGTGCTGCCGCAGAGAGAAGAAACCCAAGTCTGAACCATTCCTGAGGTGCAAAGAGCTGTCTAGCAATGCTCTTTCTCCCCCCTTTCTCACATGCATGAAAAACTGGTTGAGTTCTTTGTCAGGCTGCAAGGATCGACAAAGATTTTTCCCCGAGCTTGGTTAATCATGTCTACTTGGGTATTTAAACAGGAATGCTTGCAAAAATTTACAGATCCACTTACAGTCTCCTCATAGTAGAGTGTCTGTATAATGCGTCAGGAATTTTATAGCCCTTTATAAGTGTTTTCAGTGATTTAAAAAAAAAAAAATCTCCATCAGCTTATAATATCAGGCATCTCCATTTTCAAGTGGAAGATACAGACACAGAAATAAACTGACCTGCCTGAGGGCACACAGTAAGTCAGATCAGAAAGGCAAGGTCATAATTCAGAAGTTTTTTGGTTTTGTTTTGTTTTTTCATTATTCCCAGTAGATCACATTGCCATTGAGTATGACTTCTAACTCAGCATCGCTGTGCTTCCTCCTCATTTCTTTCCCAACTCCAAAACAGTTACCTTCAGGTCGTTATTTCTGCCATGAGTTTTTGGGTACTGGGAATCGTACACAACACAACAGTGCTGAGCTCAGAAATTTTAAATGTGGGGGTCGGGGCAGAATGCTGTAAGGAGTTTGTTTAAAAAAAAAAAAAAAAACCGAACGAAAGTTCTGGTTTTTTGCATCAGTGCTGGAAATGTGTATTTATAATGTACCTTTTAACGTTCTTTTTCTGTTATCTTTCTATGCAGCTTCTTTAAATCTTATTCCACTATGAAACAGCTGCCAGCAGAAACTATCCGTCTCCTTTCAAGTTCTCAGGTGATTACATCAGTTGTCAGTGTGGTGAAGGAGCTGATAGAAAATTCCTTGGATGCCAGTGCCACAAATATTGATATTAAACTGGTAAGTCCTCTTTCTTTTACTCTTAGAAAGAATTGGATGTAAAATAAGATGCAAGAAAAGTTGTTTCACTGCAAATGTTTTTTTTTAGGCTATTATGGGTTTGGGAATGGAAGGGTATTAATAGTGTTTATACATATATATTTTAACCTTAAATAAAAATGGTCAAAAATCAGTTGCCCATAACATTTTTGAGGTCCCACTGAAACATTAAGTCATATTTGTGCTCCTGAGTGTATCTTGAGTAAGAAACATCAACTTCTTTAATACTTCTTTTCCTACTTACAAATTTACTTTTTCTGGCTAATAGCTTGTTTTAAAAGATGTTGGACTTCCATTTCACTCCTAGACTGGTATGTTTAAGTCTCATTACAAAATATTGTCAGGAAGGTGAAAATGGAAACAATGGAAGAGGTCGTTGATGGCCATGTTAGGTGTTTTGGTAATACAAATTATCGCACGGTCTCTAATCAGCATGATGAGCTCTGGCTACTTCTAACATTTTATTTTTGTAAGATGTTAAAACAAGTTGGCGTGTCACTCAAGGATAGTTTCTGAAAAAAATAAAATATTGTTTATAATAAGAAACTTATGCTTTTTCCCCCCTAATTGTGTGAAATGGCTAACTGATCAGCTTGTCTTGCTTCCATGAGTATTTCTGGTTCTGCAGCATTTTGTCAACAGCTGCATAATAGCAGTATCTCCTACTTAGTAGGAGTTACGGTCTGTGTAAATGGATTCATCCAGAATTGTATCCAGTTTCCTTTCCTGCAAGTAACAGTGAATGTATAAACTATTCTTGAATTAAGTGTTAGACACATGGTCTTAATTAGGAGGGCAGTTCAATTTCTCCTTGTTTCTTTGTCCATGTCACTACTATCTTTCCTAAATGAATCTCAAGTTTTTTCCATCCACGTATGGTTTCCTGCAGAAGCCAAGGAACATGTATATTTGTTATTTGCCTTAAGTGAGCTGAAGATACTCTGTCTTCACTATGGTCTGTGATGATCTCTTATCTTCTCAATATTTAGACTACATAGTACCTTGCTTCATGAGTAACTCCAAAGTGAGTAGGGTGTGCACAGTTCTGGGGGTAAGGGTATCAGAATCAGATTCTGTGAGCGGATCAATAACTGCAAGAAGTCTACAGAAGGTTTTGGAGCCTTCAAAAATTGTTAGAACAAACCTTGTCTCTTTTACTGGAGTGCGGATATAGAGCCGTGCAGATAGCCAGAGGAGAAAGCCCTCTAAATCAGTGTGGGTTTCACAGTGTTTCCATAGTGAGTGGTCCCAAATAAATTAAAAAGAGCATTTTCAACCATTTCCAATGCATGAGTCATTGGCACTACTGTTATATTTTTTTGTCAGTTCAGCTCAATCCAAATTTCTGTATTTCTAAAACAAACAAACCAACCTGGCTTTACACAGGTTGTCAGTGAGTAAATGAGATTTGCTGGTTGTTATTTTGTGGGTGCTAGGGGAGAAAAGGAAACTTGCACTTTGCACAGCTGTACATAATATTACTGTAAAACAGTGGATTCTTTTTCTGGGATTTTTTTGTTATAAGAATGTATCAGAATGCTATAAGGTCAACCACATAATAGAGTTCATCGACCACATTAACTTTGGATTGGTTCAAAAGCATAGTGGTGAATGGAAACTTTGAAATTTCATTTTACAGCTTGATGGTTTTTGCCTGAAACTCGCAGCATTTTTGTTGTTTTAACATTTTCCAGATGGATTAGGAAGGCTAGTTGATTCATTCAGACTTGTTACCCTGTTTGCCTGAACAGACAGGAATGGCTTTTCTGGAGACAGACAGACAGGAGTTAACCTGCAGGTGGAGTGGTTCTCAGGTAGAAGCTGTGGCAGTTGTCCATTGTAGTGGGAAGCTTTGGCTAGTGTTTTATTCTTGTATACTTCTTGGTTGACTGAGCTCCAATATGTGATGTTACTGAGCATCTTTACACTGTGTATCAACTAGCTTTTACACAACACCAGGGAAAACATCAGCTTATATTGTAGTTTTAGATAATGTTATATTACTTTAATTACAATTAAGAGCCAGTCATTTGTTTAGAAACTGAACTGTGGCCTTTCTATAAGGTGTTGAATCGTATCTATTTATTAATTTGAACCTCAGCTTTGGTGCTTTTAGAAATATGAACATGGTGGAGCTTGCCTTCTTGTTAGCAGCAGGATCAGCTGCCTCTGTGGCATGGCTGTGCATTAAGCGTATGTAGAATGATGGTTTTATTCTGGACATCATGTCCTGGCTTCAGGTTAAAGTATGCCAAAAACCGTTGATGCAGCAGTATAATTGCTTGTGTATGGATAAAGAGACTCCACAGGCATCAGTCTGTCAGTTTCCCTACTGATCTCTAACAACAGGAG
Organism: Burhinus oedicnemus; assembly: GCA_008921705.1. Classification (NCBI taxonomy): domain Eukaryota; kingdom Metazoa; phylum Chordata; class Aves; order Charadriiformes; family Burhinidae; genus Burhinus; species Burhinus oedicnemus. The sequence goes on along the minus strand of VFFE01007789.1, from coordinate 1,003,082 downwards.
CTTATGAGAATAATCGTCACAGGCTGAGACCTGCATATTTTAGTTAATAGAGAAGATGAGCAACAGCTTGTGTGAGTAGCTGGAGCAGAGTTGGGATTCAGGAAGCGTGCATCTTAGCTACAGGCTTGCTGCTATTACACGAAATGGCTGTTGTAAAAGGCAGACACTTGTTTCTGCACCTTTTTTTTCCAATGCATGAAGTAAGAGCTTTAATCCTTGGAACTTTCTCAGAGGAAGTTTAGCTCAGGGTAACGTTCCAGCATATGCCTCATCCATCTCATTGCCTGAAAAAGCAAAGGCCTACATCCTTCTGCATGGCATTGCTAGACATTTCTGCCTCTCATGATCCATTCATGTTGCTAATGCAAAACAAAAGTAACCCAGCAAGAAGAGTGGATTATTTGTGCCTGTTTAATAAGCTGAATTGACCTTAGAGTTCTCATGAGTAACAGAGCTGTAACTGAAACAAAGATGGGACCATGCAGTCGTGAGTAAAAGAGAAGGGAGTTGAACCATATGGTTTGGCACAAGTGATCTGGTAGAGCAACTTAAACGTCTCATGAGATCACAACCTCAGTAGTATTTAGGTCATGTAGCATGGTGGAAGGTATTACAGAATACAAAGTTTAAGCACTGTAATATTTTAAGTAAAATATGTGCAGGTAAAAATTAATAATATTAGAAAAGAAGTAGAGAATCATTCATGTAAAATTTTGATTCAAGTTGAAGAAGATAATTCTTACTTTTCCTTAGCAGTTAAGTGGTCTGGAAGTAAAAATTAGAATGGAAAATAGGGGTTCACTGTAAAATGCTCAAACCCTTCATTAGTGCATACAGCAGTGGGGTAGAAGGTTTCCTGTTTATACCCCCTTATGTGTTTTTGTGTTCAGTGGAGGTGTATTGCTTAGGTTCTGTTTTGCTTCCGAGTAGGAGGTTGACTCAAATATTAGTAAAAGCATTGTTTTTCACCTGAAGATAGCTTTAGCACCATCCATTAATAGGGAAAGTGAAATGTACTCACATTTCTATTGTGTATCAGTTAAGTAAATATATATAGTTCTGCGCCTACCTCAGAGGCTTTTGATGTTTGTTTCCTAATGCAGATTGTGTGTAAATACAGATAATATCTTTAGATACCTTTCTTTTGTTTTTAATGGCATTATTTTTTTACTTCGAGACATAACCCTGGGAGTACACTGTATTTTTTCATAACTGTCTTCAAGTATATGCCCAGATGGGACAACAAAGTTAGTTCTGTTTAATTAGTTGGCTTTCTGTGAGCAACCACCACATGCTCTGTACAGCATCAGTGATGGTAGCCACTCATTCAAGAAATTCTTTCTAAGCAAAACCACTTTTAAGGTCTCCTAGGTGTATTACACACTATAGCACATTTTTCTGTATGTTACATCATAATCTTTTCAAAGAGCCAGGCGTACTTCTGTAAAAGAAGTTTAGTTAGTGATTCTGCAGCTCTAATTACTTTCTCCCCCTGGCTTGTGATTCTTTTTGGGTGTGATTTACATGTGCAGATTATAGTGTAGCTGTAGATGGAAGCGTTTGTGTGCTGCACCCATTTGAGGATGTTATAGAACCTGAATTTTGTATTTCATTTAGCTGTCCTAATTATCTGGGTTTTCACAGTTTTACCCTGGTGTTTATTGAAATGACATATTTAAATCAGAATTCAGTAAAATATGTATTGCAGCTATGTAAAGGTAAATCATAAAGATTAAGCTTTGCTTCCTTGAAAGTTATTTTTAAAAGAACCTCTAAGAACCTTTACTTCTTTCTGTAAAGTATTGTACCTCTTTACAAGCTTTCTTATTTCTGTATTCTCCCCATTCATGCCCTGCCCCCATTAGAATTGCAGCTTCTGTGTATTGGGAGACAATATAGAGACTGGAGAACCTCTGCAGTAGTGAAATCATGTAAAAAAAGAGTGAAATTGAAAACAATTCTCAGTGGGGGCTCACTAACTTTAATGGATGTAAGGCTGCATTTGTGGTGATTTGAAAAAATTGATACCAAACAGGTAAGAGAGGTGAAAAGTCTTTAGCTTTCCAGCTATAGATCTTTTTCTAAGCTTAGGTTTTTCAAATTTCATCATAGTTTTAAAAAAAAGTTACTTAATTCCTGTTTCAATTTACAGTATTTTTATATATATATATATTCTCCAAACCACAGGGTATGAATTACAGAAACCATCACTACCATCCTGACATGTTGTATTTTTCTTTTCGTTTCTTTTTTTAACAGGCATTTAATGGTTGCTCAGTTTCCCCAAACAAGCAAAACTCCCACTACTATCTGCATGGCTAGAAGCTGTAACCTTAGCTGCTTCACACTTGTGTCTCAATTCATTCGTCTGTTTTAGTGCTCCTTTATGTATTGTTCTTTTTTAGGAGAATTATGGGTTTAACAAAATAGAAGTAAGAGACAATGGCAATGGAATCAAGGTTGCTGATGTTCCAGTTATGGCAATTAAACACTACACCTCAAAAATAAGCTCTTCTGAGGACCTTGAAAGGTTGACAACATACGGTTTCCGTGGGGAGGCTTTGGGATCAATTTGCTGTATATCAGAGGTGAGCAGTTGCTCTAAATGCGTCTAGTCTTTTGTGTTGTAATTTTTTGTGTGTGTGTTTGTGAAGTTTTATTAAAATATCAGTGCAAATACTTTAAATTGTTCCAGCAGCCTCCCAGGGTTATGTTTTCCAGTTTGGCTTGTGTATGCTGCCTTTCCCCCCCTGCCCAGAAGTTATGTCGTACGGTTAGGAAGCAGTATGGATTTCTCGTTAGCATCAGTCGTGCCTTTCTGTCATACTGGTCACAGCAGTGCTGTATTTATTTTCCTCAGTCAGAATAGGTCAGAGACAGATTGCTTAGTGTTCCCTTCTCTTTTGTATCAGGGTATAGATAAATAATTCCTTACGCATAGATGTATAGATACATGATTCCTTAGAACACTGGCTTATCCTCTTTAGTGTTATCAACAAATACAATGTCAAAGAGTATAGCTGAGTTTGCTACTTGAATTAGGGAACAGCAGATGGTGGCTAGGAGAAATTGTTTCAGGGAACTGGTGGCCCACATAGCTACCATTCCAGTAACAATTTCTGCCTTGATGTTATCTAGGTGATTGGCAGTCATGGGATCTTGCTGGGCTCCATGTTGCTCCTTGACATTTATGTGACTGCAATTACACAAACTTTGTTGTCCATATGAGTAAACAGGAACCTGTTCCCTGGCCTAGCTGAGTCTGATCCTTATGTTTGTGTTAAGAAGACTGACAGTGTACTTATATTTAGGATTTAACTTGTTGACTGAAAGTAAGTAAGTTGGTTCAAAACCATCTGAAAAGCAAGGGCACAGCACCTACCTGTTCCATTGTGCTCTGCCTTTCTGTATTCAGGCTGCGCCAAGGTCAAGTTTTGGATTCTTCTTTCTAAGTGCCAAGGATTAGATCCTGCAAGAAGATACTGGTATCTGTGTCTGATTGGAACCATCAAATTTTGAGGTCAGGAGACATGTTAGAGCTTAACACCTTGCTACCTTGGGCTATGTTCACATTGCACTAAGCAGCAGTGGTTTGTGTGTTTGGACAGAGATTTCCAAAGATGCTTTCAGAGGTCTTGGTGTTTTGACAAATGATGACAGACCTCAATCATTGGTTCCTTCTAATGGGTTGTCAGAGCAGGATGCCATCTGTTCTGAGCTTTTAATCAGCTCTATGGTACGTTTCATAAGAGATGGGAGGTGGCCTGAGTGTGTTAAGTACCTTAATAGGTATCATTTTAATCCTTGGATCGGTAATTATGTTAATTAAACACTCTTGGCATTAATTGCATTCTGCCTACCCAAACTGCCCCCTGAAGTTTCAGTTACAAGGTACTTCACTATTGGCCCTTAAGTAGGTCTGTACATTTCCAATTAATCAATTACTGTTTTTTCTCTCCAGAGGCATGGCTGGACTCAGAATGATTCATATGAGACACTAAAATAAACCAAAATATCCTGAAGCTCTATATGTGTGATAACCTTTATGCCTTTAAGGTGGTTAAAGTGCAGTGGTTCTGTTATTCAAAATGTTGATACCTGAACTCAGGGAACTGTAGTTTTATTGAACTTCTGGTTTATGACTGGTCTTGCTAAAGCTGATCTGTGTATTGCCTTAATAGCTTACAAAACATGTTACTACTCATTGCTAGATAAGTTTGGGTGTGGAAAGGTAATATACTGTTTGTTTGATAGTAGTTGTTATGTTTGTGGAATCTCACATGAATTTAAGAAGTTGTCATAGTATGCCTTCTCTCACGAAGGATGACAATGCAAAATTGTCAATTTATTTAGTTGTTTATTTAACCTATGTTAGAATATAAGATACAGGAGTGTGTGTTGTAGGTAGTAGGGATTGCTATGCTTTGTGTATTAGTGTGATAAAAATCCATGTCTTTTAGTTAAATGGATGGAAAAATGAGTAATAATGCAGAATGTTTCTGTGACTGTAAGAAACACCTGTAGAAGAAAAATTCTATAAACGAATTAAATGTAATTGTGGTGACTAAAATAACACAATGGTAAGAGTGGTAGCAAAGCTTATCTAAGCTCATTCTGAACTTTGGGAATCCTTGATTAACATAATATTTTTTTTAAATTGCTCTTTTCAGGTTTTGATCACAACAAAGACAGCTGCTGATGATTTCAGCACTCAGTATGCTTTGGATAGCAATGGGCATATAACTTCTAAAAAGCCTTCCCATCTTGGGCAAGGTAGGATGTCATTGTTCTGATGTTGCACTGTGACAGAAGTATTTTATGTTTCTCTGAGGCTCTATTTGATGTTGAAATACCTGTTCTGTACTTGAAGGCTGAGTATGAAATCTTTGCAGCTGTAAACATTTCTTGCTTTATGTGTGTCAACTTAGAATGTGTTGTTATCGTAAGAAATAGTGTGTCTTGGAAGTTGCTTTAGATAATAATTATAAACTAGTTTCCCCTTTTCTGACTCACTTCTTCAAGCTGACAGCTGAAATAAAAGCTATAAAAATTCAATGCCCCAGGTCCAGGCAGACTTACTATATATGACAGATTTCGTCAGGACCAAAATCATGTTTCTGTATGTAGCAAAATGCTTGCTTAAAGGAGGAAGAGTTGCCCTGCTGCTGTATGAAGGAGTTGCTGGAAGCAGCATGATTATCGGACCAGGCAAAATCACAGTTCTTTCTAACCTGCAGGAAGGGTGTGTCGCTAGAAATCCTTCTGCATGTTTGTGTGGAAGAATAAAAGTCGCCCTCACCTCAGAGGCGGGCCTTGGTGGTTCAGATGTGGTATACGTTTGGGGTAGCATCTGCCCTACTTCGTGTGCTGCTCAGCTAATTGCCGCTCAGCGAGGACCCTTAAGACCATGCTGTGTCCTCGCATTCACGCTCCAGCCGGTGTGTATTCCCAGAAGAGAAGTGGTGTGCTCCTTTCTTGTGAGGAGGATGTATTCCTGAGGAAGCAGTTGCAGCTTTTCCCAGCTGAGCTGCAGTGGCTGCTTGTCAATATTGTGCCCACAAGCTGTCCCCCCAGCTGGCTGCCATGCTCATACACCAGCTGACCCAGCTCCCTTCTTCCTCAGCTCTAACTGGCCACAGGGAACCATTATGCCAGAAACTGCCGAGGGCTAGTTAACAGGCAAATACTGAAGAAAGAGTTGAAGCTGAGAGCTCTAATCTTAGCTAATTTTAACTCTTTTTAATATTTAGAATGTAGTATTTCCAACGGCCAGAAAGCCTGTGGGTTGCGTTGCCTTGTCTTTTGTTAAAATTGTTGCATGATTGAATTCTGTGACATATATTTAATATTTTGCAATATTCTTACGGGCTAGGAATTTATATGCTTGTGTTGGTAGATGAATATTCCTCTTGTATGTACTGTGCCTTGAACAGAGGTATCTGGCTGTTCAGCTACTACCCTAAAGCAAATGCTTGTAAAGGGCCTTAATGGAGCTCAGTGTTCCTTTGCCTCCAGATATGTCTAGTTAGATTCTAGTCTGTTAACCACTTTACTAATGGAAGATAACTTAGTATGTACTGAAAGAGTCTTCAGCTTTATTTAGTGCTGATTCTTGCTATTGTCAGTGTGTACTAAACAAAGCTTAATGCTGCAATCATAACTCTAAATAAAGGAGGGGAATCACAGCTCTGGAGGTCTACAGGTACGTTTTGGGGAGGATAACCGCTAATTTGGTATATTCTCATGCTAATATAATCTAATTTAGTGTTACTAGGGTTTATTTTGTATGCAGCAGCATATAGACAGGTCTCTTAATGTAAAAATGAATTTTCCTCAATATCCAGTCAGTAGTGTGTTTTCATTGTAATTTCTACTTGTTTTTTTGTCACCTGCTTGCAGGTACTACAGTAACAGTCCTGAAGCTGTTCAAGAATCTTCCTGTAAGAAAGCAGTTTTACTCAACAAATAGAAAATGTAAGGAAGAACTGAAAAAAGTCCAAGATCTACTGATAGCATATGGTATCATAAAACCAGACCTGAGGATAACCTTAACGCATAATAAGGTAATAATGAGGTTTACTCTATCAGCTGTCTTGAGGATTAGTTTCTGATGAATTTATGCAGTTCATTCCTAGGAATTTTCTTTCATCATAGGTTTGTTTTGGACTTCTACTTCTTTTTTCCCATCATGGGTGTGTATTTGTGATGGTTACAGATTTTGATCCTAAGCTTCTAAAACTCAGTCTCGGATCTGCCTTTTGGTGTGCTCCAACAGATGCCTGGTTAGATACATGAAGTATAAAAATTACTTTACATGCTAGTGGTATAAGAATGATTTTACATGCTGGCGGTTAGTAAGGTTGGTGGTGGTGTTCTGCAGAACAAAGCAGTGAGACCTTACTGGGCTACAAGGCCTGATCAAGTGTTAACCTAAGCCAACTGAAAAAAAACTCTCAAAACTTACTTGGTTAGGGTATCTATCTGGATAGATGCTATAGCACATACAGGTAGCTTGCTGTATGCTGAGTCGTAAGAGCTCAATACATAATGATGGTTTTATTTAAAAAGGCTAAAAAATTCAAAACTATTTGCTACATTGGTGTAAGTAAGAGTAACATATAACAACAGGCTTTAGTTGAGCTAGTTGTTCTTTGTTTAGCCTTGGAGGAACAGATTCAGAGATTGCTTTGACTTCAGAGCGCATTGAACAGTAATTTTACAACACAGCTATAGAAATTGCACACATAGCTACAGAAATGATGCATTGAGCAGTTCTCCTTTACCTGGCCCCAATTTAACATAGCTAGTTTTATTGGCTGTACTTCTGGTTTTGGCACCTCTGAGAAGAAAGCTATGCTAAAGAATTTCCAAGTTACCACAAAGTAGAGAGTGACATCTTGTGGCCAGATCCCTCAGCAATTCTTTTTCTGTTAGAAAATACTCGTTTGTTGATCTTGCTATTTGACCTGTTCATTGAGCAATTTTGATCAGTTACTCTGTCACCCAAACATTCACACTTCAGTTCCCTTTCTGGGGGGATGATAAGTGATGCTGTGCTTTCTTGAAAAGACAACATATTGCCCATCCTTTTCTGGAGTTGTATAACATGCTCTGATTATATTTATGTATGTATTTCTAAATATCAAAGTGTAGATCTTGTGGAAGACAAAAGCCTGCCTTGTGGCTGGAGCAAGTATTCCAAAGCTGAGTAAGCATAGCTCCTTTCAGTCTTATTTCATTGGGACTACAGAAAGTTTGGAACCAGGGATCTCAGGCTTGTGCAGTTCTTTGTGTTAAGCTCCCTGACATATCTAACAGTGCTTTCACAGTATTGGTCTTAAATATTGGTTAACAAAACTAATTTCATCTTTTATTGGTGGTTTGGTTTTGCCCTCTCTGGTGGATGTGGTATAACTTTTCTGTGGTTAAGCTGGGGCTTTTATTTATCATTCTTGGCTCCTGCTAGGACTTAGTACGGTTCATTGCGAGTACCTTCTGTGGACCTTTTTTTCCTCTCTGTGGCAACTGTAGCTTATTATTTTCTGTTACAGATAAGTTTGATATACTGTGTTGGGAAACATCTTATTGTGGAAGATGGTTGCTCAGTTGACCTTTCTGAACTAGACATCTATTGCAGGGTTGCTTACACAGTTTGTGTTAGCCTTTCTAGTCTGAAACTCCTGTTCTTGCTTCTGGGTGATGGCAGAGAGGCAAGGGAATATGACTCTTGAGTAAGACAGCAGTGATTTGGGGGAAAAGAGGAACAAGGAGAAGGGGAGCAGCAGTGAGGTTGCTGTTGACAAATTGCAAATTATTTTTTTATGGTATTTTGATTTTATCCCCTTTGATTAGACTATTACATATCTTGGTTTTCATTTTTTTGTATGCTTATTTTAATATAATGGCAATAATGTGCAAGAAGTTGATCACGTCTTTTTCACAATACTGCAAAAACTGTGGAGAGTGGCATGATAAGTAGCCATTGCACATTGGTTTTGACTACCTATTGTATTAGCTTCAGAGGTAAATTCCTCAATACACAATTTGAATAGGTAGAATAAATGAGTACAAATGCTGTCTGCAGGCAATATATATTCATTGTAATGACAGAGATGGTCTCTTCATTTTGTACTGCCAGCCTTATGTTCATTTATTTAGCAAAAAAGAAAAAAAGAAAGGAGCTGCTCAGACATGTTTGAACACAAGAGGTCACTCAGTAGCTATTGCTGAGCTGGGAAAATCAAAGGCTAAAGAAATTGTGCAGTAAGTGTAGTCTTTCTCTGTGCATGTGTAAATGTTTTAAAATAGTCTGAAAATGTTAAAAAAAACTTTGAATACAGATTCCTGTGTTTCTACTGCTGTTGTCATTCCTGGCAAAATAAAAAATTACCTATTGCATCATACCTTTTAAGAAATCTGAAATTCTGAAATTCCAATGCATAACAACTTTCAACAGGTCTACGTGCCTCTCTATTACCATAATATCACAAAACATGATTATTCATTAGTTCTTTTTCCTTCAGATGCTAAATATTATTGTCATTAAAATTATTAATTCAGATCAGAAGGTGTTTTTCCTATAGTGATACTACAATAGATCTGTGCTAGAATAATACTCTACTCAATAGTGTGTCTGATTTTATTTTTTTTTTTGGTGACGGCTGTTGTATTTCTTTTTGAAATGTATAAGGAGAAAGAATCAACTAATTAGAATGGCTTTATTTTTCATGGAGCTCATAAATTATATATTAGCTTAAAAAAATTGTATGTGCAGTTATTCAGAGGAGTTCCTAGAATCCCAAATTCTTGAGGCTGAGCCAATACTTTCTGTTGCAATGGAAGAAGATACACGTCAGGAGTAAGATCAGGTTCCGAGGCTTAAAAGAGCAAGAAGGTAGCAGAGATGAGGTATTACAGAAGGCGATGAGGAGAGATGGGTCGAAAGAGTAGAAAGGGTAGTGCAATACAGTGTATTTCAAAGAAATTTTGAAAATAAATGACACAACCAGTACATTTTTTTTTTTAAAGTACATTCTTTAAAGTCCTGTATTTTATGAGGAATGAAAGGAGAATGGAAGAAAGCATAGCCCTGGCTTTACTGAGGAAGAATAGTGAGGGTGAAACTTTCATAAAAATATCTGGGGTTAGGAATCTGAAAATGGTTTCCTAATTGGTTCGAGCAGAAATTTATTTTGCAAAGTCGGGCATCTTATTGAGCTGTTGAATGTATATATGTTTTTAGGATGCAAAATACATTGCATATTTTATTTCCACCATGTTGGGTTTTTTAATGGTGTATGTCTTGTGCTTCTGAATGAAATTTCCAGAAATTTTTCTTGCTGCTGTGCCGTGCTTCATATCTGTGTTAGTTCAGATGCAAATATTACCATTAAGTGTCCGATTTCTTTTCTGTGAAGAACCACAATGCTTTTCCTTCCTTTGGGTTGTTTTCTACTAAGTAAGAAAATAGATATCCTTGTATTAGTCATCCTAAGGTTCATTTATTGTGTACTCTCCATCAGTGGATTTCTGAGATAGGAAATACTCAATTGCTCTTTCTGCTCAGAATGTTTTGTTTGCATTAGCAATAAATAATGAATCACTTTGCAGATCAACCCTTGAAGTACTATTGCTATTTTGACAACTTGGATTAGCTAGTGCTCCTTCTTTTTATGAAGGTTTATCCTGCCAAGACATTCTTTGAATACTGATAATGTTGATCCTCTTGCCAGTATGGTTATGTTAGAAAGAGGTATTTTTCTTCTTTCATCACCATGTTCCTTGAAAGCATATTGAATAATGAGACAGCCAAATGGAAATAATTTACATGAGTATTCAGCAAGTTTATTTAAAGTTAACATTATCTGAAGGCATGCTAAGAACATTCCAGAGTCAGCTACCGCTTAAACCACGTCAGACTCTTCAGCCCGAAATGCCATGTTCTAGCCACCTATGAGCTCTGGCTGTATTTTACCCGAGGTGGTGTAGGGCTCTTCCCTGGAACAACAGTTTTCACACTTTTTACTGTTTAACACCAGTAGCCCTCGACTCAGTCTTACAAGCCACTGGATATTCAAGAAATGCCATTGTGTGTTGAAAGGCTGATGATACAGAATACTTTAATTCTGTTCTAGTTGCCTTTATTCCAGAAATACGGAAATGAGAGAGGGCAGCCAATACTATACCTGTTTTAACAATTTCAGATATAATAGGGCTGAACAAATTATGGCAACAGGTGGTTTAGATGGTGCCTATCAGCAGGTCATACCATAAACAACTGGTCTGTGTCTTGTGCAAAGCACAGGTGGGCCATAAGTAGACTCAATAAATTTTCCAGTTTCTGTTGAGGAAAAATCTGCATAGGAGATTTCCCCCCCCCCACACCCCAGTGTTTTTCATGCATACTATTTTGAAACCTTGGTCACGCACAGTTCTGCCTAGAACTAGGTCTTGTTTGTTTCTTGAGAGAGACATGGGTCAGAACTTCTGGATGCAAGAGGTCCATTTTAAAGCCATTATTATAACCGTGGACGGTACTCTTCCCCAAATGCCTGTTGTGTCTGGTTGGTATTGTCCTAAAGGATGCCATCCTCTCTTTTTTTTTTTCTTTATGGTAAGTCTCCTCTTATTTCCAAATTGAATAATCTCAACCTACAGTCTGTATCCAACAGTCCAAAACCAGTTTATTTTCTGTGTCTGAGTCCTCTGTAGTAAGTGTAGCTTTTTTGAGATGTAGTAAGTGTGTCAGGGTAAATTTACCATTTTTAATAATGGGATTATGCTTTGCATTCATTCATTGTGCTTCCAAACTCTCGTGTAGCTCCATGTTGAAAAGAAGTCTGCATTGAGCAGAACAGCAGCATGTGAGCGCTTTCTTGAGTTGGAAAGGCTACTGCATTTAATGTAATGATGATAAATTAAGTCCCTCCCTAATCTGTGTGTCTTAAAATATAAAGAGGAATTATGATTAAGAATCTGCAGTGCTCTGCAGCCAACATGCTTTCATGCTGACCTGGAATATAGCTCAGTCTTTACTTCCACTCATTCAGTGGCTTTGCTGAGAAAGCCAAACAGAGAGTTAATTATGGTGTTTTTTGGGCTGAGGACACCTGTCCACTAGGAAATGCGCTGAGACCCTCAACTCAATTTACATCAGCCAGAGAACAGCTGCCAGATGGTAACTACTTTTGGTCACTACCAACCTGGTTGAATTTGAACTGGTGACCTAGAGGTGAAATGCTTTATATCCTATTACTAATTCCTTGAGGTTTCCAGTTTCTCATCCATCACTTTTTTCAAATGACAGCACAGTGTATGTCTGAAATCTCAAAACAATTACTGTTTCACATATGCAGTGTGTATTGCAGAATCCGAGATGTGCCTTTAGCTCTTGCAAGGCTTTCACTCTCGCTTTGTACACTTAAAAGGTTAGCAGAAAAAGGATGTTTCCAAAACCACCTGGGACTTTTCCCTCTTCCTTACCAATGTACTTTGTCACAGTTTGGTTAACAAAAATAACACACCTCTGTTTTAACAAAAGGATTTCAAGCCTCCCTTTATTTAAATGGAATTCACTGTGATGATATACATCCTCTGAATGATAGTTTAGGATTAGAAACTGTGTGTTTTGACACTAATTTAACTGTTTGGGAGGGTTTGGTTTGGTTTCCCCCCCCCCCTTCTGCTATGGAAGTGGAATTTCTCTTAAACACCCACAGCTGAATGTGCGTGGTTAAAGAGCCAAAAAACTTAAAACTCTCTATAGTCTTTGTAATTCTTGAAAGGCTCTGAAAACATGTGTTACCATGTTTTCATTTCATCATTTAATTTCATTTCATCCGAAAACATGTGTTACCATGTTTTCATTTCATCATTTCAATTCATCATAACACCAGATGAAAGTCCTTGGCTCTTTAATATCTGTTACCTCCTCTCCTAACTTATTTCCCAGCTCACAAATCCAAGCATTTCTCTACTGCATGATGCTGAAGAAAGCCTTTTCATTGAGAGGGATGCTCTCATATCACAAAAGGGGAATCTGAGCAGGAAATGTGTCAGAATTTGTAGGATGAACAGTGCTGTGGAACATTACTGTCTTTCAACAAATCCCCTTGATAGCAGTAATGTCTGATGCCCGTGGGATAGACAGGTATGTCAGCTGCATCTGATGAGAAGAATGGTGCCCTGAGTTTCTCTTATCTTCATAAGAGATGTCCACCATCTCTTATGAAATGAATGGGACAACTGATTTCTCAGGCGCAAGTATAAAATCCATGGGGAAAACAATTACGATTGTATAGAGAGTTGCATTATTTTTCTTTAAACTAAATTGAAAAACTACAGTGATTTGTTTTCAAGGGAATATTTTGCAAGAGCTCTGTTTTAGTAAGATAACTTGCCATTGGTTTTGAAACAAGACACCAGTTATGGCATGGAGCTGATAAACAACATCGACACTTTTCAAGGCTGGGATTTTAAAGAATGTGGTTATGATTTTATATTGATCTCTTCTTGATCTTAGCTAATAGGTTTCCTTCCACTGCAGAGAATGTGCCAGCCCTTGCAGCTAGGTGTCTGTGCATCATCAGCCAAAGAGATTATACACATGGTACAAGGTGTTGTCTTTTTGTTTCGCTTGGGCTAAATTCAAACTTGGGATGTTGCTGCCTGGCTTTGTTCCTGTTTTTATAGTCTCTTAACAGGTAGGTAGCGATGTTTTCAGTTACGTTGGAGCCTAATAGACTATTCCATTTTAAGTCAGGAAAGCTAAGGAACATACATACTGGCCCAAAGAGTTAACTATCTGCAGTGAGATCTTGGATGCCAGGATGACAGGATTTTTGAAGCGTGTGAAAGAAAATTAAAGAGACTGTGAAATACAGTTGTCTTTTACAGAGCTAACTCATGTTCCGTTACCAACCTACAGTTCATGTACAGTGCTTGCTCTGCTAGACTTTTACACCCTCAAACTTTCTTGCAGGATAAACAACACAATGATTATCACAAAACCAATAAAGGAAATAGGTGGTTTCTGGGTAGTAAAAGTCCACTTCGTTAAGTTACTGTCATTATGTAGTAATAAGGTGAATGGGATGAATCTGTTTAACTTGTAGCATCATAGTTGCACTGAAGTGGCCACAGTCAGCAAGAGTGTCCAGTCCCCAGTTCTAATTAAGAGTTTTCTTTTGTCCGTGATTGCAAATCATTGTGGCTGCTGGTAGAAGTTCTAAATTATGAAGGGTAGTTAGGGCAGTGGAGTTGGGTGCGTTTTTTCTCTGTCTTTCCTTGGTGTTTTCGAGGCAACAGATAATGAGCATCTCTTATTCTCTGTAGTGCCATATACCAGGGACCCCAGTGGGAAGAGGTTGTATACTCTTTCCTCCCTCTACACATTTTTCAGGGAATCCTTCTGGGCTATGTTTATGCATCCTGAAATAACAGAGATACCCGCTCCATGTGTGCGTGTACGTTGTCATCCTCCACAAAAGTATGCATATGTCCTAGGGCTGAATGGGGGTGGAGAAATACACACACACACACACACACACACACACACACACGTACTTGCCTTCTGTATCTGTGCAATAGATTTTATATACGTTATGACATTTTGTGAGATCTAGATCATGTAATCCCCTTCAATGAAACAAGGAGGGAGGTGGTATATATTTGGCTACCTCTAGCAAAACCTAAGATGGGCCATATGTAATAATATACCTCTGAGTAGGCTGTTTCTGCAGTGTCATCATACTGACTAGAGTCAGGTTCTTCCTTGGCTCATCCTGGATGCCTGCTTTATATGACCTAGAAAAAAAATATGGGGGATGTGCGTGGGTGTGTATTTTTAGCTAAAGTAAAGGGTATAATCAAGGTTAAAAAAATAGGGTATTGCAGGAACCTCATGGAAACGGGCACTTTCTAAAATAAATGAAATGGAACATGCAGTGTTTCTTACTAGATTTTTAATGCCTGTTGATACATCTGGAGAGTCTAGAAAAGTAATTTTCTTTAAATGACCAGCTAGCTATTCCTATGCTGTTGCTTTGTAATGTGCAGTCAGGGCTAAAAATGAATGCACAATTTATTCTGTGTTTATACAATACAGAGATTTAGGAGTTGCGTGGCCTCTTTAGTATGTAGGCTTTAATTTAACCTACAGTGGTAACTATTTCCTAAAATTTTGTCCATAGTTCTGAGTGTTAATATCCGATAAATATATGACTAGTTAAAAAATACCCCCTGAGCTTAGTAATGCTATCTGCTTTTAGAAAGTTTGCATTTTATAAGTTCTTGTCTTCCACAGCTTTCTTCAAACCACCTTTCTGAAGTCATCTTTTCACAGTTCTGAGTATCAGCCATGCAGCAGGTCAAGCAGTGTAATAACCTTGCATTAATCAGCAGCTAAGATTTATATCTGTACCTGTGGCATCACGCTAGTATAACCTAAAATAAACAGCATGATGTTTATATTAGTCATGTAACAAGTGTCTTTCTCAGTTTGGTCACATGCATTTACTTTAAAATATAGCTGCTAAAGAAAAAATTGCTTGGCACTTTGTGTTTCCATTTTAAGTAATCAATTTTAAAATAGAAGCAGTACAGGATATGTTTTATAAGAGGAGCTCTAAAGAAGAGGACAAATTCTTTCATCACTCCAAAATGTCTTTGAAGAGATTTACAGCAGACATAGAGGAGAGACGCTGAGAGGTAGAATGCTTTGGGCAGCTCTGGGCTGTCCTTTGCTGCTGCCTGCTGCCGAAGTACAGTGAGAACTCTCATTGCCAGAGCTATGGACACCCGGCCCATGGCTCTGCTTGCTCGTTTCTCACTCTCCCCTTTTTATATTCCCTGCCCTCCCCAACGTAAATTGTCCTTTATGTTTGAGGGGTTCGCACACACTGTATAGGATGACCTAGCTGTAATCCAGCATGTACAACCAGGCTGTCAGGCTGGTGTGCAGGAGGTGAGTTAGATTCGGGCAGGACTGAAAAGCCCCACTTCACAAATGCTGTAGAGTGTACACAGAAATGGAAAATTAAAGATTCAGGGAATAGTTTTAGGCTCAACAGTCTCAAAGCTTTAGAATTCCACCTGTCCTGTAGGAAGGGAATATCATTTTACAGGAGCACCGTGTTCTTCTGTGGAATTTACCCCTCAAGGCCAGCAAATATCCCACTGGACAGGTGGAATTTTAAGGCTATGTATTGCATTTCTTGAGATGGGTGCATGTGTATTCTTTGCTCCTCACCATGCTGTCACATAACATCCTGTACCAGAATACTGTGAGCTTATTTTGAATTTATTGGACACCTAGCACCTATTTAAAACATCAATTTTAAACAGTACTATAAGGTCAGATTTGAAGTGCAACTTGCTGCATTTTTTTTTTTCTTTTGGGTTTGAATGTTGCTCATTGAAATACACTCAGTCGGCTAACAGTGACAGAAATAGATACAAAGCGGATCTGAATCTAGCAGTCTCAGTTGACTAGAAGCAGAAAGCCGACTAAGCAGAAGTTTTTTGTTGTTGATACACAGCAATAAAAGACAGTAGATTCAAAGTTAAATTTGTGGCTGTTTACTGTAGGACTTCTCATTAGTGAGAGACAAAATTTCACCTCCCAAAGTAGCTAATACTTTCTGTATATGTAAGTGGACTTGACAGGTCTTCTGATACAAGTTGCATTTTGTACTGCTTTACTGTATTTATTAAATCCTTGCAATAGTATTGCAAGATATGTAGCTAATAGAGTAGATATCGTTTTATGCTTCTTTAACAAAGATTTTGTTGAGACAAACAACTGCTTTCCTCATAAATACTTCCTTAGAAGCTGCTTTCCTTTCTAAATAGCAGGCTTGTCATAGACCTAGAGTATCCACATGAGAGTTATGAATGGACATCTAATAGCCTGATTTCTACCAAAACAGCCTATCTCTTGAGTGTAAGTACCATAAGTATTGCAGTGCCCACCTTCAAATGTTGACCACCGTGCTAGAGATGTGTCATAAACCCTCAATTTATATGCTTGGTAAAAACACAAAGCCTACTGCTATATATCTAAGAGGAGAAGTAGCATTTTTATGGATTTGTTTTTAACAATTGTTTCGGGTGCAGGAGTCCTGATTAGCTATGTAACATCCGTAAATACAAGCTTTGCTTAATTTTCCGATCGCTACGAGTCTAAATAAGTAATACAATATGAGAAGACATGCCAAAAAGTACCATATCGTGTGTGTTAACGTTGAAAGTTGTGAATGTAAGAGGGTCAAAGTACAGAATGTTACATATACAGTATGTGTGCAGTTGCATATGCATGTTCATAGACATGACTTGAGTTCAACAAATATAAATATAATGTCAAAAATTTGACTCTGTGCCATTTGTTTCAGGCAGTTATTTGGCAGAAGACCAGGGTGTCAGATCACAAAATGGCCTGTATGTCAGTTCTGGGAACAGCCGTTATGGGCAGTATGGTACCTTTTCAACACTGCTGTGAAGATCCTGAGGTGAGTTTAAACTTCCTTCTCCCAAATCCACTTCAAGCCTGTCAATGAAGAGAGCTAAATCAATATTCAAAAAGGAGACTTTGCAAAAGAGAATGTTATCTCCAAGTTGACATCTGAGTAATGCTTTTGATTCTATTACTGTCCTTTCTGTAAAATTAATTGGTTTGGTGACTGAAAATCCACTCCAAGAATCATCTAGTCAGGACTCATGTGGCACTGATCAAATGGCAGTAAAAACAGTTGTGATGACAAATGCAGA
Source organism: Burhinus oedicnemus (assembly GCA_008921705.1). Lineage (NCBI taxonomy): Eukaryota > Metazoa > Chordata > Aves > Charadriiformes > Burhinidae > Burhinus > Burhinus oedicnemus. The sequence continues at coordinate 985,817 of VFFE01007789.1, read as the reverse complement.
TTGCTCAGAGCTGTCTAAGTTGGGATTCCTGGCCCACAGGCAGGTTGTGCTCTGATTAATATCTAAGCATTTATATCGCTCTCATCCTTATGGCCTCTTAGCCTTATACTCTAAAGAACTTCCCCTCAATTTCAGTGAGGGACACCTGAGCAGCAAAAGAAACACATGTTTAGAAAGCAAGTTATGTAAAAGTTCCACTAAACATGTATTTCAAGGAAATAATAGTTTTAAAAAAATTTAGTGCACTTGGCTTTCTTTGGACTTGTTGAAACTGTCTGATATTTTCAAAAATTTTTTTACTCTGCTTCCATTTTTGTTGGAGACGTTTTTATAAAAAGGAGTCTTGCTACTGCTGATCCTTCAAAGTTGCATTTTCCTGTATCTTATAGTAATAAATCTTGACCAGTCACACAGATGAGATGAATCACAATCTGTAAAGTCACAGTGGGTATTAAACACAACTTACCGTGCTGCATTCAGCATGGTAAGTTGTATTTTACAGCATTATTCAGACTTTATTAAAGTCTGAATATACAGATATATATGTATTAAAGTTTAATAGCATTATTCAGACTTAAATCTTGAGTTTGTCAGAATGCTTGTAGTATGCATATGCAGGGCAATGAGGAGAAAAAAGCAAAGTTGCTTCTTGTAGTTTACAAACTTTTAGTTGCTTCTTTCTCACCATCCAGAGTTGTTCTTACCTGAATGCAGTCTGGATGTGCCCCACAGGGCAAGTGCAGGGGGCTTCAAAGGGAAGACATGGGGGTATTTAGAAGGGACTAGCTTGAAGGAGGCACTCGGGATCTCACATTACCTCTCTGCTATATCATGAGGCATCCATATTCCTTGAATAGAAGTTGGGGAACATTCCATCTCTCTCTCTGTCTCTAAATAGTGTGTAAAATACCACGTGCATCATTTATAGGTGTATAAGTGATCCATGCATATTGCTCACACACAAATCTACGTTCAGAAACCACGGGCATTTCTATATTAAGCAGCCAAACACTATGAAATGCCAGAATTAAGGTTGCCTGTGTAACCCTTTCTTTCTCCCTTGTGTGCAGGCAGGTATTGGCATAGGTATTTAATGACGAAGCATATGCTGCTTTTTTCCTTCCCATTACGTGTCTCTGAAGACAAAACTAATGTTGCTAAAACCAACTTTCTGTAAGCTGTGCCTTACTAACTGCAGAGTTAAAACTTCTGTAACAAGTTATCCAGGGGTTTTAAAGACTGTCCTTCTTCAAAACATCTCCATTATGAGCACTGAATGAAACAAGAACAAATTTCAAGCTGACTCCAAAGCGTGCAAACTCAGGAGCTGCTTGTAAAATAAAAAGAAAACTAAGAAAAAGAATTGACACTACTTACATATATGTACAAAACAGCATCTATGCTTTTCACATCCCCAGTCTTGTAAATGGATGGATCTATTTTGGCTGAAAACTTTCACACAGGAAATTTTCCTAGTCTCTTCTTTTTCTGTGGTTAAGCTTAGCGGATACACATGCCACTGGGAAAAAGATGAGTACTTAAGAAAGACATTCTAATGTCCACTCCACACTGATATATTTTACTACATCTGTAAGTTGTTTTTTATTAAAGTTTTAACTTTGAAAACAGTTGTTCTAATTTAAAAGCAAAAATTCTGTAATATTTTCCAGTCTCTATAATTTTGTCTTTAAACTTCATATACTTTCATATATGAGAATTCTAATAATTAAGACTAGTTCTAGAAATTGTTGCTAACTTTTAATGAGCATACTGATATTCTACGTGGCTTTAAATAGTAACAGCAGTCAGCCATTTCTAAATCTGGCAACTCCTTAAATGAGTTATTTAGAGACTTTCAGTTTTGCTTTAGTACTGTCTGTATACAAAAATATTGTTTGAAGTAAAAGACTTGTACAAATACTTGGGAATTAGAAAAGGAGCTTGAAGTCTAGAGGAGGAACATTCAGGGAGGGTATGCTAAAGTTGCAGAATAAAATCTAGAAGTGCTGCCTGTTGTTTTCTGATAATCATCCAACAGATATTTGACACCTCTTTAACTTGACCAGTGGTGTTTGGTTATGTGCGACGTTGCTGACCAGAACACTCCAGCTTTAGCACAGAATGCTTATTACAAGGTCAAGAGGGAATAAGGGAGCACATGAGCAGATAGCTGGTGTGACGTAGATGAATGGGAAGGATAGGCCAAATCCCAGGGATTTTAAATTCCGTTTCAAAGGCATGATAATTTGGATTTTAGTAAATACAAGTGGTTCTGCCAAAAGCAAAGCTAACGAGTTCTGATTTCTATGTTTTGTGATCCACCCTGCTACCAGAACATTCTCCAGACTTTCCCATGTCTCCAGAATCTCCATCCTCCTGATGCCCCAGTGTTCCTTCACCTATTGGTTTGGGCAAGTGGCAGTGAGGTGATGTGTGGGGCAGTATGTGAGCTGGTCGGCATGTCAGTGCTTACGTGCTGATGGATCCTGTCTTTTGAAAAGTTACAATTGTCTTTTCCTCAGTAAGGTCATTATCTCCTCTCCAAACAGCTGTCAGTTATGATAGAAATTGTGGAAATGTAATATCTTTTGGGATTTCTGCTTCTTCACCAGATTGAATTGAAATCAATCCCAACAGTGTCAAAGTTGCTTGGTGGGGGAGAGAGGGGAGGTGAGGGGACAGGCAGCACAAGTCCTCAGCCTCACTTTGACCTAAAAAAACTAAGCTAAAGACTCAACAGAAAAATCTGAAAACTTGGAGTTATGTTAGGTACTCAAATGGTGTGATTTTTTTCCCGAGGCTCCTTGGCAGTGCTTTGCGCTCACAGGTTCTGCTGTGGTCTGTGAATCGTGGGTGCTCGGCAGTCTTTAGAGTCAGACAATTTGGATACAGGTGGCATAGGTAAATTTAGGTGCCCTGAGTAAATGCCCTATGACAGACTATTTAAGGTGTGCTGCGTGTAGAAAGGAGGGATTGTGTGTTTTGGGCTTTTCCCGTAGGGGTAATTTGCTACTGCCTTCACCAGGTTGGGCAGCACTGCATGCCGTTAGCTTGCAGAGGGGTTAAGTTGGCAACCATACAGTCAGCAAGCCTAAAGCTGGCTGGTGGTGTTCTCTGCAGCCCTCAGCTGTAGACAGCAACCTGGGGCAACCAGCAGTCCAAATGGGAAATTTTTCAAGGAAAACAGATACAAGCCCATCCTTCTCAACCTCTTTTTTTTTTTTTTTTTCCTGTAAGTACTTTTATTTTTTTAAATCATAACTTTCAAGAAGCAGTACATGCTGTGTTTAAATGACTTGGACTCCTGTACAGTTTAATTTCAATATCTCACCTCTAAAAAAAAAAAAAAAAACCCAACCTTTTTATGGTTCACTTTAAAAGACTTTTGTACTGTATTTATCATTGCAGATAAATCTTTCTGGATTTCTCCCAAAAGCTGAGTCAGACAGTTCTTTGACAAGCCTTTCAAGCTCAGAAAGGAGTTTCGTTTTTATAAATAATCGTCCAGTTTATCAGAAGGAAATACTGAAGGTAACATCCTCTAGCTTTTTATTGAAGGAATAGAAATGTGAGTTCTTTGAGGACAGGTACACCTATGCAATCTGCAGCCTTTTTCCCACATAAAATAACTGGAGTATTACAGGTGAAGATACTAGCATTTACAACAGAAACCTCTTCCACAAGTCTGATGCTCCTGGTGCCTCAGTTTTATTGCATTTGCTGCAGTCATGACAAGAGAGGTGGAGGTTATGTTTATGGCTGTTTAAAAAAATGTGATTTCGGATACTCTGTGCGAGAGACCAGAATAGTTGATTCTTTCTTTGTATTAGCCTGCAGAAATACACCTGTGCAGTTCCATGAGGGAACTTTGTGGTTTCTTGTAAGAGAATTCTTCTGAAAATAAAGGTTTGATTTTTGTCTACTTCTTGCTGTGAGCTTATCAAGCAAGTACACAGACTTTCACTTTAGATTTGTGTACGCGTTGGATAAAAATGAAAGTGGTAGTGCAGCAGCACTGGCTACAGCTAGGCATTGTGTAGGCAGAATTTGATACTCTTGGGTTTCTCACACTACTGAACCTTGCAGCACCTCACTTGGGGCAGCTTTGCTGTCCTAATCCTTGCCCTCCCCAGAAAAGAAAATCACATACGTGCCAAAGTGTGCGTGTAGGTTTTGAAGTGGAGACAATGAACTAGTTTTCAGTTGGTAAGCAAAGCTTGCCAAAACACAACCCTGAACTTGTGTTGGTACATCAAGTCACAAATAAGGCTAATCCATCTTCATGCAGCATTTGATGTGCTGGGTTCTTCTAGGACTTTAAAGCACAGCTTGAATCCCATGACAGAGACAGCTTTTTAACCAGAGCACGGATGCCTAGTTTCAAGGTGGGATTCACAATACTAGCATACAAAGTAAAAATACATTGCACTTCATTTAGGGCTGTTCTTGCAGTAGTGCAAGTGATAGTTTTTTTTGAGCAATTTTTTAATTGTTTTAGGGGTTTTTTTGGGTTTGGTTTTTTTTTTTTGGCCAGGTGAGGTTAACAATACATCTATAAGAATACATTTTGATGGGTATGGAAAACAAGCTATAGATCACTTTTATCTTCATGCAACGTATGGGGAAGAAGTGCTGGTGGACATCTTATTACTACAGTTCAGTGCCAGCTGAGGACAGACTGTGGGTATATTAAGGTTAAAATAACTTGAAAATATTTAAATGACCTTAATGTTTTTTTAAACAATATTTAAGAATTAAAAATTAGTTTAAAAATTAAAATTTAACTTGCAAGGGCTCTTTATTTTTTATGCTTTGAATTTTATGTCTCGTTAGTGTATTCTTTTCTCCAGTATGTATGTCTGTTGAAGGATCCCTGATACTAGAGGGAAATGCAAGGATCTTTACTTGATCCTTCTGGTTAACGAGACCAAAATTCTGAAACAATGAATAATTTTGTAGTCTTTTGGAAGAGTTTTTGTGAGGGTTATAGAGAAAATAGTAAGGGCAAACAGAGTTTGAGAAAAGCTATAAATTTATAATGAGGTTTATAAAAGGAACAAATTAATCGTGTTCTGGGAAAAGGGCAAGTCAGTGGTGCAAAGTACTGCTTTCTCAAACAAACTTTAGTTTGACTGAAAGAGAGAGCAGTGTATTTGCACGCTATAAGATTTTCTTTAAAAACCAAACAAATAATAGTATTTGTGTTGGTTGAGGAAGTAAGTGTTGGAGTTGCAGTCCAATTTGGGCATATCATATCTTTTCTTCCAAGTGTGATCAGTACATTCATTCAGAAGGTCAAAGTAGCTACCATTAGTGTCTTGGAATTTGTTCCTTTTTTGTGTGGTTTTTTTTTTTTTTTTTTTAATTTAGCTGTGAGGACATGGAGACCACCAATAACTGCCCCTTTGGTGATTATTCTGGCATACATGTATACCCACAAGGACCTTTTTAGCATTCCCTTAACTTCAAAAAAAAACCCAAAAACAAAAAAAACCCCAACACAAACCGCAAACAAACAAAAAAAACCAACAAACCAGTTATGTTTTTATGAAGTCAAACTTTGTTTCTGTGCCTTTGTGTCTATTTTATTGCCTTTACTGACATCTCTTTATTAAATCAATCTCTAGTTAATTCGACAGTACTACAGTCTGGTGACGCACAAGGACTGTACTCGTTTATATCCCGTTTTCTTTTTGAATATTACTGTACCTGCCTCTGCTGTGGATGTGAATTTAACACCTGATAAAACTCAAGTTTTACTGCATTATAAGGTAACTAAGGTTTTAATCTGGTTTTGAGTTGTCAACCTTTTACTTTTGTAAGCATAATAAGGGCTTCTGGGACTACTGAAATGTTTGAAGGTAAACAGTGCCACTGATTTATTATTTTTTTTTAGTTACATGATAGCTTGCCTTTATCACAGGGTTATTTTGTTTAAAAAGTATTGAACAGGCTAAGTGGAGGATTATTCAAAATAAATTTCCTAGTTGATTTTAAAGATCATTTTTACATTGTTAGTGTATTACTTTGTTTTCAGATGGCTTTATAGTGAGAGAAGCTACATGGAATTATGATGTGTGTCCCTACATAAATCTCATTCTTAACTTCATAATTATACTTAGTAATCACTTTTTAAGGAGCATGTACATTAAGGTGGGGGAGGAGGTGGGGGGAGTTGATTTCTGATCAAAGCAATATTTTGCCATTATATGCATAGATTATTGTTGACATCACTTAAATTGTAGGATATCCTATTTGTACTATCAAGACCTGAAATTTAGACCATATATGCTCGTGTTTTAGAGGCTGTGTAGTGATAAATTTCCATAAACTCGCTTTCACTTACTAGCACTTCATATGAAAAATAGTATCACAGAAATTAAGAAGGCTACAAAGCTAAGGTGGTTATTCAGAGTGAATGTAGGTAGTCACACGAGTCTGTTAATCCTCTTATTCACTGAAAGTTTTTGTATTTGTAATGTACTGCCTGTTAAGCATCACTTGTATGAAAACTAACCCAGCATTCTCACATTTGATCTAGCTTAAAACTTTTCTTTGGCATTAGAAAAAGGGTTGGGGTTTTTTTATTTTTTATTTTGTGGGTGGTTTTTTCTTTTTCATTTCCATCATTTGATGCAAAGCTGTCTTGGAAGCATGCACCATAAAAGTACCTACAGAAACACACTTACATGATATGGGATGTTGTTGGTGCATCTGTCTTGACTACAAGCTTCTAACTCCATATTAGGTGGGAATAGCTTTACCTGTTACTGATTTAAGCAGTCAGTACCCTGTAAATCATAGAATCATAGAATGGTTTAGGTTGGAAGGGACATTAAAGATCATCTAGTTCCAACCCGCTTGCCATGGGCAAGGACACCTCGCACTAGACCAGATTGCCCAAAGCCTCATTCAACCTGGCCTTGAACACTTCCAGGGATGGGGCCTCCACAGCTTCCCTGGACAACCTGTTCCAGTGCCTCACCACCCTCACAGTGAAAAATTTCTTCCTGAAATCTAATCTACATCTATCCGCTTCCAGTGTGAAGCCATTACCCCTCATCCTATCACTACATGCCCTTGTAAAAAGTCCCTCTCCAGCTTCCTTGTAGGCCCCTTTCAGATACTGGAAGGCTGCTATAAGGTCTCCCCAGAGCCTTCTCTTCTCCAGGCTGAACAACCCCAACTCTCTCAGCCTGTGCTCATAGCAGAGGTGCTCTAACCCTCTGATCATCTTGGTGGCCCTCCTCTGGACCTGCTCCAACAGGTCCATGTCCTTCTAAAGAAAGCAGTTAATCGATTTTGTGGTAGCAGAGTAAACCAGTGAAGCAGAATACCTATCACAAAATATTTGAGCCTGAAGGTGTCCAGTTCGGAGTCTTTTTGTGCGTGTATGAACAACTGAAATGCAATAATCTGTCCAAATTTGCCTGAAAAATATTCTGAATAAGGTCACCGCTTATTTTTCTGTATTCTTGATAGCTGTCAGTTACTTTTTCAGGTGTGTTTGTGTGTGTGTATTTTCTGGTTTTAGTGTTTTGTTGTTGTTTTTTTTTTGGTTTTTTTTTTTTTTTTCCCCAGGAATCTGTCTTACTTGCTGTTGAAAACGTGTTGAAATCACTGTATGGGCCACTACCTGCTACAATCCCTGGTGAAAGTAATAAAACAGATGTTACCTCAGAAGACATGTTTGTTTATAGAACAGAACAAACAGATGTGGTTGTTAATGAAATGGGACCATCTGGAAGCGATGATCTGCATGCTCATACTTCATTCCTTTCATTCAGCAGTGATGTGCAAAACTGTCAAGCAGGAAAAAACACAGAGATCTGCTTAAATCATCAGACGTTTTGTGGTGATAATGTACATAGTTGCCTGGACAAAAAAGAAGTTTCTGAGAGTGATGCCTTTCTAGACAGTTCCTTAGATTTATTGTGTGAGGAGGAACAGAATGGACAGAATACGACTGATGTTCAAAGTAACAGTGTTCCCGTGGACCCCAAGTCTAAAAAAAACGATGAGCATCTTTTGAATTCTGATAATACTGATGAAATAGAAAAAAATGAGGAAGTCTTAGTCCCTAAAGACTTACCTGAAATCTCTGCTGATAATTGGAGTATGGGAAGTGGATTTAAAGACCATCTAGGAGACAACCTGGAACCTGTTAAGATTTTGATTCCTGAAGTTGGAGGAACAGTTAATAAGCACAATGAACATACTGGTGAACAAAGCAATGATCCACAAATCTCAAATCAAAGCGTAAAGAAAAGAAATGTGATAAGTGATAAATTTGGACATGTGACGGCTTATGACTTAATTAGTAGTAGAATAATAAGGAAACCGAAGTCTGCAATTGGATTTTTCACTCAAGAACATCGTCCAAAATTGATAACTGATAATCCAAAGACCAGCATGGAGGACATCCTGCTGAAAATTGAAGAGCAGTGGAAGAATTTGAATGAAGAGGAAAAAAAGAAGTAAGTTTGCAGGCTGTCTTGCTTCTAAATCTGGTGGTTACCAATGAGTCAACCTGTAGTGAATTAGAAAAAATTGTAACTTCCCAGTTATTTATGAAAAAATAAAACACAAGATGATCTTTGGCTTTTCAAGGTCAGTGTTGATACTGTGAGTTGTCATGCTTTGCTGTTTGCATATATGCACTGCTGATTTGAGTTACTCATTTTGTCGCTGTGCCATGCAGCAGTTAGGTAGGGACAGCTTTGCTGAATTGTTATTTAGAGATAACAGGCAAGAAAATGTACTGTTTGAATCCTGCAAACTTCTGTTTTCTAAGGGCTGCATGTACATTGTCACTCCTGAGGCACTGTGAATGAAAACCAGCAGTGATGGACGAGGCACCGTATAGTGCCTCCAGAGCTTTTTCCAACCAACAGTTCTTTTTTATTGTTACAAAGTGAGAATTCTTTTCAGGATCTTTAGTACTCGAACATTTGGTAAACTCCTTTCCTCTAAATTTAGTACGTATCCCAACCCAGGCTACCTCAGAATTGTATTTATAAAACCCAATCAAATGACGCTAGGAATTTCTTTTTTCCCTAAACAGCTATTCCAGTGCTGGTTCAGAGAATATAGTCCAGTTTGAATTTTAATCTGTTTTAATCAAAACCAAATCTTTTTTTACATTACAATCTGAATAGCTAAATTCCATATTTTTTTAAAACAAATTGTCACTGAGTTTTTTAAATCCACCTGCAAGTAAGGGAAATATTTTAGCCTAATTTGGGGCAGGGGTGATGAATGATGAATTAGAATAACAGATTTTGAGACATTCTAAGATAGTTTAAAAAAACAAAAAAAACAACAAACAAACAAAAAACTCAAACAACCCAAACCTTCCACGTTTTGTTTGTAATTTTACAAAATGTAAAAAACACTGTAGGGCATCGTGTAAATGAGGAGAATAGAAGTAGTTCTGCAGTAGTTTCACATGTAATGATTTGAATGCATATTGTGGTTTGTAGCAGAAAGTTTGGGAAATGAAATTTTGGTTCTGAAGAAAAAAACTCATTGGAAGTGGTATGAAAATGTGTTTTCTTTGTGTTATGGAAGAAAGGAGAGGGAATTAAGAAGACCACTGAAAAGGAAATTATACTAGCCAAAACAGTGCAATTTTAACACTAATGAGAGATTCGATTAGGAGAATGGTAAAAAAGAGAAGCTATACCTGTTGAATTACTGCTTATATAAATGTTTTTTCCTTGACTTCTTGACTTTGTTTGAAAACATCTACATTGTTCTGAATACCGGCTAGCTCAGAGTTAATTAAAACCTTTTTATCTAGCTTCTCATTTATGTAATTTAAAGCTCACTAAGCAAGCAACATGCCATGATCACAAAACCATACATGTGAGAAAGTGGTTTTTCCATCTCTGCATTAGCAGAAATATTAAGATAATAGTAGAAATCTACTCCAATTATATTAATGCTTTTAATGAAATGAAACAAAAGGTTCTGCCAGCTGTTTCAGAAAATTTTAATTTGCTCTGCTTTAGCTTTTGAGATTTCATGGTTACTTTCCTGGTACAACTGTTATGTTTAAGAGTGTGCCTACAGATTAGCTTTGTATTTGTTCAGGAAGGAAACCTCTCTGGTAATGAAGTTTTCCTTATATGTAGGAATGAATGCAGTATGGTCCAGTGGATGTTGAAGTGGATGAAAAACTTACCACTGGTTGTATCCATACGTTTCAGCTTTGATGTACCTCTTTTCTGCTTTTAATCTTTTAAAATTGCCTCAGAAAATAACAAATAGGAAGAGATATGCAGTCATCTTTTCCTCCAAGGCAACAATCCAGAAGAACTGTTGTATGTCTGGCAGAGAACGTAAGTCTTGCCTACCAGATACTCTGGATAAATTGGGCCACCTAGAGGTAACAACAAATGTATATGCAACAGGGCAGCCAGAGTGCCTCAGTTCTACCACACATGCTATGCCTCCAAATTCATGCAACCTTTCTGGCAAGATGCCACTTTTCCTGGGCTCTAGTCCTCCATCCTTCTGTGATAGTCATGCGTTTGTGTTACAATGGGTGTGCTTGGCTTCAGCATCTCTGTTTCTCTGTGTTGCTTCTCCAGCAGGTCTAAATGAGTTTAAATCCTTTTTGGGAGCAGTACAACCAACAGATGTCTCATAGTGACATAAGATAGCCTTTTCAAAACAAGTCAGCGTTTATTACTCAACCGGAATGTAAAATGTTATGGTCTTTAGGTTATAATAGAAGAGGAAAGCTTCCATGCATGTCCATGTTGGCAGCATCGTATATCCCCCTGCTTTGCAAAGCCAGGATTTAATTTCTTGCGCTCACTCTGCTCTTGCTTAATACAGCTTGCGTGTGTTTCTAGTCTTATTATTTCTTGTGTAACACGCTTAGGTAGGAGTGGAAGAAATCCCTCCAAGTGCCATGTCAATGGCAGCAGAAGTTATCCTGAAGGTGTAGGAAAGATTCAGAGCCACGCACACATTATCATGGAGCTAACAAATTAGCTTGTCAGTGCTCTACAGTAATCCTTCATAAGTATATTTGTACCTTGCGAGAAACATCATTTCAGGTAGCATGGCCTTTGCTGCCTGTTAACAGGTAAGAATGTGCACATAGACAGTCATTAGCAGCTGGTAGTAACTAGCTCATGTGTGGTAGGTTTTTATTGCCTGATAAACTTCCCATGTATCATGGCTTGTGTGTGTGTATGCATTATTTGCAGCTCTTTTACATTGGGATAAATAAGGTTGCTTAGCACTTCCATAAAAATTCTTTTTTACTGCATTTTAACTTTTTAGTTAACATTTTCTCTTTCCTTTGGATGGGGGTAATTTGGTGGTACCATCTGGTCATTAGCTATCCGTCGTATCTCTAGCCAGCTCCATTCATCTACTGCCAGATATTAATCGGGAATAATGGTATTAATAATTGGTATCTGTTGCTTGTCCCCAGCATCTGTTCAGTCGTAATGGTAGGTCCATATTGTCCACTCCTAGGAAACAGTGCTAGTACCTTGAAACCTGTGCATTTCAGAAGATGACTGTGAAACGCTGATGTGGACAATTAAAAGCTTTTTTTTATTTTCCTCTTCACAAAGGAAGGAAACACAGACGTAGAATGTAATACTATGGTGATAATTTGAGTTGATTTGGTTTCATTATGTGAAAAGGTTAATGCTGAGAGAGATTACATTCAGAATGGGTTGCCTTTCTGTTCTGAACACACATGAATCTACGCAAGTGGCCATCTCCTGTCAGAGTTTACTCCAAATAGTCAAATTCCAATAGTCTTATTTGGCTTAAAAGGTCTGAGAGACCTTATATTAAAAGGTTTTTGTTACATGCTAAATATTTCATTTGGGTTTAAGAAGCAAGAGGAAAGGGGTAAGTTGTGGGATCCATTTTTCTAGTTAAACGAAAGCTGCCTTTAAAATCAGACTTCATTCTAGTCTTCCACTTCCCTTCTTACACCCATTTTTGCAAATTTCCTTGGCAAAAAACCTTGGTTTTGTAGTTTGAGGAAAGGATCCTGAATTCACAAAGCAGAGAAGAAACTGTTCTTGTAGCACTTGTTGATTATACTTGCCTCTGTAGAAGGATTTTTGGAAAGGCAAAGATGTTCCCTCATATTTTGTAAACCTGCTGTTTTCTTTGATTCTGAACAAATCACTGATAGTGATGCATATGAATTTGCAAAACCCTCACAATCAAAGCTTGTAAGGCTAGAATTTTTCTGGTAGCCTACAGTGACAGGCAAGTTGGACTTTCTTTGGAAGTGCTTTTGTTTTGAATTATCACTATATCACTGAAAGCTCAGTTCTCTTACAGTTAAATATTCTCCTGCAATACAATTAATTGAGTCTATTCAGAACAAAGTACTTATTGATCTAGTCAAAGCTATAAATGTATTTGGGATAAAAAAAATTCTGTTCAACTGATTTCATCCATTTGTTTTAAAAGGAGCAGATGTTTTTTATCTTAACGTTTACTCCATATTTTCTAGGACATGATTTATTGCAAGAAACTACTTAAGCTGACTTTTTTAGTTAACTAAATATTGGTACCATATGTGAATGCTAGCACATCATAATTAATTGCAAATGTTGACCCTTTTGTTGACCTTAATTTTCCAGCATGCATACACATAATTGAATCAAACTGTTCCAGCAAGTAGCAATAAATAAATATGACCAGCTAAAATACTTATTTCCAATACTTACATATGATAGTACTACTTTTCTTATTGAAAATGGGACTAGTTTGAATTACCTGCTAGAATTCAGAATATCAAATCAGGGCAAAAAGAGGGAATTCAGCCTTTGGCCTTCAAAAAAGTAAGATTCATATGTGGTAGGCAAGTATAAACCTGGCATCTATAAAAGTTTAGCTATCTTCCTGACATTTGCAAACCTGTTAAGAATCCATTCAGATTGTAGAGCTTTAGTATCTAGTTTTAACTATTTAGATAGCATCAAGTAGTAGCTTGTTATTGAGTACTTTTTGAAAAATCGGTAAGTTTGAGTTACAGAATTCTGTGATGATCGTATCCATGCTGTATTCTCATGCTTTTTATTTGTGGTTAACTTTAAGCCATTTGAAGTCAAATGTACTTCTTCGTAAGCCTCAGGCTTTATTTAATATAAAGTTATTTAGGCTCCAAACTCTTACCTAACCTTATGGACTCCCCTTGAAGTCTGTAGAGCTCTAGAAGCTTAAATGACTTTGTGAATTGGACTGAATGTGCCTGGGACAAAACTACTTCCAAAGCTAGGTATCTGCTTGTGACTTAGGGTTAAATGTAGTCTTTGGGACTGAGGTCAAAAGCAACCTGCTGTAGCTCTTTGTATGAGCTCTACTCCTCCCCCTTCAGTAATTCAGGTTTTGCTGGCTGTCATGGTGAAGGAAACTTCCCAACTTATCATTTTCACAGGATAATATAATAGGGGCATAGTCACTGATCACCTTCCACCTGCATTGTAGTGGAAAACATGTTGATTTGGCTATTTGAAGGAACCACAGGAGTTGTTCTTGTCTGTTTAGTTACCTTGCCTTTTGTTTCAGTATGTTAGGAGTTGGGGGTTGGGTTTTTTTATCTGATTATGCTACTGGTTTGTTTCCTCTTTTAAGTTATGAAATAAAAGCTGCTAAAGACCTGGAACGGTACAACAGAGAGGTCAAGAAAGCTACAGGACAGACAGTGCACCGACCAACAAAGGAGGCAGAAAAACAGAAACCCAAGCTGAAGATTTCCCCATCCGACCAGCAGAAGCTTGACAAGATATTTCATGCTCAAACTGAAAAGAAGCGTAAACCTGAACAGCCTACAAAAACTGTGACAGTGCCTTTTTCTCTGAGTTCCTGTAGACATCAGCTTCAGAGACATGAGAAGAATGATTCAGATGAACACAAGCTTTTCCTGATCCGTCGTCAGAGTTTTCCTGATGTCTGGCTATTTGCTACTGAAAAAAAGCTAATGTTGCTGAATCCGTATAGATTGGAAGAAGCCCTGCTACACAAAAGATTACTGATGAATCATAAGCTTCCAGTAGAGAAACTGGACAAGCCAATTGTGTTAATGGACAGGTATAGTACAATTAAGCAAAAATTTGTGCATTATTTCAAGTATCATTTGATAATTATTTACAGAAAACTCTGTAAGGCCCTGTTTGCTAAATCTGTGATTATTTGTACATTTGTTTATCTGTAAGAACAAATTTTTATGTTTTACCTTATAGTAATGAGCAGGCCTGGTCATATTCCAGTTGAAATAAGTATGAATTTTGACCAGTTTCATTGGTAGTGCAGTGAAGAATTCCCCAGAGGAAAATTAAATGCTCCACATTTTCACAGCTTCACTCTACCCAACTTTCCCCCATGGATTATGTAATTATTATTATATGCCTAAACTTGGTCACTCTTTAGGATATGTGAATAGTTGCTATTTTGTTTCTTTAAACAAATTACTTTTTCAGAGTACTTTTTAAAATCTTGATCGCTTTTCATCACTTAACTACTTTCCTCAGTATTTTTCTCACAGTTTTAATTTTCAAATTATAATTTTGGCTTTTAACCCTTTGAGGATATTTTTTTTTTCCAGTCTTCTTGGTGGATCTCAGTATATGGCTGCTCTTTATAAAATGCAGAAGGATTACCAGAGTTTCAGTGGATCAGGTTATTTGTCAGATCCAAGGCTTGTAGCAAATGGTTTCCAGATAAAAGTGATAGAAGGTATGATGGTTTTAAAATCTTTGAGTCATATTGGGTCTTGTTTCTTCTGATTTAATGATTTAAATGATTGTTAACGTAGATCATGTTATTCTACATCACTTTATTATTTAAAGCACTAACATCCTGCTTTCCCTAACACTGAAATTTTATTACTTGACAAAGAATGTAATCTCCTACATACAACACTGAGTAATGGAAACTGATAGCTGAACAGAAAACTTTAATAGTATTTGAAAGAATGCTCTGTAATCCATGTTTTCTTCTTTTCTCAAAATGCTGGGTGTTGATATCCTTAACTGCCATTCTGACAGAATTTAGGTTAAGTTGATGATACTTCCTTAGTCTTGGCAGCTTCTTCTAAGGTGATACTTACTTGCAGAAGCTTATGCGAGCACATGCTTTAGCTGACTAGTCCTCTGCTGTTGAGCCGTCAAGGAGGTCCAGTAAGGAGCTGGATCTGGTTATTGACTTACTTTCAGAGTTGCAGCACAGAGCCCAAAGGGGCCAGTAAAGAGAGGGTGACAGGATCACCATCACACCTTTTGATAGAGTTTGTTCTGAACTTTTTTTGAGACAGCCTGCTTTTCAATACCTCTATGTTGATCACAGAATAAATCTGTTTCATATAAGATCCCTTTACCTTAGTGAGAGAGATCAAATGTTTAGATATTTTTCTGAAGAATGAATTGTAGAGATGCTGTTGGAAACCCAGAGGCAACCCACCAAGAGTCAGTTCTGCAGACCAGGACTTCTCTTGCAGAATTCCAAGAAAAGCAAACGTCTTTAGGGGTAGTACCTAGCTGACAACTCGGAGGAAAGATTCGCTATAAGAGCTGTTAGAAATGCTATAGCTTCTTGTGTTACAGATCCCCACATATGTACAGTGATGACAGATCTACTGTAACATATGGGATCTTTTAAGGGTAGGTACAAAAAAAGGGATGTAGAGCAACTCCTTCACTCAGAGGCTAGCTCTTGGGAAGAAGAGAGCCTAAGCTGTTTTCTTTACTGAATCATGCACAGCAAAATCAAGGAAACTTCTTTCTGACTGGCTAAATCCCTAGATGAATAGCAAAAACTTTGTAGAAGAGGTGTTCATGGCGATAATCGTAGATTGAATGATATGGGCAATAACGTACGTATTGTAAGAGGCAGCTCTTAAAAAGTTTATTCAGTCTAGCAAATCAAAAGCTGAGGAGGTCTATGATAGGTCTCTAGACAAATACGGGAGAAAGTGATTGTTGCTTAGCCTTTTTGCTCACATACTTTTCTTTTTTTTTTTTTTTTACTTCCTGATACCGTAAGTTTGCTCAAAATCTACTTAATTTAAACTGGATGTGAATAAATTGAATGTGAACATTTGAAGACAGTTTCTAGGCAACAGTGGAAGAGAGCAATTGACTGGTATTGTAGTGCTGGAGATGGGAAACTAGTTTTAAGATAGCGTGATTAGTTTAAGAGCAGAATTGTACAATATAACAGCAAGGGACTCGACGCAGTGACCGGGAAGTAGTAACCGTCTTCCAATCCTGTGTTCCTAAGTATGTAAAATTAAGGAAATGAAATCTTGTGAGGAAACTGTTCTCATTTGCTTTACAGTTAGGGAAAGTAAAAGTGCTTTGTATGCACTATACAGGTCAACACACCATGGTCGTGGACTTGATCAGTACCATACGGCTAGCTCATATGAAGAATGGGAATCTAATTCAGTTCTTTGTTCCGGTCTTAGATTTTAACTACTTGAATGAAACGTTAATAACATCTGAGGCTTGTCAGTCATGTTTATAAGCTTCTGCTGATGACATTATAGCAGTTACGGCCTCTATTATTAAAAGAGCATACCATTGCAGATGAAGGTAGAAATACCAGCAGACAAATGGAATTTCTCCCATCCTTTTTTCCAGCTGACCCAAGGATTTTTACTTAATACTTCATCAATCCCTCCTTTTTCTTTTTGTCTTTAACTCATCCCTGAAATATGCTGTCTTCTACAAATATGCTACTATCTTCTACAAATACTTCTTAAAGCTGATTTTTAGAAACACAGGTATTAGTTATTAACACTCCTTACAAGCCCTTTTGTAGGAATTTCACTATGCAGTTTGAGGTTCTTTAATTTATAGATTTTACGTAAAGTGACCTGCAGACCAGGATTGAATTGTACCACTTACACCTGAGTATTCTATAGGATTTCTCAACTTTGAGAGAACAAGTTTGTCTCATAAAACATTCTTCACTATCCTTATGGAAGCATTTTTTTTGTTCGCTGTCTGAATTCAGTGTCTGTTTTTGTGGATTTTTGAAACTCAGACACAGCCTGAAAGGGGAGCATTCAAATGTTGTTGAACTAGAAGTTGCCTCAGAAAAGTTTTGTTTCTTCGGGATATATTGTTAATTTTTTGGGACAGGGGTTGCCACTTTGTATGGTGGATTAGAAAGTCACAGCTTGCTGTAGAGAGGTGTCCAGAATGCAAATGTGCACTTAACCCACAGTAGCTGGAGAGTTTCACCTTAGCAGCATCCATAGGAGCACACCTGAACCCCATTCTCTGTGCACGTACCTTTATAATTCCTTTTTTTCCCAGCTTCTTGGGTGAATTGGATCAGTCCTAGTATTTGTTGTTTCTCACCTGAACTATCAAATCTTTCTTGCTGTCAAGGTCCACTGTAGTATATTTGAAGGTCTATACTTTCCTTTGGGATATCGACCCTGACATGGTCTTATTAGATGGCCCTTTCTGACTGCTGGTTGATTTCTTATTAATAGCCACTAGTGCATGGCTTCCTGTTTCATCCTGGGTTAGGAGTTTTATTTTCTATGGTAGAAAATTTCCTTTTTCTGACAGAGACATCCTCTTTTATGTCACAAGCAAAGGTTCCATTTCTTTAGCTTTGAATTTGAGTGTGAAAGTGGTATTTCTGGTAGTTTCTTCTTGCAAAATAACAAGCCTTTCTCTTGATCCATGTGGATAAGTATGTGATGCCATCAGTAGATCTAAGCTACCTTCCAAAACAAGAACAAAGGAAACTTAGCTGCTCCAATTCGATGTTTGGCAGTTTGGGCTGCAAAAGAAGGAGGTTTTCATTGACCCATGGTGATCTCTGAAGAGGACTGTCAGTCTAGTAGGCTGTATTGATTATTTGTTTAAATCACACATATTCTGCCAAAGGAAAAGAGAAGGACCCTGAGTATTGTTGCCCGTTATCATATATTAAGTCTACTCATAATACTCAGATATTAATTTGGAACACGAGACCTCTTGCTTTGGCCTTGAGCATCTCACTAGGACTGTTTCCTAGGTCAGTGTAATGACTTCAATTTAGGACCATGGATTCATTCCTTATTTCCTTTTGGTGTGTGGGGTGTTTTATAGGACTGTTTATTTAATAACAAGAAAATCTGAACAGCTGCCTTAATTTGGAAGGTGACTTTGGTAATTCCCTTGTTGCACTAGGCTTGCAATTCAACTGGTCTTTGTTAAAGATGCTTCTTTGCAGTTTAAATTCCTACCTTTTGGCAACTTACGGCATTGAGGAACTTTTTATAAAGATTTTGGTTCTGATTGTTTCTTACGTGAAAAAAAAACCCTGTGTAGTAATGTTTTTGTGTTAGTTGGGTGACTTGTCTAGAAGAGACAACTTCTCTTATAGGATAAAAAAAAAATGATTCATTAGTCTTGCACTAAATTTAGCAGGGCTTGGGATTAATACTCAGAAATTGAATCTTATTCCCTCACAGTGCTTGGAATTCGTAGAAATACAACTATGCTCTTTAACGGGCAAGACCTTTTAGCCAGTGGGGTGGTTCTGAACTTTAGTTACTCTAATAACCTACCAGGAGCCTTTCTCACAGACATAGCATGGACATGCCTCACTATGAACCCCATGGCACTGTGTGACACCAGATGCACAAGCAGGCAGAAATTCACCTGTTTCTGGAAGACTGGACTGTCTTCCTGGTATTCAGTTGGAAATTATGATATCTGTACAAAGTCCTGTCTTCTGTTATCTTTGTTTTGGCAGGTGCTAAACAGCATCTGTATAGTAATGCCATTTTGTTTCCCTTCTCGTTCTCCTCCCTCTTGTGGTCCACTTGCTTAGTTGCGGACACTTCTTTCTGACTGAGGAGCCCATTTTGCTGATTCTGATGCATTTCTGATCCCACAGACAGCAAGACTGATATACTTGACCTCAGCTTGAACGTTGCAAATACTGTTGATCAGTGGTCAAGACATTTTTAATTTCAGAATTTTGTGCCTTCTGCTTGGAAACCCAGAACTGTGCCCTAATTACCAGATCTTCTACCACTGCACATGGGCAGGTCCTGCCGTCTTACAGTTGGGATGTTGAACTGCTCTTGGAGTTAGAATTGGGCTGGATTTTTTCAATCAGAAATGGTCTTTTGATCTTTCTTAATAACAGAAAGCTATCAACTATTTATTTATTCAGATTTATTTGCTTAAATGGTTAAATTTTCAATTATGTCAGTCTTATATTTCCAAGATGTCTTTCTGGGACTATTCCCAGTAGGTTTTTGAAAGGTCTAATTAGGCCTTTTCTTCCTAACAAGGACTCAGTTCCACATAGAGTTTTGTCCTTGTTCTGTCATTTTGGTGGGAAAACTGTTTGAACTTCTGGCAATGTCTTCCTTTTTCACAGTTGCAGCCTTTGAATAGTTATTTTTACAAGAGTGCAAGAGTTTCGGGCCTTACTTGCCTGTTGTTTCATTTGAGGATGTCTGTCCTTCAGATGGTCTCTTATTGTAAGACAGGAATGTAACTTACCTTTGTACCATATCATTCGAAGACTCTATGATTGCAGCCAAAGTTGTTCCAAGTATCTTAGATCTTGGATGTACCCCATCTTCTTGTTTTGGTAGACTAAGATCTTTTGTAATGTCTCCTTGTTTCTCTTTATATTGATTGCTCAGCAGTCTAAGGAGTTTTCAACTAGATTTTCTCTGGATAGCTGACAGTGAAAAACATGTTGTGAAATAGCTGAGAAAAGCTTCTTGCTGTAAGTATGTCAGTTAGGCAAAATCAATGGTTTCTTTGTGGAACGTGCCAGTTGTTGTGATTTGCAAAGCTGTGACGCTGAGCTCCAGTCCATCTTCCACTGCCCTCCCGCCCCCTCATGTTCTGGCCTTACTGAGGCTTGAAGTGATGCTACCTTTGGGAGAGCAGTCTGTTTGCTTTTACTTAACTCAGTATTCTGGGATCTGCAGGCATTTGTTTGCTGGGTGTAGCTTGCAATGACCCCTACGTAGAGAGAAGCATTTCAAAAAGATAGATGGATTGCTTTCCATCCAGTTATTCTTAAGATGTGTTTGTTATATGTACCTTCACAGCACATCTGTGTGTTTCCCTCCGTGAAAGTCCGAGAGAGACAGAGAGATGTGAATTCTTGGATGGAAAGGAACTGAGAGCAAGGAACACGTCTTATCTGTTTTTGTAACAATGATGGGCCTTGGGCCATGCTCCAAGGCAGGCTTTTAGGGTAGAATTGTCTGCCTGATTGAATATGTGTATCCAACATATGCGTGTCCAAAAAATGTGCTTATAAGGCCTCAAAGAGCAGTAATAGGTAAATAAACCACCTTCCTTGGTAATATAAGCTGCCTCAGCTCTTGTAACCAACCAGTGGAAAATCATGCTGCTACTTAATTTCAGTTTGATTTTGACCATAGACTGGAAGGTAGATAGTCTTCTAGTGTCACCTAATCTAGGTGGCAGCTGGAAGAGAACAGTTTTTCCTGGCCATCAAGAAGGAATTATCCAAAGATGATTGTGAATGCTTTGTTTGGAAAGAGAAAGGGGAAATTTGTAGCAATGAGAAATCCACATTTTTAGTCAATTGAAAGCTAGTTTATTTGTTCACGGAAATATTTTCCTTGGAAGTTGCAAAGCATTTCATAGAAACTACCATGGAAACTGCTTGAAGACTGCTGTTTGAATACTCAAAAATCCTAAGGTATATTTTGTCAAAAATTTACAAGTACACTGAGGCTTGGACGTCTGCTTCTATCATCAAATGTTGCCAATATCAGAATTCCTGAAAAGACTTGCAGATAAATATGTGTTAATCGGGATGCAGTGGGCTACTTTTCAGTCTAAAGAATGTAACCACAAAAGGAGAATGACACACAAACAGAAATACCAAAGAAGACGACTCCTCTTAGCCAGGATTTGTATTGTTATTTGTATTGTATTTGTTAGACTCTTTAAAGCCCCCATTGACTTTCAAATTAATGAGCAGCATGGTGAAGTCAAATCTGGCTGTCAAAATTCACAGACAGTAAAACTAGTGTTGGTAAAACTGAAGAGTATCGAGCATTAGGAGTCTCATTAGGAAGCATGTAGCATCGGCTTACTGGATTGGCGGGGAGAAGAAATGTTTTGTAAATCCAGAACCTCATTGTCATGAAATTTTAAGAGGAAGCACTGGAAATACAAGTTTTTAAACTGAAAATCTTAACACTTGAAACTTACTAAAATTTTCTGTACTGTCCTTGGTAGCATATAGAGAGGTAATTATTGAAAGGTTGTCAAATAGACTTAAGTTCTGCTTTTAGACAGAAAGCAGCATAATCAAATGGTCTGGAACAGTAACTCAAATCTAGTCTTTCGTTAAAGCAAAATTGGGATAAAAAGGAAGAGAAAAGAGCTGAAGGAGATTAAAAACAGACTATCTTTTGCTTCTGTCTGTTACTGGCAGCCTTTCCCATGGGGAAATACTGGCATAGTACATCATCTTATCTCACTTTTAGTAACTGGAGAATTTTCAGATAGTTTAACATTTTGCTTTAAGCTGAATCTGATCATAGGCTTACAGCAGTACATAAAAAATATGTCTGTTTTTGCTGGCCACAATTAGGGAAAAACAGCTTGAAAAAGAGAAGGAAGACAATGCTGGGTGAAAAAGGAAATAAAATTTCAAAATTAAAGCAGTGTTGAATATGTAGCTGGAAGGAGGTTATGTGATTTTTTGGGGGGCTGGGAGGTTTGTTCCGTGTATCAAATTTCCACTCTTGTCAAAGTATCTCTTGCCATGAAGCTTAAAAAGGCCCAACAGCATTATTTACTTGGTGACACACCATATTTAGAAAAATTTTCAACCTGCACAGTCCTGTTCATCTATGCTCTTATTTAATGACTGTAAAATAAACAGTGCCTGGTCATGGATAACAGTCTCTACTAGCTAATGAAAGTACATTGTGGTGACTTATATTGCATATATATTTTCTCTCACTTCTGAAATCTTTTACACTGTTGTTTGGATTAGGAACATGAATGATCCCTTATTACAGTTTGTTAACTTAATCCACTTTGTAGCAATCTATTTGTCTCCAACTTTTTTGACTTTGCAAATAACATTTGTGAAGCAGGCTGAATGTAATTTATCCTACCTGGGTTCATTACACAAGGGTGGGTTTATTTTCGTTACGGATTGTATTCTTCCCTGCTCTCCCTGTGAAGCTCTTTACTTCTTGGACTTGTAGTGGAGGAAGAGGGAAGGTAGCCTTGTGGGTTGGGTTGAGATTTCTGTGCCCCCAACATGAATGAGAGGAGGAGCTCTGAAGGACTGCGTGAGGATATGTGAGCCTGACCCCTAGAGAACTTGCTTCTGACTGGGAGTGGAAGAGAAGTTAGCTGTACAGTAGCAGTTTCATTAAAATTTTTTGCAAGTAGTGTGAATAAGAAGTGAAATCTCTTGCATCTCAAAGATTGAATAGATATTTTGTTGGGAAGTTTGTTTAAATGTTTTATCCATCATTCCTATTCAGAGTGGTACCTGTTGCAGCAGTGGTACCATGTGAATGATAGTATGAAGTCTGTCATCGAGCCTTTAATTATATGGGTTTGACTTCTTCCTCTGCTGTGGAGAAGCTGTAGGAGAAAAAAACCTGCTTTTTATTTCAGTAGAAGCTGAATTTGTTATGATAACATTTGAACTCTACAGAGGTTTAAACCAATTACATAGGAAATAGTGCGAACACTGTTTTAATTTTTTTCAAGCTAAATTGTATTTTATTACTAGCTTCTACTTTAATTTCATAAATGTTTGTTTAAAGCCATAGGGGCTTTAATTAAAGCTATGCTCAAGACTGGGAATGCTGCAAAATGTTTTTAGCATTTAAACAATGCCAGCTAGGATTTGAATTAAAATAAGCTGAGACATTTGTGATGTGAATAGGCACACATCATCATAATGAAACATGGGACGAATAAATCCTTTTCACTCCTGGGGAGGAGCAAAAAAAGTTTCCTAATATTGAATTTGTGAGACTAATTTACTAAGTGATTTTAGATCAGTTTAATTTTCTCTGACTTGATCCAGAATAGAAATCAAAGCAGTGTATAAACTACTGTTTTGTTTTGTATTTTCAGATGCTTCAGCTACAGAAAGTCATATGGAAATAGAAGGGATGACAAATTGTCTGCCGTATTATGGTATTTCTGATTTGAAAGAAATTCTGAACGCAATAGTTAATGGAAATGCAAAGGAAGTATATGAATGTAGGCCTCTCAAAGTGATAAATTACTTGGAGGTAAGACAGAAGTTTGCTTTTAAGTATTGGCCAGCTAAACTTTTAATAAATCCTTAAACAGCTTGAAAGTCTTTCTTCAGCTTTCTGTTTTAATTAATGTATCTCTGCTCTAAACAGAAGTTACTTTTCAAAAGGAGAATGCCATATCCTCTCTGAGGTGTATGGGTTCTGTATTGCTTACCAAAATACTTCCATCAGACATTTCTAAAACTAGTTATCCAACGTGATATGATACATGCTGAAAGCTGATGTTTACAAAGTACATAGGCAGTTTTCAGACTAGAAAGGCGTTTCTCCATGTTAGATAACAGAACTGCCATAAAATTGCTTTACGAAGTCTAGAAGGCAATTGAATCCAGAACAGTCATCAAGATTTAACTCCTTTATAAATAAATCTATGAAGAAGTTATGAAATTATTTAAAGTAGTAGTTTATGAAAAGTAGGCATTAACTGAAGCTTAATTCTGATGTAAACCTCAATGAGATGTACACCCTGAAAATAAGAAAGTGCACCATTTCCACTTAAAGAAGAAAAAATCCTATGATTAATTCAAAGAAAGGGTAGAGATAGACAAATGGAAACTTTTTTTTGCCAGAAAAGCAAGCTGTCACTGGATTTAAGACATTGAAGTAAAAAATGAAGTCTTACATACGGTGTCCCATGTGCCTCTGCAAACACTTGTATTTAGTTAACATCAATAACTTCTGCAGTTAAAGAAAGCACATACTGACAACCAACAGTCTTGTGAGTTCACTGTGTTCAATGCAGTAGTGACTAAGTTCTGCAGTGCACTGATAGAGAGCAAACCATGTGTTCTTCACAAGCAGCCAGCATTATTAGTTGCCAGAAATACGGTACTTGAGTAAAAGAATCTTTAATCTGTTTTCTTACAGAAGTTATTATGCAACAGTTGGAACTGGAATGGCTCTTGTTAATATTTGATATGCAAATAGATAAAATCATCCATCCAGAGACAGTAATAGGCATGGTTTCAGAGACAGCTAATATATGTGGTACTAGTTAAAGCTAGAGTAACTAACAATAGTGGTTTTCTATCACTACTTGTCTAGATGTTTCACGAATGCGGTCTTTAATCCCAGTTCTTAAGATCTCTATTCAGAAAGGTTACCAAAATATATGTCAAGTCTCTTGTTACTTAAGCATTTACTGACATACTTTCCTGAATCAGGCAACTTCAAAATGGGGCCTAGACATTTACACAGAATACGTGTTTTATTTTTTAAACATTTATTATACAAATCTTGGCCTGTCTTTTTGGGGCAGTAAGTTTATATCTGCCTTTGGAGCGAGTGATTCTGTTGTATACTACTGAACCATTCTTGTGCACTTATGAAAGAAGCTGAAGGAAGGGGTGAGAAGTGAGACAGTAATGGTTTGTAACTTAGTTTGGAGGCAGAAGCTTTATTTCCTCTACTTACAAATACCCATCAATCAGATTGATGCAGTTGGTTTATATAGAGAGAGATACACACACACATGTACAGATACCTCTGTATATCTATATACATATATATACACACATGTACATATATATGTATGTATCTATATACATATATGTAGACACACATATACATATAAAGGTATACATTAAGAGATTACCTAAGGAAGCTTATTAAGAGAAATGTTGATTCTGGGAGGAACTGTAACAGTAGCTGGAAAATACATACTAACTAGGAAGTATATAGCTTGCCATCATGGAAAAAAAAAAATAATAAGCACTGAGGTTTTTTCACCATTGCAGGGGGGTAAACACTGGAAACGCCATTCACTGTCATGTTCAAAATTGCAACTTTTATCATAAAAAGTTTCATATTTGAGCAGGCAGCATGTCTGCAGCTTTTGCTGTCTTTTGGTAGACCCTGAAGAAAAAATAGGGTGATGGTTAAAGAAGCAGCCTTCCTAGGTAGACAATAGACCACAGTGATCTTTTTTCCATTTGGAAGAGTGGGAAAACATCCCAGACAAACAAAATGAGAAGATTCAGATTAAAATATTATGAATGCTGCTTCAGGTTTGTACAATGTGAAGGGAGATTGTATTGCATGTCCATTTCTGTCTAGGCAACACTACTAAAGTACAGAAAAGAAGGCAAGGGCAGGAAGGCCCATCTTGTCAGGTTTTTTGTTTCCTCCTCCAACTTCTTTTTGAAGTTACTTGATTCTTTGAGGATGGGTGCTCCAGTAATTGTTTAGCAGTCACTTCTGCTTTCTAGTATTGTGAGATAACTGGATGCAATAGACAATAGTTAATACAACATTAATATACAATTTCACTATAGTATTTTTAAAACTTTGTTTAGGTGACTGTTTGACTTCATTTCTGTTAGTTCTAAAGTTTGTGGTGTAGAATGTATTTTGGGAACTGGTAAACATCTTCAGCTGATACTGGTGCCAACAGGAAATAAGATATTCAGAAACACAAAGCATCTTGCAAAAGCGGACCCTAAAAGAAAAAGAGTGCAAACATGACCAGGATGTGTGTGACTCCATTGTAGAAGTGTCATGAAATGACCAATAAGATATATTTAGAGTTACATATGTGTTTCTGGAATTTGGAATGTTTACCAGCAGAAAAGAGAAGAGTGACCTTTAAACAGTGAGTGCTTAAATCCTGATTTCTGGTAGCCCCAGGTTAATGTGTTAAAACGTGGTACTTTAAAACTATTGGGGTTTTGTTTTTGTTTTTCCTTTCCACAGGGAGAAGCAGTACGTTTAGCTCGGCAGCTGCCCTTACATTTGTCAAAAGAAGATGTACAAAACACAATTTACAGGATGAAGCAACAGCTTGGAAAGGAAAATAAAGGCTGTGTTCATGGTCGTCCTTTTTTTCATCATTTAACAGATATTCCAGAAGTTGACAAGCACAGCTCCATGGAAATTACTCAGTAAATGGAACATTTTGTTTGAGATCATATTTCTCTTGCTTAATTTTGTTCATTACTCTGTATTTTCAGTATGTTTTGTGCAAAGCTTTTGTATAATGACTTTTCATTATCATATGTTCACCTCCTAGAGACTTTTTTTATTTAAATTCAAATGCTACTTGACAACTGGAAATAAATACTGTAGAGAAACAACTCATCATTTAAAAAAAAAAAAAATTATTAAAGAGATGTTCTCAACTGGTTTGATGCTTTTTTACCACTGCAGGTTTAGAAAATATCAGTATGTCAAAATTTTTTAGATGTGAAGTGATGAGAAGATGCTTTCAACAGAGCCTGGCAGAGTTCATTGCACTAAGGACGTGAGATGTTAATTTTCAAAGGAATGTCAGATGGATGTAGGTACTTAAATGTGGCATTGCCATATGCAGTTATTATAGTTACACTTTTGTGGTGCTGTGTTTTTATCTGGAAATTGTTAGCTCTCATAAATGAGTATTGAAATCCTAGTGTCCAGTGTTCAAAAAGCTTTTCTCTAAACTGTGCAAATAATTCAGAGTATTTTTAACCTTAGTTTACAAAAGTGTGATTCTTAAAAGTATAGTACACTCAAAACTTTAGGTCAACAAAAATTGGCCAATGACTTGAAAGATGAAAAGATCAGAGTAACAGGAGCACAGGTTAGCACTGAAAGCAGATGCCAATACATGTGTGTTGGTGCAATGCTATACACAAACTGTTTGGGGGTGGGAAACATAAACAGCCCTCACTCAAGGAGAATGTGGCATAACTGGGGCAAAGTCTGCTATAAAGCAAGCTACTGAGTCTGGTAAACTTGTTCTTTCTCTTTCTACCAGAACATAACGTTTACTCCTCTAATTCAGGTAGTAGCCTACTTCTGTAAAGCCACCCTATTATGCCTTCTGTGCATAGGAGATACAATGTCTCTGGAAGAGTATGTTTAAAAGTTTCAAGAAAGATCACCTGAAAAGTCCTGTCCATCCCCAGTTCTGCTATTAGGAAATCTTGGCACTATGAAAATGTGGTGGTAAGACCTAGCTTTGTAATGTTTCTGTGGCTGGTAGGTAAATGGTTGAAGGTTGCTGAAAGACCTGAGTGCAGGCTAGTTTGTGGACAGGAATATCGGACCAGACAAGCAAATGTACAATCCAAAAATGTAAATTACTGGTCTTTCGCTCTGTATCAAACAATGCTGAACTAGTGGACGAAGTTAAGAAATCACGTCACAGCAATACATGACAACATACAAATTCTAAACTGAAAGGTAATGTTTATCTTTTTATGCTGTTAAAGTAAGTTTATCTTTTTCATATAGGAGAGAGGTTTATAACTTCAAACTGGAGAATGGAAAAACAAGTACAGAAAACATGAACTGCACTCTAGCAGTCATTTTAAATTACAGTGCTCGTTTTAAGTAGCCACCCCCATTAATTATAGTGTGTTTACCTCAACGTAGTTCTGTTAGTCTTACATAGAGTTCATATTCGTGCATTTGGAGTGAAGCGGTTAGGGGATGCTCTTGACAGTGTGCTGGGAGTAGCTTGTGCCCCTGCGTAGGTGAAAGGCAGGCTGAACTCAGCGGTCTGCTCTGTTCAGCAGCAGGTGGCTGGACCATCAGCACACGTAGACTTCTGCTCCATTCATAACATGTGCTGACTTGCCCAGGAGCACGTAGAGGAAGGTTTAGGGGACAAGGAATGCAAATGCATAGGAAAGTTTTGTTTATCACCTATTCTGATATGTGGAAGAATGGTGTGAAGGCCTGAGCTAAGATAAGACCTAGTAGCAAACAAGGTGCTTTCTTCTTGTTCCTGTCTTGGGGTGTGCATCCTTCACAGCTGCAAAGGAGTAGGAGCATAAGAAAGTGCAGTCTCCTCTGTTGCTGTTCCCCGCCTCTGCCATGCACACATGCAAGGTCAGATTGGGAACAGCGGAAAGGGCATCAAGTGAATGGCATGTGATGGTAGTTAATGTAAATTGGGAAGAGGTGGTCTCTTTCTGGAGGCAGAAAAAGTTTGCGATCTACTGCTATACTGAAGGTGGGCAGCACAGGGAGTGATGGGGGGAAAGAGCCGGGATGATCAGAGGGCACAAGCAGGCTGTCTTTCCAAACTTAACCAGTGAGCAAGGCACAAGATGAGAATGTCACTGGAAAACTGGACGCTCGTTGGCTATAAATGTCACTCGGTGCAGAAGATGTGAATTTTTAGAATGGAAGTGAGAAGGTGGATGGAGACACAGGAAGGAGACTTGACTCTTGGCTCTGAGGAGGAAACAGGATCCCAGCCTTGCGGTAGATGCAGAAGGTTATAGTTTGTTTATTTTTATTCTTGTTTGGATACAAACTGTGAGAGTTTAGAGAGTAGCCATTACAGTGAGAAAAGCCAAAGGCAAGCTGGAGAATGAAAATTTATCACCAAACTAAGTTTGTTGGAACTTAAATGGATACATGCACCAATTTTTTTCAATTGGGAATATAAAGAGATTAATAATTGCTAGTTCTTTTCCAAAAGGTAAAACAGCTGTTTCTTAATTATAATGGAGCAAATGCTATTATCTTTGATAAGACTACCATCAACATCAAGTGCTCTCATATAACAGTCCTATTGTTTAATAGAGGACACGTTGTTTTATAGGTATTCAGACCCAAGGTTGAAGACAAAAAGTGGTTGGTAAATTGGTATTCACAGGTGCCAAGGTGGGCTTAGTTGCTATGGAAGCAAATTAGTGTCAGGCATTGCTGTGGGCGCAGGGGCACCAGGTTAGGCAACTGGGAGCTGGGTCATCCCTACTGCTTTCTCTCCTCCTCTCCTGGCTAGGTTTGCTGTCCTTTACCTCAGAGGGCTGCTGTGAAGTTCTTCCTTAGGTACACGCACCTGCAGTGTGCTTTTTCTCTCTCTGTGGCATATTGGGGATTGTCATGTGGCTAGGTACCAGCAGCGAGTGCTGTAGCACGGCTTTGGAGCTGTGCGTCTGCGTGTCTCCCTGCCCTGCTACTCGTGGTTGGGGGTGCAAATTGAAATTATGAGCATCTCTGATACTGTGCTGATGGGAGATGGCTTTAGATAGGGTGGGTCTCTCCTTGCTTTATCCAGTGTGGGCAAAAAGACATGTTACTTCTTGTTCCTAGAGATGCTCTTTGTTTTTCTAGAGAGGCTCCTACTGATGCTTCTGGTGATGCATCCATTTTATGTCCCTTATTTAAACAATAAAAGTACCCTAGTTCTAGATTTACAAGTTTAAAAGAAGTCAAATGGTGCACTTGATTTAATGGTTCTTGAAAAGGAAGGCACATCAACTTACTGCCATTGCATTAGCACCTGGTGCCACTCAAACGTTTCATTAAGTGATGAACCCCAGGAGGCTCTCTGGAGAGCGTGCAAGGCTGCCTGTCCTTGCACTCAGTCAGTCCCCAGCCGTATGGGCTGTTTGAAAGGAAGAAAACCTAGAACGGGTAATGATGAGTAGACTTGGTTATTGTTGTGCTTGACCTCTTACCTTAGAGGAAATAGCAGCGGGGCAGGACCCGTCGAGGGCATGTCCCAGCAGCAAGCGGGCAGGCTGCCGCATCGCTGTACCCCACAGTGTGGTCCCACGCAGCAGTTTCCACCACGAGTGGCCAGGTCGGGGCATTTCAGGGGACTTCTAGTATTTGCACTGCCCTCTGCTGGCATTTTATTTTTGTACAATTTTGTCCACTTAAAATGATGGGTCCTGCTTTACCTCAAACCAGGACAGCAGGTCTGAGGCTGACTGTGAACAAGCATCATTCCTTCCTCACTTTCAGTCACCAATAGGCCAAAGCGTTATCGCTTATGATAGTTCTCATGGTGTGTATATTTGCCTAATATGCCTAGTGCAGGTAGCGGTGTTCCCTGTGTGATAATCTGGAGCTTCCCATGCTAAAGCATGACCTCATAATAAAAATTAAAAAACCTTTTGGTTGTACATAGCTTTTAATTTTTCAGAGGCTCATTTGTACAGTTGGTTTGGGCAGGTTCAGTTCTGGTGGTGTGTTTGCAGCTCAAGTGTCCACCTCACCCAAAATCTGAGTTATTCTCTAAACAGGAAACCGTTGAATACCCATTTTCTTTTTAAATATAGGAAAATCTCATTGAAAAAAGAACTATTTTTCCTTGCATATAGATATGGGTATAAGCATGAAATGGAGGTAGCGTCTTTCACATGTTTCTTTTCTGAATGTATTAGGCGTTTTAATAATGACGTTTCAGTTTCGTCTCAGTTAGGAAGTGTGTGTGTGAAGAGACTTGGAGTATTTCTGTGGATTTTTTTCTTCCTTTAGCATGAGTAGTACCAGTTCAGACAATAATAGCAAAAACAGAGGAACACTTAACTTGTTTCAGAAGCACTTAGCAAGTCATTGGACACAGTAAAATCTGTATGATGTATTTTGTGATTTGTTAAAATGAGCTCTTCTGTATTTCCATAGTCTAATAGAGAATAATTAAAATATCTAGAAATAGAATCAAAACTCCTAAGCAACACTCAAGTTATATAAGCACCCATTCCTCCGTCTCAATTTATGCAAGTGGTTTCCTTCCAGTTTTTTTTCTTAGATATTGGTGTTACTTTCATGAAAGTAAGCATCAAAGACCAGCTTTTAAGTTTTTGAAAGGGTCATAATATTTGGTCTTCAGAACTTGGTTTATGTTGCGTAAAGCAAGTCTGTTTTGGTTTGATAGGGTTTTTTGGGGTTGTTTTATTAAACCTATAATACTGAATTAATTTTTTAGTTGCAGCAGCAATATTGAAGAATTTTGAATGTTTTGTTTCTTTTGTACCCAGCATTTAAAGGCCTGGGTTAAAAATTATAAGAAACTTAAGGTATGTCCATTGAACTTTGCAAATGGAAAGCTACCAGAAGTAGCTTTTATTTTTTTCCTCTCCCTGTGTGTCTCTTTCTGTAAGTATGGAGTATCATATCTGAAATTATGGACAGTATAAATGTGGAAATGTTAAATCTTTTGTTAATGGCTTCGAATTAAGCACACATTGTTGCAGATGATTTGGAGGACTTATTTAAAGTAAATATACAATTTCAAGCTCAATTATCATTCATAGTTTAACTAAACATAGTGAGATATTAAGTCTGTGAATTTGATACAGTGTTACTTCATAATTATGATGCTTTTTTGCAGTAAATTTGATATAGAACAGTTGCTAAAGGAAAGCTGCTGAATAGTGTGACCAACCATTTTATGGGACACATCTGGTGCATTAGTTCAGGATGTGCAGTGCAGAAGAACAGAGCCTTTTGCACAAAATGAGAAGGAAGCTAACTCCACATGTATACGTTTTGCGGACATGCGGAGAGGTTAAACAATTACGAGTTAATTGTGTAAGCTAATAGAAGGGGTGTTGGTAATGTCATTTCAAAATAGCTATGGAGGAAATGGAGGAGAATTATTGTTTTAAAATCTCAAATGAACGGTTTACACCTGTTAATGTTACATTTAGAACAGCTGTTTCTTTTATTATCAGTAAACAGATGCAGAAAGTAATGGAATGTTTTAAAGCAATATGTTAATCCTGTCTTCCACTACTGAACATTCTCACAATATCATGATTAAATATTAACTGTAATGCTGCTGTCATCTGCAGTTACAGAATTCTTACTTATTTTTTTTTAATCACTTTTGTATCTGAAGTTGTAAATGTTTATCCAAAGTATTGCAGTCTTTCGTCGACCCATTGTAAGTCTTTTTGCACATCAGTAATTTTATTGATGATTTAACTGATGATTTTGTCGGGCTGAATTACTCAGCTAAAGCAACGCTGACTTTGGTTTTGCTCGAAGGTTATTTCTGTATTTGTAGTTTCACCCTGAAATGAAACAAGCTATCTTTATAAGGGGAGAAAAAAATTGTTCTTCAGGGCCCAGGCTAACGCATGTTTTGTAGGAACTCCATATGAAGTTGGTTGGTATTATAGGTGAAGCTTTGCCAGAGCATGCTGTTAGGTCTGGCATTGCATATTGGGATAGTACCAATCAAGTGCTACAGGAGAGATTTCTTTAGTGCATGGAATTTTTTGGTTTATGTGAAAATAACTTTAATCTTAGTTCATTTATTTTCTGCATGTCTTGTGACAAATGTATTGTGCTACTAAGGTTTTGAAATACAGAACAGCTATGGTTCTGACAGCCTTTTGGAAAAAAATACCTCAAAACTGTAGATGCAATACCGTGTGTACCTAGTAAAAAAAAACAACAAGTATTTCAAAATATTTAAAAATTAGTGCCTAAAGTGACCCGAAGTTTCCTAGAAACCATTACCTGCCACTCAGATGCTCAAAGGTGATAGGAGTAGTTCTTCAACTGGAAAATATATGTCTTAATTTTTTAGAATTATAGTATCTGTAAATGTTCTAAAAAATGTGGCTTTTCAATGAAATAACATGCGATTGTGGAGCATTACTAACGCAGTTCTCCAAGAACGGAAGCGCAGAAGATTAATACTGTGTAACTTGTTTGGCAGATTAGTTTTCAGGAAATGTAGAGACCAATGAATATGGCAGCTGCGTTATTAAAATACTGTATTCAAGCCCAGGTCAAATTGTTCATTCATGCATGGAGTAACTCAGCATTAATTGAATCATTACATTTTTTAGATATTTTAGATCACTGATATTTTTTGCTTCAGCACTTAAAATGCCTGTTTAAATCAAAATATTCACAAGGAGCAAGCGTTTTGACAGAGGAACTTTGTATGAAGCATTTATATATAAGCGTTCACTTGTCAGGTCATTGCAGTAATAAAATTCCATTGGTGGAACTAAGGTTCTACCTTATTTCTAATGTCAGAACAGCCTGTTTTTGGAGAGGTTTAAAGATGCTTAGTCAGGTAAAATTATCTCAGTTGATACAAAATAACAAAGAGGTAATGTCTTTCCTTGTTCTTGTTAGCTTAGTACTGTTTATGTTAGATAAATGAGAGAGTGTTCCCAAAGAAAGGTAAGAGAATTTACTTTCTCAATTAAAAAAAAGGGGAGGGAGGAACCCTCTCAAAGAGTGCTGTCATCTCACTTCAAGAGAATGGAAAGGAAAATTCTTTTGGAGATAATCTGAGTTTATTTCATGTAAAGTAGTTGTTGAAAGGCAAATGGTTTTGGCTGTGAGAAGCAGATCTAAGTATGATTCTTGTCAAACTTGGCCAAAACTGACTTGTAATGCACAGATTGTTTCAAAGCAACATGCTGTTGGATTTCTGTTCTTCTTCACTGAAAGCAGGCAGAGTTTGACTATTATTGAGTCAGTTAACATTCCTGATGTTCTCTGACAGCTTAGGTGTGTATAATTTAGAATGAGAACCTGTTAATAATTACTAAGATGTGTGAAACTATATACATGTAGTTCTAGAAAAATGTTCACTCATCAGAGGAATTCATACACTTCTCCCACAGGGTAGCTGCCTCCATTACGGAACAGTTCCTTAACTGTTGCACTTTAAGCTTCACACTCAGCTTCAAAATCCTCTTTTTCAGAACTGCTTGCCCAAGATCCCATTGCCATTTAGGAGAGCCATAACTTTTACGCTTTATTTACGACGACCTTTGAGCAACTGAAAATGCTGCCAACTCCATTAGAAAGTGTGGATTTGAAAGTTTTTTCTACGTTTTCTGTGTTTGCAAATAAGTAAATGTGATTATGCATCAACTATAGCAGCAATAAAATGGTTACTGGCCTTTTAGAATTGTAGTATTTTACACTGATAGTGAGCTTTACTGTAGAATCTGAAAGCGCTTTATAGTGTACCAACCACTTGTAGATTATGGAAACTGAAGAAACAGCTCAATCAGCCTTGGGCTGGATGCAGAGATTACAGGGGGGAAAAAACCCCCAGACTCTGAAACTCAGCTCCCACTGCTGCGTTTTTACTATAACGAGCATGAACCTAATGGTTAATGGGTTGGTGCAGTTAATTCTTGCCTAATTATGAGCTCTTTGT
This sequence comes from Burhinus oedicnemus, assembly GCA_008921705.1. Taxonomy (NCBI): domain Eukaryota; kingdom Metazoa; phylum Chordata; class Aves; order Charadriiformes; family Burhinidae; genus Burhinus; species Burhinus oedicnemus. The sequence continues at coordinate 951,651 of VFFE01007789.1, read as the reverse complement.
GGAGTCATCAGGACTGTAATTTCTGACTCTGTACTACTTTGAGTCGCTGAAAGTTATGCAGGTTTTTATTATTACTGTGTCATGTTTCTTCTGAATTTATTTAGATGCTATATAGCAAGAAAGCACATTGAATTCTTAAATCGTGTAAAGTAATGAAAGTTTCAAGCACCACTAGATTTTTATTTATTTTTTTTTAACCTGTGTGGATGCAGAATTAATAAGACTAAAATCAAGTCCAGCTAAGGAAAGACTTAAATAATAAAATATATTGCTATAATAACTGTCTTGCCAGTTTTCTTCTGGTTGTCAGTCTGTAGCTCAAAAATCTGGAGCAAGTATTTTGGCATAGCACAGTTTGTAAGGAAGATTTAATAGCTTGTTGTGTCCTATTTCTATAAACAGAAGTCATTTAGAGTTCAGCAGATATATTTAGAATCAGCATTTGTGCTGGTAGTTACAAGCTGAATAAAATAATCTTTGAAAAGCTGAATATACAGAAGGGAATAAGCAAGTTCAAATTTACCTTGCAACTAATTCTCTTTCAAGAGGCTTTGGCATATTCAGTAATACTAACCTACAAAATTGGGAATCACATTTGTTGTTTTATTTACAAATCTTTTCAATAATGAGTTGAAGCGTTGTGTGCAAACTTTAATAGTTTTAGGAGAGTTTTATGATTATTGTTGTACATTAGGTCTGACCTTGCACATGTTACCATGGTAAAATTCCCTAATCTTCATAGAGGAAGATTTCTCTGTCTCAAGGAGTGCAGTGTTAGGCCCAATAAAATAGAAGGCCAGAAGTTCTGGAGAGGTCTTCTCTACTTTGGGCTGGTTTGGGTCAAAATATTAACAGGAGTTTATATTGAGTGATTTGTAATCTAACTTGTGATTTGTTGACTTCAGGTACACATAATATCCGAAAAACTTATGTGAAGTCCATTTAAAGATACGAGTTTTACAGCAAATAGTAAATTAAAACCATAGTGACCTTTTGGTCTTGCTGATCATGTGCATAAAGATGTTCATCTGTTGGTCTGTACTAATCACAGTAACAGGGCTCTTGCTCAGGGGATAGCAGGCATGAGCCAATACTTTTGTATATTTGTACTCCTACTGTGCTTTCTATTGAGAAAATTTTGAAATCAAAATGTTTGTAATCACACCTTGATGCAATTTTTGCATACTCAGTTTTGGAAAAAATAGTAGTTCTTTGCCTATAAAAATAAGGTTCATTTAGTGGTGCAAGTAGACATCAGTGCCCTAATTTAAATTTCGGTTGATATTTCTGCCCCTGCTGCTGCCTCTGGTGATGTTGGTGTGAAGTCTGATAATTTTTGCTATATCATTTCTGGTACAGATTTTGCCAAACAGAAGTTGGAAAATGTTGAATTGAAAGAATATTGTACGTTGTACTTAAATATCTTTTTCCTCCTGTATTTTAACACATTAAAGCGCTTTTCCTTTCTCCTAATATTAAGTGTCCATGCTTTCAGCATCACAAAAAATCATGTGATCACCCCATCACCTTACTAAAGAAGTATCTTGCAAGGATTGTTTTGCAAATAACTAAAAACCTCATTTTATATTATCATATCTAAACAGGATGTTTTTCAGTTTTTACCATGTTTGAATTTTCATTGTTTCAGTAAACATCAGAGAAGTTTTCATGTAAGTGTATTTTTTAAAAATGTCATTACTGAAGAGAGAAAACATCAGTACATTTTCTTGTGTAACTTGCAGAGATTATAAAATGATACTTTACAGTGTTTGTTGCTATTCATCCGAGTGTCAGAAACATGAAGTTGTATACACAAATGAGAGTCACTTATGCCCATTTGTGCCCTCATTAAACTGGCGTATTGAAAAGAGGACTGGCCATGTAGCTGGTTGTTGGCAAATCTGGGAACAGAACCTACCACGCTGATAGTGTTTCCCCACTTTAACTACACTGGAAGTCTACTTGTTGGGGAAAATGATATACTGGTACCAAATGATATATATGATGTGCAATGCAAAAGATTTCCTGTTTTCAGTTTATATGACATGACCTGTGGGCTAACTGAAGAAAACATCACTGAGAAAGTGCTATAGCCACATATACAAGTGTTCCTATTGATACGTTATTTTTCTAAGATTTTGCTGAGTAAAGCTATTTCCATACATAAGCGTTTTGGCCATCTGCAACTGCTTGTCAGTGAGCCTGGTTTGAGAACACTGGTCGTAATTGTAACCTCAGGAATGTGTGACCAGCTCGCAGCCAGCTGTGCATGCCCTGACTTTTCCCAGGTGTTAAGATACATGGCCACTTTTGTTCACTTTAACCAATGGGGCAAAATACGGTCCTTGTTTTTCCCCACCTTGTATTAAACCTAAAAACTGCTGTTCTTTGTTATTTTTCTAATATGTCATAGCAAACAACTAGATGAAGTTGTCCATGTTGTTCACTTATTGTGCGTACAGACACACTGCGCAGCATCTGTATGATAGTATGTATTTAGAGAAATACAAAAAAAGGTCTTCAGTGTGCCATGGTCTTGCTATAAATTAACAGTGCTGACCCTGCAAATCACACAAATGCTCTTGTTTGTTTGTTTGTTTGTTTGAAAAAGATTTTACTTATGTTTCAATAGCATAGATATTTCAGCAGTTTAAGCCTTTGCAGCCGGAGTGAGTTTGGCTAAATTTTCTAATCGGTTTTATTTTAGTCACCCATTTCATGGTCATAGGAACACTTACTAGCTGTATTCTACATTGGATGTCCTCCTAAATCCAACGTGGAGTTGTCTGCATAGGGGGTTTTGTATTTTGTCTTCACCTGTATAGCATTTTCTTTACTTGTGTAGCGTTTTGTGTACCTAGGGTGAGGCATGAATAGCTTGAAAGCAATACGTATGAGCACAGGTCTCCTCCTTACAGGTGTTGGAGGGGGAGAGCACTTCTAGTAATCATGAGGGCAAAATTTGCCATGTGGCCTGTGACACCCTGTTTAGTCAAGTAAAAAGTGAAAGCATGAGATTCATTTATGGACATGACAATTTGCACAGCGTGATTGCTATAAAGGAATAAATCCAATTCTCAAGTCACTGCCTTTGGTTCTTGTTTGCCAACAAGCTGACATGATCTCCACATAGTAGATATGGGCAAGAAATGAGTTTGTAACTTAGAGACTGATTTCTTTATATGGTAAAAAACACACGTTATCTCTAAAAGTAACCTACCTATTTGAATCAGTTTGCATGGAGCGAACTCAGACCTTCAAGCACAGCAGATCTGTGTCTTCTGTAACAAGTTTTAAGTTCGTGAAATATGAATTTCTGCCTTTTATGGCCTTTCAAAGACCTTACACTGTTGGTTTTGGTCATCTTTGAACGTGGTAAGGACACACAGATTCTAAACCAGTGCTGGGATTTTCCTAAATGTTCTGAAGTCAATGAGGCATGAGCATATGTGAAAACTTTGTACGTGCCTAAATGCTTTTCAAAATCTGGTTCTTAGGGACACGGAAAAGCTCATTTGATCATGAAAGTCAGTGAAGAAATAGGCTCCTAAACACTTCCTTAGCTCTTGAAAAATGTACCAGAAATATTTGAGGAGGAAGAGAGGATCACACCAATCCAGTGCTGAGACCTGCTTAAACATAAACTTGTAGCAAGACAAGTTCTCCCTTATAGCTGCAATGATAGGGAGCACTCCTGCATGATGGCCTTACATAAAAGACTGAATGATGTGCTTTTTCAAGGGTGTTTTTGTAGTTAAAGTACTGGCCTGTGAATCCTCTTTAAGAAGCAGGGACCTTAGGCAGGAGAGCTGGTAAGACCTGGGATAGAACTGCATGGTACAAATCACTCGTAACTGATTTGTGCCTCTGACTGACGTCTCTCCAGTGAAGACTCCCAGATATGTACCAGCGTGGCGAGATTCCTGTAACCACTGGTCTTCGGTATTTCCTGTGAAACTCAAACCTAATGTTCAAAATCTGCATCAGCACTGAACTATTCTGTCCTTTGTTTTCTGCTCGTCAAGGTGGCTTTTCTTATTAGCATAAATCACAAAGCTCCTGCAGCAGTAGCATTGTCCATATGATATACAGCACCTCCACTGTGGCCAGGGAATATTTACAACCCAAAATGCTTCGCTTTGCTTGATTGGGAGAAACCTTTCATTGTTTCTTCTTTCACAGTTTCTTGCATCCTAATGAGTAATATTGGTTATAAGGTGGAACAAATAACGGTCTTTAAGAGAAAATTATATAGAATATCATGATACTTTTATTATTATGCATGACTGATGTGAACGAAATAAATGAGCAAAAGGCAAATAAAACGCACCCCTGTGGACATTCAGAAGTTTAAAAACAATGAAATAAAAATATCTGCCGTGCATTACATTAGACTGTGGTAAGGAAGTTAAATGGCTCTAAATTGTGTGTAACCTAGTTGAAGAAATAAGATACTTCTGTGGGGTATGGATACATAATGTAAACAATTTCAAAGAGTATTTGGCAGAATTTGCTCCAAATGCTTTTGGTTCAATGGGAGTGAAAAGCTATGCTCCATTATAGCCTTACTTGATATTTGATTTTGGAGGAAGGAAACTTGGAAGTAAGTCTACAGGTTTTTTTCGTTGCTGAAAGGTGACTGGAAAAAAAGTAAGATGAGCTGCATGCTTATATTTCTTCCTACCTGCTCATCTTTCTTACTTTCATTGTTGCCTTTAACTTTCCGTCTTACTTAAGCAAAAAGAACTAAAATGCACACACACACATCTACTAAGATAAGATACATTAATAAGTGTAATTGGTGACAATTGCTTACTTCACATATGAAAGAAACTGGTCTGTATACATGCTTTAGGTTCCTGCTCTTTCTCAGAGCTTGCTCTTGGAGAGAGAGTAGCTATTTCTGATGCTGTCTTCTTATCTCTGTATCTGTATGGTATTTATTTATTATTATACCTGCTGAGATGATCTTGAATGCCTTCTTTATGAGGACTTAGGACTTAGTGGAGTAGGAAGCATTTTCTTCCTGTACGGCTTTTGAAGGATCAGTAGGAATTGCTCTGATTCATTGCAGCTTTTAATCACGTTGCCTTCTGCTGCATTTTCATCAGATATTGCAGACTAAGGAGTATTAATCTGCTTAGTAGTTGGGTGGAAACCACAGGGAACAACTAGAAGTTGATTTTTCCCTGCTTCCTGTAGCGGCATATGAAACCAGTTGAGCAGAGCTGTTAGCCTTGCTCCTGAGGGCTAATATAAATTAAAGGTCCTGAGCACTAGGGGTTGTTAAAATTCTCATAGGGCTTTTTATAAGATGTTAACCCCCGTGGTCTGGCCAGGCTCCAAACGGGGTAATTACATTCTTCCTACCTAAATTCCCCCTGCAATTGCAATTCGATGTGCTGGTATTCCTCACTTCCTCTCCTCTGCCGTGCCCTGTGGAACAGTTGTTGCATTTCATCCCAGAGGTACTTGCTTTCAGTGACTGATGGAGTGATCTGTGTGTAGAGTCTATAAAGCATTTTAAGAGCCTTTTGGATTAAATGTAATTTATGATGCTTAATTTTTTTTAATTATCTGCTGTTTAAAATGGACTAGGTTAATCTGAGCCCTGAATGCGTGTGAACTGTGTGCAACAGACCTGGAATGAGACAGTATCAGCAACTGTTCTCGGTTTTCATGGCACTTCATCCCCAGGGGTTTTTAGATAGAAGAACAGACCAAACTAAAAATATAAGAAGGCTTTTCTAAATGGTTCATCACAAGATAGGAAGACTATGACCTACGTAGTAAGGCTAATGTGATTTTTGCCTCAGTTGAAGTATATATTGAAGTATATATACATATGTATATAACGTTCCCTCTGCTTAGGGATTCTGTTGTAACCTTAAGAGCAGCATCTAAATGCTCATGTTCTAAAAGTTACTATTTTTCTACCACTTATAATAGAAATGCCTTTTATTACAAAAACACTATAATTTTTATTAAAGATATTACATACTAATTGGAAGTAGACAAATTATATATAAATTTAAATGTTGCTTTTAAGCAGACAGATATGGAGTTAGTACTCAATGTTTAACAAGATAGTAAGGGAATATCTTGATGTGCCAAATGTACAGAGACTTCAAATACAGCGTTCTCTAAATATGGGATTTGCTTATCATGAATCTGCAACTCAGATAGGATAAAGCGATGCTGGGGGATGTCTTCATGGTTCATGGTTAGTTTAACGTTAGTTTCTCCCTTCACTCATGGAGTGACTCATACTAAGCCTAACTCTACTACACAGGAAATCTTTGTACAGACAGTAACCTGAATGAACTGAAGTATTATTTCATGGGATCGCTTAGTCTGGTCTGTTGTGTATGGCAGGCCGTTGCATTTCACTTGGTTATTAGCGTCAAGCCTAAATATTTGTTTAGGTCAGATATTTCCCTCCTAGAACATCAGCACATAGGCTACAGGTAGAAAAAAAAGGTCACTCTTCATCTGTGCCATAATGCCCTCGCTAATTAAGTGAGATCTCTCAAGGTGGTCTAAGCAGGTGAACTACTCACCATGCTGCAGGCAAAGTTGAATATTTTGCAGATGACTTGTCTGGTAGCACAAGAAATGTATTTCCAGTCCCAGATGGCAAAGATCAATATATGACCCCACGCAAGTGAATATGATGCACAACCTGAGCTCCTGAGGGGATTCTTAGTGTTGCTTTCTGAGTCAGTGCAGATCTCCAAGTGTCTTGACCCCTGCATCAGCCAGTCGCTCTCCGGTGCTTCTGAGGAAGGTTAGAAAAGCAAAACCAACCAATCAACAAACTTAAAAAACTCCTCTTTATGTAAAAAAAAAAAAAATTAAAAAATCTGTCTGCATGTTAGCATGTTTGAAAGCTTGAAGCATAAAATGTCCTTGCAAGGTCTTTCATTGTGTTTCAGTGAAAAACTATGCTATTATGAACATAAGATATCTTTCTCTTTGACCTGTGATGAAAGCTGAAATAAATTTACTTAAATACTTGACACCAAATTTAGGTCAATGTCCTCTACTGCTTGTTGCTTAGAAAGGAGCATGTACTAACTACATAGCCAGATGTTAATATGAGTTATACCTATACAATCCCAGTGTGGCTTTAATGGATTGTAGCTTGGAATAGGAAATTTCATTCTCTTGCCTATGACCAATTCAGACATATTCTTACTCAAAAACAGTTTTCCATTTAAAATTGAAATAAACCACTTGTATAGTTTTAGTACTGTAACCTTTAAGAATGTGCTTTTTTAATTGCAATCTATAATAGTAAATATTTGCATAAAATACAGCTGTGCTATGAAACATTTCTCTTATGATCATTTATAGTTAACATTACCAATGCAGTTTAAAAATACATTCAGCTTGTAGCTCTATTACAGAAGGAAATGTGTTATTTTTAATTAGCTGATGTGCAAGTAAATATAAATAACTTTATTTGTACTGATGATCTCCTAACAGGCACAAAAGCAATGTACTATCTCTTGCCATCAACTTTCACATGCACTCATGTCTTCTAAGCATCCTGAAGTTTTCATATTATTTTATTTGTTGGAGCTTTGGAAAATCAGCATCCTTTTATGTTTTGTACTATCTTCTGTTTCCAAGATGAGACACAAATTCCTGGTAACTTTCATGCCGAAAAAAACCCCATGTATTTTAAGACTATAGGAACATTTCTTTTATCAAATAATATTCTTAGGTAAAGGTATTCTAACAGAACAAGGCAGCAAAGGATTTATTTAAATGGAAGATGATTCATAGCTAGATATCGTGGAGCTGCACACCCCATAATTTTGTGCATTTGTGATCTTTCTAGCTTTTCTTGTTTTGTATCCTTTTTCTTTACCTGACGCTGTGGTGTAACTTTTTAACTGTCTGTTTTCTATTAATGTAAGTATCAAATTTAATTTTTCAGAAATTAATATCAAAGAACAGTATATTAAATGTATCTATATTTTGAATTATTTTTAATTCTAATTTTCTATTCCTTCAGCAAATAGTCTCTGCTGTTTCTGCCGCCCCTACCCCAAACTATCAGACTTTATTCTTCTCCAGTAAATTCCCTCCTTTGTTGGTTTTTTGCTGCTGCTGCTTCTTGCATCCTCTCTCCCTGGAAAGGAGGAATGTGCTCTTTTCTTCTACTCATGCATGGCTTTCTCACTGTCTCTTGCTCTTTCTTTTTTGTTACCCATAACTGTCTCTTTTTTTATTTGTAACTCTCCATCTACAGCTTCTTTCCCACCAACACTCACTGCTCTCATGAACAATTTTAATTTAAATAGAAATGCCTTTTGTTCAATTTTATAGGACTCAGTAGAAGCTTTCACATCTAAGATTGAAAGAAAAAGGGTTTTTTCTGCTCCACGCAGTTTCCTATCTATTTTTTTTTTTCTCTTATCAATACCATTTTTCTTCTTTCTCAACCTGTCTCTTTAGCACTCCAAACTCAAAAACTCCCTTCTGTGGTTGTGTGTAATTAAAGGTACAGTCTGGTAATTAAATATTCTAAAATATGTACAAAATTCATTTCAGTGGATTTGCATTAAGCTTTTTGGGGAAAAATAATTTTCAGTACTAATATCCTAGTCAATGTGGGAAACATACTTTAGAAATTTCAAAAAAGCATTAAAGCAATTTTTCTTAGAGCCACAACCTCCTCATGTTTGGGAGATTGTGTAGTCTACACAGAAGAGTAGATTATTATTGCCATTCATTGGAGTGAAACTGTAGCAGTATCTGTACGTATTCCAAAAATTCATCATCATTATGCGATGCTGTCCTTAATGACAGCTCTAAATTCAATTTTTTTATGACTACTTAGTTAACTTGGTTGTGGAGACAGGTGGATATTTACACAAAAATTCCTTGTGCTCTTGGGGAAACCAGCCATACCACGAATACGCACTTTAACTGAAATTGAGATAAATAATTTGAGGGTGACTTACTCAAGTTTTGAAACAGTTAACGCTCTTTTAGGAGGAGATGAGGGGTAGATAAATGGTGAACAACTGGGAAGCTGGCTCTGAAGCACGTGCTCGTGAATTTGGACACCGACTAATCTGTTTTGGCTGTTGCTGGCACCGCAAATAACAGCATAATGCAAAACCTTCCTGTTTCTTCCCACTCTGACGTTTTAACTTTCCACTGAGGGCAAGCAGCGGCCACGGGCCGAGCCCTCAAATGCAGAAGTGGGAGCAGCAGCTTGGCCAGGGCTTCTCACGTGGCCAAGTCCGCAGCCTCCCTCTCCCCCCTGTGGCTCCTCTGGCACTTGTGCTGATGGATGCACAGCAGAGCACGAGTTTGGGAGGGTTTTTTTCTCCCTTCACCAGCCTGGAGTCAATCTGTGACATCAAATGAGGCATATGACTGGTGAACGGGTGTCAGCTGCAGCCATATGGCTTGCCTGTGCCCAGGAGCAGAAAAAACACGGAAGAACACCTGTAACTGGTTTATGTTGTACCTATTGTTCCTATTCCATTGGCAGAGTTCCTGGGCTGACAAAATCACCCAAAGAGAATTGCTAATATGGAGGCGTTGCCATTCAGGGTTATCTCATGCTGTTTCCCTAACAACTTTTCACACTAGGTAGTGCTGTCAGATTTGGGGTTGGTTTGGGGTTTTTTTTCTTCCTTTTAATCATTTGTAAAGATGATGAGGTGTATATGTGAATTCCTCAAAATGATCTCATATTTAAATTACTTTTGTTGGTTTCCTTAGAAACCTGATCCTTTGCCTTGTCTTGAAGAGAAGTCACGCTCTTCAGAACTCATCATAAACTGAGTGATATCAAGTAAAGTTTGCCTACTGTTTCATCATCTTGTTCAAAAGCTATTCTAGCCTTTTATATCCTTTAGTATCTATCTCTTTTCCTTACCTGATGACCCAATGATCTAAATTTAGCCTCAGTTTGTTTTTTTTTTTTAAAGGCATCAGTCAAATGGAATTTATCTTCTACTTGCTCCTTTCAGGTGTGTCAATTGTCCATTTTTCCCTAGTTTAGGTTGTAGATGTGTGGGAAATCACTCTGTTACAGAAGTATTCTCTGTATGCTCTCTGTTTGGCTCCTGAAATGCAAGAGCGGTTTGTTGTTGAGGTGTGTATCTAAAGAATAATACAACCCTGTTCCTTGCATCTGCCTGGGCTTCCAGCTTACATGTGGCTTCAAGGCTATGTGAAAAGTCTGTGTGACGAATGGAGAGTGTGTTGTGATGCTATTGGTGGTGTATGATATATGCAGAGAACCTATATATAAATGTATAGTAATGCACACTTCATTCTTGAAATATGAAATTTCTTGTGTTAGTATTTGTGCTAATATAATTTTGTGTGTGAGTCCTACAGATGTAGGGTTCGATTATTTCAAACAATGCTGCTACCACCTGCACTGTGGGTGCTCTCTTCACCTTTCTATCTGAAAAACTAAAGATAAGTAGTTTCAATCACATCATCTTCTCCTCCTTCAACCCACTTTTGCAGTATTTCATGTTCCCTGCTGTACAGAATATTATGGGCTGCCTTGCCCTCAGGACTGATCATCTCCTTAATGGTCCTGTTCTTGCCTTCATGGGCTGTTCTAGCACCAAATCTCTTTTTAGCACTTCTATCTCTCTTGGCTCTGTCCGATAGAGCATCTAAAGGAAATGTTCCCTGAACAGCTTCTCCTCTTCCATTCAACCTGGATTTGGGTTTTTTTTCCCTTCTGATCAGTGTCTGTGTAGGACAGGGTACCTGCTGTCCTTGTTCTTTCTGCATGCTTTGACGGTGCACCTTCTTGTGCTTCCACCAACTGCCTGCTGGGAAGCCATGACTCCATCAGAGGCTGGGAACTTGCAAGGAGCTTCACGTGTCTGTTCTGGACCAATACTAAGAAACCACCTACCCAATACTGGGAATTTAAAATTAATATAGCCTTCTTATGGCTATTGCTTCAGCTGGAACAGATGACATGGAAAGGATCTTGTGGCAAATCTCTCATATCCTATGTTACAAGAAGATTTAGGTATGTTCTCAAGTTTCTGTAAAAGTTAGTTTTGGACTTTCAATGTAACCAAATAATTTATCTTCTGTTTTTCCTCCCAAAGCCCATGTTTTACTCTGAACAATACCAGATTTCACACTCCCTACGTGAAAAGGTTTTTGTGATTCAGTGCAGAGAAAAATGAGTTCATTATTTCCTAGACCTTTTTCATACCCTCCGTGTCTTTGTGCCTGCTTCATAAAAGTAATAGTTTTTATCAATCCTGTCTTGATAAAGGCAGCCTTCATCTGTTTCAAACTCTTCTAACTATATTAAGACTAGCTATCAAATAACAAGGAACATATTAAAGCCCTGCTCCTCTAAGCCTCAGACAGTCCCTGCTGCTTCCCTAGGAACTACAGCAGTTCCTTGGTTTTTCAGGTATTGCTGTTTAGAGTTAGATTCATGGATTAATTTCCTTTACCTGTTGATGCAGAGTTGTAGAAAGGATTGGTAGTCTCCTCTCCTACCTCTTCAAATAAGACAACTTTTCTATCTTGAAGCTCAATGTAGAATATCTTTCAGTCACATAGATGAGAATCTGTGTGGGCGATTGCTTGGGGAATAAATTTGATTTATGCTGAAAAATGTATATATCTCCAAAATAAATTTGGGTATAGTTGCAGTGATCCTCATTCTGACACCCCCATCCTATCCC
>VFFE01007789.1:891389-939926 GCA_008921705.1 Burhinus oedicnemus | reverse complement strand
AAAAAAAAAAAAAAAAAGACAAACCCAACCAAGCAACCCTGCTGAAGTGCAGTTAAGGCCAACAAAGTACAGTCACACCTAAACAAACACTTATTCCAAGCAAATCTGATTGCAGGCGTTTAACAAATATGCAGCTTGGGCAGAATCTTTATGGGCAACACACAGTTTCAAGATCTGTTCGTCTCTGAGTATAAACTTTGATCCTGTTCCCTAAGAACAGGAGTCAGTCTGGCAAATTAAGGGGAAATAGGTTGACCGTAGCTGGTAGAAGATGACTAGAATTAATCAAAGTCTTGATATGGTGAAATTCATACTTCTTCCTTATGGTCCTATTTGCTCCTCGATAACCTCCTGTATTTTTTGATTTTAGCAGTGATGTCAGTATCTTGGACAAAGTTCAGCAAAGGAACTACATTAGTTTTAAATTTTCCCAGTAGTTCCTTACATCATATTAGGACTCCAAAATAACTGAATATTGTCATCATGTTTGGTTTGTGCTTTTGATTTCAATTCCCAAGTTGTGTAACTCTTTCAAAATCATTCAAGCCTGATTCAAACCACTAGAACAATTGTAATACTAAAAATGGGAAGTGGGACTGGTCAGTGTTCGCATAAATAAAAATGCTGTTCGCCTCTGTGCTTGTGCTTGGAAGGATGCTGTTGTAAGTTACTGAACCTGAGGAGTACGATCAGTAGCAAATGACGATCTTCAGTTGGAAAGGGGCATCTAAAAGAAGGTTGTTCAAATATGTTTAATGTAGGTTGGCAGACAGGCAGCTTCAAAGATCTTCAAGGAAATGTTGAATGAACACATGAAAGGATTTCTTTAAATCACAGAAGATTGGACAGATAGATGCAGGAAAATAAAATGGAGGGTGTATTTGGGGTTCCCTGTCATTTAGAAAGTAAAGATTTAAGCTTGACTGCAAGAGGGCATTGAAGCACTCATGAAGGAAAGCAAGTCTGGCATGAATGTATTTAATCAGATGTAGAGTCAAGGTAATGATGAATAATGACTAAATACATTTGTAAACAGGTGCAAAACATTTTTTTTCCCTGCCTGGAGAGTTGCCACTGTTATGTGATAGCTTAATATTTCAGCTAAAGCTACAGCTGGAAAGGCAATTGTATTGAATGATTTTCATTATCCATTCTGTGCTGCTGAAATGAACGTAGCCATGTAAAATAATACTAAGATAAACTCATCAAATAGACTTTTCAAGAAGCTTTACAAAAAGGGACTTTTTTTTTTTTTTTATGAGTATACATTTGTGGAAACCCTTCGAAAGAGCTCTGGGCTGCAGATTGAGATTTCAGGTAACTTTTTTAAACGTGTATCACTTAGTCCTGAGCTACAGCTATAAAAAGCCTTACCCCTGAATTTGTCGCTACTGCTGCTCTCTGATGTGGCAAGTAGCCTTTGAAAATGGGCCACTCACTGGGACAGTCCAATATCAGCTCACGATTGTTTCCCAGTACTGCTGTTGTAGCACTAGGACTCTGTTGTCGATGCTCCATAAATTGCAGCAAAATTGCAATCTCTAATCTAGGACAATTAGTGACAGTTGCTAGACTCATGCTAATTAGAAAATTAGCAGTAATTTGTTTTCAAACTGCATTTCTTGGATTCACTAGGTTCATGCTACAGGTGCCTGGAAACATGTTAATGCGATGATAATGTTGACTTAGCTTCTTGCTGTCACTGCCTTCTATTCAGAGCATCTATTTTTATGCATCTAACATCTGTATGTCTTATAAAAACATGCACAGCAAAGACTGTAATATTCCTGAGGCTAGAAGGAGAGCAAGAAAGCAAAAGCATCACTAGCTAACTGAGGATTATTATTTTTAATTCAGTATAGCATGCATAAACAAACTTGAACAGGACCACTTGGTTTAAAAGTCTAAGTAGAGAGGGTCCTTAATAATAAATATTTCTTCTAGCCTTGGACTTTCGGACTTGGGAAATATATTAATGTGCCAGTACTAAATATATAATGTGGTTTAGTTTTCTGCCAGTGTTTTTAGTTTCCCAGCTGTTTCTAAAGGTTTGGTTCAACATATAACAATGTGAACACATCAAACGTAAACTGGTATTTTTAGCGCAGTATATTATGTTGCCTTGTTTCTGAGTTGTATTTCAGCTTGAATAGTATAATGTCAATACTAAGAAAGCAGGATACCAAAATAGACAGTACTGACCAATTATCCAGGTATTCAGAAAACTCTAGTTAATTTTGTAAAGACAAATTAATCCAAAAATCTTATGTTAATAGTAGATATAATTTATTACCTTGGAAAATCCATTCTTTGTTTAAAATCGGATTAGTGTTGGATTCAGAAGGTTGAAAACCACTGCTGAAGTATATCAGATTATTCATGGCCCATAGGAGAACTGTGCATTACGGAAAAGCAGGTGTCTCCTTTCACTAGGAAGGCTTTCCATTACAGGAACAGGATTCAGAGTAACACATGGATGCCTGCAGGATCCTAAAATTCTCTGCTTCCTGCTACTTTACATCCTTTTTCAACAAACTTTTGGCAAGATGAGGCAAAATAATGTTTACCCCGGTTTTGTGCTTGAGTAGCAAAACTGTAATCTCTTTCAAGTAATTTAAGACTGCAGCTTTTTGGTGGTAACTTAAAAACTCATCTTTCGTTTGGTTTTCACTGTCACTTCATTAATGCACAGGGTGTAGTGATAAAACCATGCAACTTTCTTCTAAGTTAACCATATTTAAATAATTTCCCTACCTATCCAGTCCACGAAGCCTGAGAGGTCTCATAGTGGCGGTGGCCTTGTGGGGGAAGCTGTAGGGATGTCTCATTTTCCCAACCCTGCTCTGCCCAGAACAGAGGAGTTCCTTGAGTCATGGCTCTCCCAGAGCAACCATGGTAGATGGTAAATGAAGAAAAGCTAAAAGCAGCAGATCACTGTTGAGAATCCATTGGAGCTCAACATAAAACATATTGTGGGTGTCTTTATGGAAAGGCAGGAGTTACTGAACACTTGTATTAAGGTCCTGGGGGAAGGCAAACAAGCTGGCAACAGTGCAAAAAAATACATTGGGTTGTGTGGCTCCTCTTTGTGTAGGTCATGGGGATGATGATGTGTTATCCATCCTTGTCCCATCAAGGAGTGATTCATATTTTTGAGATATTTTTCCCTTTCTTCTGTACGTTACATTTGAGAGGAGTAATTCTTCCAGAATTAAATTTTGTCCTAAAAACAAATGTCCACCTCCAGAGGTCATTCTGGAATAGCCCTTCAATAATGTTTTATTCTGAAGAAGCGTTTGCAATTTGTTGTCTTGACAAGTATCACTAAATCTCTGCTATTAGTAAGACACTTGCGACAATGTTCTTGAAGCAGTGGGGCTTTTTTTATCACTTGATAGTTTTTAGCTCGAGGGATGGAAATTGAATTTCCAATCAAATATAGGATAGCGATCACTTGGTGACAAACAGCTTCAGAAAAATGGACAGATTGTAAAATGTTTGGCGCTCTGTGCTATGAGATTAGGTGTCGACAGCATTCCTTTGGGGTGATGTGAAGTCTCGTAGAAAACACCTTGGCAGGTTTTTATCTAAATCACAAAGGAGCGTTTGGAGACAGTGAAAATCCTGGGGGTATCTTTGTGGGTATGCTCAGAGTAGGTGTATTGCTTCAAGGTGAAGTATTGGGCTTGCCCCAGTCGTGACTTAGTTCAGGTGACTTGATTTGAAATTGGATTTCTACAGATGGGGTACCCATTGCATGCCGATACATTGCCCCTACAGGATAGGTACACTATTGTAAACTATATTGATGTGGAGGGAAGAGGGGGGGAAAAGAAAAAGTTTTAGACAAGTTATTGCAGTTTCCTACTGCTCTTGGAGCCAGTTCACTGTCTGGAATAGTACTTTCAAAAGCAAACATTGTATTTCCATTATTGGTGTATCCTCACTGAAATGGTAAAGATATTCTAAGTTTCTCATTCAGGTCTATGGTAGGGAATTTCTTTTTTCTCAGAGGCATCCAGTGATGTAGGATTCTTCTGCTATAGTGGTGTCTACATTCAGCAGGGAACCTAGGTTAGTCGAGGGGTATAGAGCTAGTCAAAGCTAGCAAATCTTAAATATGCTGTAGAGTGCACATTAGAAGTTGGAAAACTTATTGCATTTTTATTTCTTTAGAGTTTTCATCATTTTGTGGTCTTATGAAGTTATATAGCATATCATGTGGTATTGCAGATGTGTTCCTAAGATGTTTAAGTCACTGTGCTATGTTTTACAACTTCTTTGCGCTGGAATTTTCACATAGGTGCACATATCTACTGACATACAGTCTTTAAGAGCTGTATGCACTTCTTGATAGGGTTTTTTTAGTACTAATATTTTAATGCATTCTGGAAGGACTTTTTTTTTATTGCCTGTCCTCCGGTGTCTTGAAGACAATAAGGCTCACTAGTATTTGGGTTTTGCTGATGCTGCTTAATGGTTCTCAAATCTGTTAACAGTAACTTTTCTCAATCTTCCTTTATATTGCTTCTTCATTTTCCCATGTACCAACAGGAATGGGAATCTTTTGGGATGTAGTTAATTAGGATAAAATCTTCTGTATACACAAATACTTTCTTTAGGTTTAGGAGTGGTTTCTGACTTGCTTGTTGCAAGGCAAAAGGAGATACACTCAATAGTTTTCCCAGAATAACTATATCGCAAGAAACTGCAGGAATATGAGAGGCTGTTTGTGTACCCCAAGAAAGTCACAGTCACCCAAAAAGATCATGTCACCCCTCAAAAAAAAGTCTGGAGCATGTATTAGCTCTTCACCTACCTTTCATCATCCTATGGTCATGATAGTTTCAAATGTTTATATGATTTAATTGTGAAGGTAGACTTTTGCATAGTTTTGTTTTAAAAGCTAGCTGGGAATCAAAGTGTGAATTAGAGTAACACAAAGGATGTTGTTTCTAACTTTTTAACGCTACTGACAGGGTTAAGTACAGCTACTGTAGCCAGAGGTACCTTTCCAGACCTCAGCATTTCATTCAGGGTGTGCTCATAAGAGGAATGGAAAATCGTCAATAAGACTATTTCAGTGACTGTGCTGTTGCTATAGGATTGTCATAATTTCATTGTGAAATCTTCAATTGGAAAGAGAAGCTCTTTTACACTTTACTTTTTCATTAAGATTATTTTCATTCGTGCCATCTTGTGATGACAGTACATGTTTGTATCTACATAACACATTTAGAAAGAACGGACTTTCTAAATAAGTAATTTACAAATATTCTATATATGAATCAAAACCTAGTGGTTTTAGTTTTCAACAGGGAAATTATTAGATTAATTGCTGGCAAAGAGAATAATACTGTTAAGTCATTTGTGAAATATTTGAAATTACATCTCTGTTTCTTTGTGCAGTACTTCATGTGGCTCTGCTATCGCTAGTACAAATCACAAAATCTACTTTTAGCATCTGGCAATAGTCAGCAGTTTTTGAACAGTGGCACAGAAGATAACGTGGTAACCCTTTGGTCAGAGGGCATGTGTAACAGTCTGTGGCAATGGGAGTTCATGCTCACAATGATATGAAAAATATATCCTCAAAATATGCAACTAGTTATGTTTATGATTAAGGAGTAATCATTCTACTATATGAAACACAGTTTTAGTGCAAATGTGAGTTGTGAGTGACAAATACAAATTATCAACATTTTCTTACAATACTTATTTCAACTCTAAGATGAGTCTTTCTGATTTTTTAATTTGTGTTGTACCATTCAGGGTAATAGGAACATGAGTTCATTATTTTTCCATTCTTAGAGCAAGTTCTGCACTGATGAGTGGGGCTGCGCATTGGCTGAGAAAAATCTGTAGTTCTTGAGGGTGCTTGGTCAACGATTTCAGAATAGGGTCACTTAGTGCATTTAACAACATAAAAGAAAAACCAACAGAGTTTTGTACTCTAAGAATAATTTAATATGAATTGTAGCCTGCTCTGGGTTGAACTCTTAAGCAGGAAAGAAACTATGGAATGATGCTGAAGTTTCATGCTAAAGCCACTTCCCCACCCAGAGGTTTATGTGCAGTCAGACTTTGCTTTAATCCCCAATATGTGAAATATAAAAAAAAATTAAAAATATCCAACTAGAAATTTCAACTTTGAACAGCCAAATTCCGCTATCTTACTGACAGCAAGAGTGAGTGAAACTTCGTTTTTTGTCAACAGGTGTACCTAAGTCAAACGAAAGCTGGGTAAGAATGGGTATACGAAGAACTCAAACCAGAAATCTAGACTCCTGGTTTCTGAATAGCAGGTCAAATAAATGTTTGTGTGTTTTCATCCAATTGCCTGTGTAGCTTTCTTGGTATTCCCAACTAAATTGCTGGGATGAAATACATTTCTTCATAGTAATCTCTGTAGTGCGCTAAAGCAAGCCACCATAATGGTAATATTATCTTACATTCTTTCCATGTGTATAGAATAAAAATTACTTGAGTATTTTAGCACAACTGAAATCTGGAATTGAATAGTTTCATCTCACTTACAAAATAATGGTCATGAAATTCAGATTCCAGTCTGTGATTTTGTCATTGAGTCCAAGGGGTTTTAGTCATTGTTTTACTGTTTGGTTAAATACGACCATCTGGACAGACAAAAGAAAGAATCTTTCTGTGACTTTTTTTAATTTTAATGCCAAAAACTCTTCCAGTTATTCATGCTGGCCAAGCATTATTGGAAAAGGTCAAATATTTAAAAAAAAAAAAATTACAAATCATTAAAGAACATAATTAGACTGAAAAACTTTCACTGGAAGAGTTTCAAAAGTTTTTTTGTTAAAAAAAAAAAAAAAAAAAATTTGCAAAACATTCTGTACTGTCTGAAGCCCATGCAGCTTACAGAGTTGAGGCCTTATGGGAAACCTCATGACCCGGACCACTGGTGAATGATGAGAGAAGACTTAAAAATTAACTGGAACAAAGGATGAAAATATTATTCCTCTTCCTAACTGGTGAACGAGTCTATACCGTTCTCTCCTTTTCCCATGTAATATATGATTACTTATTACACATTAGGTAGTATTGCCTTAGTAGAATTATCCCATAGCTTGAGAGTGCATTCATTCAGGAGAAAAGAAACACAGAATTTAGAAGGCTTTCCATATGTTTAAAAAAACCAAACCCCCACACACAAAACAAACAAACAAAAAACAAACAAACAAACAACAAACAAACAAACAAAAAACACCAAAAAAACCCCAACCAAACCACGAAAACCCAAAACAAAAAAACAACAGCAGCACAACACAGTTAGGTAAAAGGGAAGATGGACCAAAAGAATTTTGTGTTATGCGGTTGTACCTTTGTAGGACAGATTTGGTGTTAGGCATAACAAGACTTAGGCAGTTGTGTATCCTGACACAGAAATGTAGATGCTTGTGAGTTAGACTTAACTACCTGAAATGTCTATTTTGAATTTACTCTTTAAATGTTGTCAGGTTGTCAAGGTTTGGGTTGAAAAGGGGATTTTCAGGGATGTCTTTTATGGAGTGACAACTGTCTGATTTGGCTTTCTGTTATTGTCACGTCATACTTGCATGGATGGCTGGGAACTGCTCTAGACCTGAAAACTTGATGGTTTGGCTCAAGAAAGGGTCATTCTTGAAATAATTCAAGAGGATGGGGCCAGATTCTTTTCATTGGTGTCCAGCGACAAAACAAGGGGTAATGGGCACGAACTGGAACACAGGAAATTCCATCTGAACATGAGGAAAAACTTCTTTACTTTGAGGGTGACAGAGCACTGGAACAGGCTGCTCAGAGAGGTTGTGGAGTCTCCTTCTCTGGAGATATTCAAAACCCAGCTGGATGCATTCCTGTCCAACCTGCTCTAGGTGAACCTGCTTTGGCAGGGGGGTTGGACTAGATGATCTCCAAAGGTCCTTTCCAACCCCTACCATTCTGTGATTCTGTGAATTCCCTTTGACCTTATCTGTTTCTATTTCAATTTTCCAGCTTCATGCTTGTTTCAGTTTCACTCTTGAACAGCTGAAGTACATAGAAAACAATACTCTGAAAGAAAAGGTTTTAAATTATTTCACTGTCTGAAAACATCAGTTCTGCCTCCCTGAGTTTGCAGAAAGGACCCAGAAATGTTGGAGCTAAAGGAATACCCGTCAAAATATTGAGTCGAGTTTTTTATTATGTGGTTATGTTCTTTTCTGCTGTCTGCACTGATAGTAGTAACTCTTATCTAATAGAAACGTACCTTTCCTCACAACAGGTGGGACCATTCATGGGTTGTGCGGAGGTTGTCCTCAGGGATCAGTGAGTTCTCCTGGTCCCCTTCACCTTTCAGGGCAGCTTTCCACCACAATCCCACCTGTCAACTCCTGAAACAAGCTGTAAACCCAGGGCTGCTGTCCTGTTATTTTGCCTGCCTCATGTCCCTTGCCCTACCATCTCATAGTTGCTACAACAGTTACCTTCAGTCATAACACTCCTATCCAGGTGTGAGTAGCAGAGCCAGCACAAAGTCTCTCTCATGCAGCCCGTCCCACACCCATCTCCAACACCCACCAGAAATCTCTAGGATTAACATAGTCCCTATGTTAACCTGTGACCATGAAGTTCCATCTAGCTCTTTAAAGGAGGCTTCCTTATTTCTTGATGAGATGTTCCATAATAGACACCCAATATGATGTCTCCCTTGTTGGGAGCCATCTCTTTGATCCCAATGGCTCTGCAAATACTTCAAGAATCCTAATTTCTGCTGCATGTTTCCCACTATGTATGATGTTGTCTATGGGCACTGCAGATGGACTTGATGGTTTTGCAGCTTGCTCAGGGGCAGTACCACCCCTCCATCCATGCGTACTTCCCCTATTCCTCCACTCACTAGAGGCTTGGACTCCACCCCTCAAATAACCTGTTTAAAACTCTGCTCACTGGTTTGCAAGCCTACTGGCAAAGATGCTCTTGGCCACTTTGTCAGATAGATCCCACCTCTCCCCAGCAGTGCTCACCCTCAAAGAGGGTCCTGTCATCACAGAAACCAAAGCCCTGCCTGCAGCCGGCCGTGCAGCCAGCCGCTGAGCCTCACTAATAGCAGAGAAGGCATTTACAGCACTCTTGCTAGTTCTCCCTGTCAGGAGAGAGCCTTGTTCTACCTATTAAGCCTCATACAAATGCAATTGTCTTTAACTGTTTAAATGAAAGTTTAATATTTTTTTTTAATAAACCATGTATGAGTTGACGCCACTTCTAGAATGATGCAGAAACTATGTAGGTCCAGTATGTATGGGAAAGTCAGGTCCTTGTCTGCACATGGTGGCGCGTTTAGGAGTGAAGCTGGCTTTTAAGACCTGGCTTCCTTGCTGCTAAAGTATAACCACTTTGTCTTGCATTTGGTGTGTGCCTTATGCAACAGGGATAGTTTTGTCTCTCTGTGGAAGAATGGAGAGAACAAACTGTGATGTTTTTGATGTGTTAGATCAGCCCAAGCTCATTCAACCCTACCAGCTCTAGCGAGAGGAGCTCAAGCTTCTGGTCAGCTGACTTTGCTGCTGTATCTCGAATATTGCTCTCACACCAAGTAGATTATGCTTAGCTCAGATATGTCTGTGTAGTCTGTAATTGCATATTCTACTTACAAGAAGCTTTAACTTTTTATTGTGAAAATACAGTATCAGGTGCGGTTAGAAGAGCTCAGTCTCAACTGATGCAGCATCCCACCCTTCCTGTCATTATAACAGGCAGGATCTAATATGGATAATTTACAAATTGTGGTCTATGCAAGCTGTGGGTGTACTGGAGATGTTGGTGTTTGCTGTAAGCTGGTGGAGAAGGTGTTGCTAAATCTCTGAGTGAGATCCATGGCAACGCTGCCAAGGAACAATTGGCTTCTGAACCAGAATTAGGGTCCGTGGGAGCGGATCTGGAAACGCCTGGTGAAGGCTGCATGGCCAAAACCGAGTAATCGCATTTTGTTCTAACTAAGCTCCTTCTTAATCACAGTCGAGAGAAATTTGTGGAACCAATTTTTGGTTCTTTTTCAACTAAAGATCTGAAGTTTAGCCATATCTAATCCAAACAACGGATACCGAGGACTGCATTGTGCCTTCTCAAGGCATATTGTTTTGAGATCCACTCAAAAAACAGAAAAAAAGAAAGAGGACTGTCATATATGATTATGTGGTAGTAACAATTAATGCAGATCTAGTCACATGAGATCTTGTACAATTGAAGCAGGAGATTTAAAGAAGTGGGCAGTCATGGGCAGCTACAGATTTTTGAAGCGTTTTGTAAAGACCAGCGGTCTTAACACGAGTACACAGGTAAAAGTAAGGTAACAGGAATGTCACTGTCGCCCGAAGAAAATGGTGGTAAAAAGTACAGGTCTGTGTAGGACTTGTTACTAGACCAATACTTTGCTGCCTAAAACTTGTGCTCCGAAATAAGAACCAGTAAAAAGCAATTCACTCTTGCTCATTACATATGATGACAGAATATATAAGAAAAAAGTTGCCAATAAATACCTTGTTCACCAATGGTTATGATGGAAAATGTTTTTTCTGAATACGTTTTTCCCAGGAATCTGAAAATTTCTGTGCACTTTATTAACTTTACTATGAATGTTTTCATGAACAAAGAAGGAAATTAAAAAAAAAACAAACACACAAGGAAAAAGATAGTTTTAATAGCAGATAAATTTTTTGACAAGAAACCTAAGACAGTAGTAATCCCAAAGGCTACTATCATTTTGTGGCAATTAGAGCTTGAGTCTAGATCTGAGTTGGTTGATAAGGAAAGTCGAGATAGTTGTTTGGGAACAAGGACAAGATGCTCTTAGAAATCAGAAGAGAAATCTGTGATGATGCTTTAATAACGATTCCAGTTTTGATAAGATATTGGAAATCAGAAATAAACAGACATCAGTACAAAAGAGTAGATTAATAGATGAGTAAGCCACAAGTTATACATAAAAGCTAACAAATAGAAGGTAAGACAAATAAAATGAGAATATTTCAGAGACAACACTGTGACCTCAAAAGAGAATATTTTGGGCAGCTGCATTTTCTGTCTCCCTAGGAAAACAGCATCACTATAAAGGCAATGTTCTGTCTGAGTGGGTGCCAGGTAACAACTTCGTCTGGAGAGGAAAAAAACCCAGCACACCAAAACCAGATTAAATAAATTTGATTAGTTTGATTTATCGAGTTTTTTTGGCAACTGTTGATATATAGAGTTGTGAGGACTCAAATCCATGACGTCTGACTGTGTGAAAATGCATAAAATTCTGATGCTGTGGCTATATATTGTGATGTGATTTAGAGGAATGCTTCTGCATTGGGGGAAAGCCCAATTTTAATGTGCTCTTAGAATAATTCCTGTGTAGAAGGAAAATACTCAATTATGATAAAGTTCTGCTGTTGTTAGTTGGAGTAACCCATGTTCTTCGGTACCTCTGGGCATACAATGATCGTTACTGGAATCCTATGGGGTTTGTTCCACACTGTGATGGGTGAGCAACACAACTGAACAGAAGCCTCAGGCCAACCGGTGAGGTGAAGCTTCAGCATATTGTGGTAGGTGTCACCTATAGCAGCGAAGCACCGGGCTTTTTTTTCCCCTGGACGAGCACCTAGGCCGTGCTATCCCACATGACAGCAGCATACAGTAGGCAGCTGAGCTCAGCCTGAAGGCATGTGTTTGACGTGCCTCCCGCTCCTCCGCTGCTGCGACCACCTGGCGCCGCGCGCGAGGCGAAGCTGCAACCTGATGCTATAATGCGTGACAGCCAGGTGTTCAGTTTTGCTGTTTCATATGTCAGCCTTACCAAACTTGATGAATAACAACGTGAAAAACGATGCCAAAAATGCTAGCAGGAGAGTGGATTGCAGTTTGACTAAAATCAGAATAAACCTCTCATTCAAAGGTGCAGATGATGAAGCATAAAGTCTTTGCTCTGCAGGCTGTTGAGTGTGATGCTTAAGAAAGAGCCTTGTTGCAGAGTGCTTTATGGCATTTGAATTTACAATGCTGTCTCCCTAATACTATTGCTTGGTTGGGAAGGTAATTGCTCCTCTCCTAGGTGAAAAAATGATGAGGAAAGGAAAAAATTTGACTGTATTTCTTGCGGGAAGAGTTCATGAATTGAATAATCTTAACTGCAAGCTATTAGCCAAGTCATCAGCTATTATATTTTGGATTGCTACATATTCAGATTATGATGCAACAGATTGTGATTAAAATAGATTTTCTTTAAAACATCTTTTAATCTTGGCAAAGACCAAATCTTTTCAGTTTAGGCATTCTTATGGTAGAGGAAGTCAAAGTTTAGGAAATGTCTCCAGTAACATGGTTGCTTTGAGCAACCAGGTCTAGTGGGAGGTGTCCTTGTCCATGGGAGGGGGGTTGGAACTAGATGATCTTTAAGGTCCCTTCCAACCTAAACCATTGTATGATTCTGTGATTATCCAGGATTTGGGAAGATAAAATCTTTCTTGCTGTCTTGGTTACATCCCATCAAATTATTTAACTCCTTTAGATTCCAGTTTCTTATGTTATG
Organism: Burhinus oedicnemus; assembly: GCA_008921705.1. Lineage (NCBI taxonomy): Eukaryota > Metazoa > Chordata > Aves > Charadriiformes > Burhinidae > Burhinus > Burhinus oedicnemus. The sequence continues at coordinate 927,367 of VFFE01007789.1, read as the reverse complement.
CTCAGTTCCTTGAAATATGTAGAAGCAGACCATCCTTTGCACGTGACTAGTTTACAATAAGCATGTTACACTTTACAAACTGCCTTTTCTAAGTTTTGTGGAAGCTGTCTACTAAGTAATGCCTCCATAATGCTTTCCTGGATACTCTTCCCGTACCATCATAATCTTTAAGGGCTCTTGTTAATTTTAGTGGCAAAACATGGAACGTAAGGTGTATTTCCTGCCAAAAATGAGCCACCTTATGCTTTCCTGCCTAACCAGATCTCACCCAAAGATCATACAGCATTCATCAGGAGTAACAGAAAAGATAGTGCTGTGCCTTACTTACCACAGGCAGGATTCATTTGAGCTGAATCCTTTGAGGTCTTGAAGAGGGATTTTCTTTACTTTTACAGACTCAAGATAGTATGGTGAATATAATGGACCTGCTGGAAAGCAGCTCTGTGGAAAGAGACCTGGGAGTCCTGGTGGACAACAGGATGACCATGAGCCAGCAATGTGCCCTTGTGGCCAAGAAGGCCAATGGCATCCTGGGGTGCATCAAGAAGAGTGTGGCAAGCAGGTCATGTGAGGTTATCCTCCCCCTCTACTCTGCCCTGGTGAGGCCACACCTGGAGTCCTGTGTCCAGTTCTGGGCTCCCCGGTTCAAGAAGGACAGGGAACTGGTGGAAAGGGTACAGCAGAGGGCTACAAAGACGATTAGGGGACTAGAACATCTTTCTGATGAGGAAAGGCTGAGGGACTTGGGTCTATTTAGTCTGGAGAAGAGAAGACTGAGGGGGGATCTCATCAATGCCTATAAACACTTAAAGGGAGGATGCTGGGAGGATAGCACCAGTCTTTTTCCAGTGGTGCCCAGTGATAGGACAAGAAGTAATGGGCACAAACTGGAACATAGGAAGTTCCATCTGAACATGAGGAGGAACTTCTTTCCTTTGAGGGTAGCAGAGCACTGGAACAGGCTGCCCAGAGAGGTGGTGGAGTCTCCAACTCTGGAGACATTCAAAACCTGCCTGGACGCCGTCCTGTGCAACCTGCTGTAGGTGTCCCTGCTCTGGCAGGGGGGTTGGACTAGATGATCTCCAGAGGTCCCTTCCAACCCTGGTGATTCTGTCATTCTGTGAAAAGCAACAGGTTTGAATTTAAAGTTGCTTATTGACTTGTAAGTGAAAGACATTTCTACAGGGAGAAAAGGTAATAGCTTCTAGTGTCACTGGTTACTTTGGATGCATGATTAGATTTAGAGTGCAAATAGCCTCTAGATTAAGAACTGATGCATCACAAGTTGATTTGTGGACACTAAGTTATTTTGGTTTTTCTGGAAACTACTATTTTGAAAGCATGCTTAGTGTGAATTATGTCCACTTCTGAAGAAAACGAACAGTCTTTCCTGCAGCCTCAGAAAGCTTTGACAGTTGAGGCTGGTGAAAGTCAGCCATATTTACACCCAAAATGCTGTAAAGTTCATTGCTGATCTTGTCACCTCATATACAGAGGGGTTCAAGGCTTGTTGTCATCTATACTTCTGGAGTACTGAAAAACAGACAGCAGAATATCCACTGTAATAGTTCTTCATACCTCAAGTTCACCCTGTCCAACTACCAAGGAGAATGATTCTGCTTTATTTATCAATACACCCAGTAGTTAATTGCAGTAGTTTACTGAATTAAATACATGTTTGCCCTTCTCCATTGCTTTTTTTCCACAAGACTGTTTCAGCACATGCTGGCACTATCACTTATTTTGTGATTATTTAGAAATAGCCAAGAGTGAACAGAGCTGTACTTTTTGCCTCTTGAAATTCAGAAGTTGGCCTGTAGCCCTAACTTCATCCTTTGGATCACGTCAGGGTTTTTATAAACTAAACATAAGAGCAAATTGGCACTTTAGTGTTTCCAGAGCTTGTTAACATCTTATTTTTATGGATTCAAACATGCTACGCATGTATTTCAAGGGAAAGTTACGGTCTTACTGCTTGCAGGGGAAGATTGCATAGAGAAGCAGATGCAGTCTCATTAGTAATTTACTGAGTGGTTCTTTGTCATGTGTCTTGGTATTAAATCAATGTATAGATAGATACTTGCGATGTTAAGAGACATGCTGTTGCTGTGGGTAACATTGTTGGGATGAACCTGAAGTGCAAGCGCGCGGCTAACTTGGATCATTTAAAACGGATAACTAAGGTTCTTCATGACATTTTTGCTGAATTACATAGGTACAGTGTTATTTTGAAATAAACCTGTCATATAAGTTTAGTGCCTTCTCTTAACTTTTTAAATTATTATTGACTAAATTTATAAGTGGGGATGAGATCATTTGGTTAAGTTTGTCCAGTACCTCACATTATAATACCCTGCTTTGTCTTGCTGTAACTTTAACAAAATGTAACTGCCTGGACTGAACTGTCCGAGCCTAGTCTCAAGCTGATTTCTTTTTTAAGACATTAAGCCAAAAGAGCTCATTCGCATCCAAGAATGAGTCAATTCAATAATCTCCCTGATTAAAAAAGAAACCACCCAAAAAAACCTACAAAAAAACCCAAAACACCAATGAACAACCCCAAACCCCAAACCTAGACTCTACAGAATTGAGGGGAAGCTACCTCAAACCGTGAATGGATTTGGTCTTTAGTTGTTCCTTTGAAATCTGCTCATAATTAGCAAAACAGTACATCTGTGAAAGATTGCAGTTCACATATGCTTAGTGGTGATGACTCCCGTGTCAGCTGTTAAATTCCCCAAAGGCCCCATTTGAGCATATTGCAAGATCCCCCCCCAAACCGCAGCTTTCAGCAGAAGCAGGATGTGTTGGATCTGGTTCACGGGCAGGAGGGCAATACTGCAGGGGGGCTGTTCCTTCCCCCTGCCAAAGGAGCCGTGGGGCAGAGCGTGGAGTGTGCTGTGAGCTGGGGATGGACATGGGCTGGGGTGGGGTGGCATGGGATGGGAGATGCTGTGAAAAATGGGAGGGGAAGCGCTACTTCAACCACAGCATACTGAAACGGGGTAAGAGGTAGGGGTAGAATAGCACTGGCAAAGAGGTTGGCTCGTGTTGGGAGGGGAGGAGCTGTGTGGTAGAGCCAAGAGAAAGATCTGAAGCAAAATTGAGATGAGGGGCTGCCCCGCTGAAGGTATGTGCATGCATCTCGGGGCACTTGAATGCTGCCTTGAAAGCTGGATTCTACCTCTGTCGTTCCTATGGGGTTCTTATGGTGCCAGGCAGGGAAATGAGGCTGTTTATGTCTCTGCAATTGTCCCTCGTTGCCTATTTTCATCTTTCGTAACAGTGAGATTTGAGCGACACACGAAGCACTCATGGATGCTGCTGAAGTCTCTGGGACCTGAGCCTTGGACATACAAGGATGTAACAATAAGAATGGGATGAATCATTGACATCTCAAGTTGATTGCCAATAAACACATTAATTATGAGTCATTTGGCAGCTAAAATCAAGAAGACCAAAGCCCAGTGCCTGTTCCTTGAGTAGCCACTTGTATGTGAGGTCAGTATTGAAAACATGGGAGCCAGGACTGCTCTATGATAATTTCAAGTTTGGCAAAATATGAAGGGCATATACTATATAAGATTTCCATGGAATAAAATTTATCTGAATGTCAAGATGGAATGCTGATTGGAGTAGATGCTTTTGGGAATTCATATTATTTCTTTTGTCAATTTTGTTTGTTTGTTTGTTTGTTTTCACTGATACCAGCAAAAAAAATTCCATCCCTTGTGCACCACATTGTGCAGGGTACAGTTATTACTAGGCAGTCAGTTATGTCACTTATGTGGGTGTAACTGAATTTGCATTAGCTTCAGTTTAGCTATCAGGAGTAAAAACAATCATGCAGGTGTCGTAACAGGACTTCGGAGCAGAGTGGGGATATATTTTATTTGCTGTCAAGTCCTGAATCCATGCTGCTGCATCTCTGCGGCTGCTGCTGTATGAACTGACCCAATTAAAGCTAGTGAAGGTCTAACTACACGGTATACAATGGAAGTTCATTTGAAGTCTCTGAATGGTTTAAGAGGCTTTTGGTGTGCCTCGTGCAGAGGGATACTATTCATAGCTCATAGGAGCAGGATGGGACTGTCTGGTGCCTGAATGTCACGAGTTAAAAGTCAAAGGGCAAAACACTGGTCTCCTTTAAAGCCAGTGGAAGTTTTGCTCTTAACTTTAACAAACCTAGGTTTTGTCTCTTAATTCTGTAAGCTTGATTTTCAGAGAGGAAGGAATTGAGTTGCACTTTTACTTCTTGTGGCATCACCAAGACTCCGTATTCTAAGCGGTTTTAAATTATCTTTTATTTACTCTGATTGTGTTTTGTGGGAAACTAAATTGAAAGTGTATTTAAGGGCCCCAGAGACCTGCTCTGATGAACTCCATCAGGAGAAGCTGAACATCTGCTTGATGCTCGGACACAGCGTTAGCAGAACTCCTAATCGTTTAAAAGAAATTGTAGAAAATCTGTTTGCTTTTAAGTTTCAAACCTCATCACTCAAACTTTAAATTTTAATATCCTTACATACAAATAAAAAAGAAGTAGAAAACTCAGTACAAAATAATTAACACCTAGGCAGAAAATATATAAAAGAAGAAGGGAAAGAAAATCAAGCATTTTTGCACTTTCAGGGTGGTTTTACACAAAGGAAAATTCAAAACTGAATTCTGGAATATACGAAAATGTGTATCATACAAACATGAAGATGTTTTAACAGTGATTGTGTTGTCTTAACAAACACCTGTTTTATCAGTTGTATTTCACATGTGAAATGAAATGGACTTTATAGTAAATAGATTATTTTTTTTTTTTAATTTCAATTATCAATTTTCTACCATAAGGAAAACGTACAGAATTTGTGTGGGAATCCATGTACTATGTTTGCTCAAATAAAGATAAGACTTTGCTGCAAACTGTTAAATATGATAAAATGCATTTAATAGCAATCTTTTGTAGTATCATCATTATTTATGGACATAACATTCAAAGTACAGAAATTAAGCTGTGGATCAAAATGACCATAAAAACAGTAACCCAAAGAACCTTATAAACATGTCAACACCCATCATTTATCACAGATGGCTCATACCAATGTAAAAAACATATAAAATGTAGTATAATTCTCAACATATGGTTTACTTTGTTGCATTGTTCCTACACATTATTTGTGTTAAAATCCAGGAAATTATATTATGAAGAGAATATTGGTTTTGTTTATTAAACCAAAGTACAGGTTAAAGTCATTCTTTTCTTGCGATGAACATATACCAACAGTGATTAAAAAATAAACATTTATTTACAAAATATTGATGCATACATATTACACAAGTCAGTTATATCAAAGTGGTTTTTTAAACAATATCTGTAGCAACCAACTATTTGCATTGGTTTATCATAGTGCAAATGGTAATGTTGCAAAGGCAGGTTATAATGTGGGATTATGATTTTAATGCTAGCCTTCTCTGCTGCCTTTTGTTTTACTACATCTAGAAAACTATTTCCTTTCATTTAGAAAATATCTATTTCTTGCGAATGTTGAATAGTGTACCTGAGGATAGGGCAAATTCATTATTATTCTAAATTCTTTCACTTAGATAACTATCTCTTGATTTACTCAGTCTGCTTACGTAGCACCATTGCCATTGATTACTAACATACTAATGAGAAAAAGGAATGGAAACACGCTAAATACACTATGCCATCCCTAATTTCAGGATTTGTCCATTTATGTGGAATTTCATCTGATACATTTCACAATTCTGCGCTATATATTCAAGTGTTTAAGGATGATTCTGGTGGTATTGTGTAGTGGTGTATATGTTACCAGTATATATTTTCCTGTAAATACAATATTAAGTGAAGCTGTGAAGAAATGGACTTAAAAGCCCGCTCCTTCCGTCCTCAGATGAGAAGGAGCTTGCTTTTGATTACCAACGTGTATTGAAACCTGCATATAAATTTGCGTCTGAATGACTGAATATTGATTCCCTCACAATGTAAGAACTTCATGTATTAAATCCGGTGATTTTGATTGTAGCTTTTCTTTTTCACTGGCTCAAAGCCAGCCGTTAGGCAACTATATCGTCCTTTAGTTCACGTTCTGTAGCTGGTGCTGCACTAAATCGGTACGATAGCCTATCATACAGCATATAGGATGTCAGCAAGGCCTAGCGTACGTAACTTCACAGTTTCAAAGACTGGTAAGGGGGTATAACTTTTCTTTTTTTTTCTCGGTAGCTTCCACAATTTATGAAGCAGTGAATCTCACGACGCTCTCATGAGCACCCGCAGCGATCTACAACCATGGCCGGTATCTTGCCGTATATTATTTGTTCTTTCCCGTTGAAGTACAGCATGTTTATGGGGGACATCTTGGTGGGCGTGCAGCAAGGGCCTGCCGAACCTCTGGGGTTTGCTTGGTGTACAAGGTGAGTGTGCGGGTATTTTTGTAAAAATACAAATTCGCATTCTCCGGAGCAGTAATTGGCTTTGTATCTTTTAGGTGCAATAATCCAGTCCCATCCAAAAGCTTCAAAATCCACTGTCAGCGGATAGCGACAACATCGGGATTCTGTTGAGTGTTCATCACAGTCGAGGCCAAAATCTCTGCGGGACCGTTTCGGAGTGTCTGTAACTCTGACCTCTAAAAACGGGTTCTGTGAGGAGAGGAGAAGGAATCAGAAGCATTGCTGAGGTAAACCTAAGTTCAGTAAAAACATGCAAATAGATAATATCTCAGACAGACGTATCAAATTAATATCCTTAAATAATTTTTGCAAACAACACTTCGTACTCCTGCAAATCTCTGCTCAAGGATTATTCCTCTTTTTCGTGCTGAGGACCAGCATTTCCCTCTGTTTCTCTAGAAAGAGCTTTAATTTCTGAGTTTCTCTTTCTGAAATCATCATCATCTCACTTCTAGCACCATTTCTGTTAAATGCTAAAAGGTTTCAGAAATTTGGAGGGTGCTGGATTTTTACATTTGATGTGGGTTTTGTTTGTTTTAAACCCCATAATAAGAGCTACTTCTTTTTTCTATGGAAGAACTTCCAAAAGGAAACAAAGAACTCCAAAAATTTTTCAAGGGCAGGACCGACTGGTGTTGGTCTCCCTTTTGTGAGTTCTTCTGAAATTCCCTCCATTAATGTCATATTCAGTTCAGGCTTTCTGGATACCAAGGAAGGCTTCTTGTCCAGACCAAGGAGGAGAAAAATCACTCCGTAATTGCTGTCATTATTGAATGACTGCAATGGCAGTAGAAATGAGTGTTTCACCTGCTGATACAGGTTACTTGTACTTCACTGCTTTCCCCTCTGCCAGAGGACTGAATTTGCCGTACTGAAACTGGACGAGCAGCTAATATTTTGACTCTTGAAAGAGCCCTGTGGCCAGGAATGTACTTTTGGCAGATCTCTGAGCCACGTGCTTCCTAGCAAAGGTGTGTTTCCACAGTCACCAACTGAGAATAGAAAGAAATCACAACCTTCACAATCACGAGTTTGAAAAAGTTCCCAAAGTTTCCTTCCTTCCACTCACTGGTTTCAGTGCCCCGTGCATTGTTTTGGCACTGAATGGGCTGTCCCATGAAGGAAGACCATTCCTTAGGAGTAAATAACAGCCCAGCTAACTTTGTTACATGGATTTCTCCCTTCCAAAATACCCGCCTTTATGGCTGCAAGTTGTCCAGCTGCTGGAGACGCTCCTCCCACAGGTAAATGATATGGGGAGGGGCTTGGTGAGAGGAGCATCCTCGTACTGGGAGCTGCCGGAGAGAGAGGAGCCAGAGGGAAGAGAAATTTCCTCTCCTGTTACCAGCCATGCATCTAACCCTGCCCTGCTGCTGAATCGGTTTGTTTTTACAGATGATGATAACCACGGGTTATCCACATGTGTGAAAACACAGTGTTGGTTATTTGAATAGATTGAGGTGGTGAGGACGTTCCTTATCATGGTATCCAGCTAGCCTGTTTCAAGTATGGGAGATCCACATCTATACTGGATCTACAATTAAGATATCACAGCATTTTTCCTTTAAGTTCTTTTAACTGCATTATACTGCTATGAAGTTAAACGTCACATAGCTACATAAATACAGTTGGACTCAATGATCTTAAAGGTCTTTTCCAACATAAATGATTCTGTGATTCTATGATGTACAGATTGATCTACTGCATAGAAGCAAAAGTAAAATAATATTCTGTATACTTTATTCAAAAGGAGGGATTTCTTGGTTGTGATTGTTTCAGCTGCAATAGGTTCAGGAATTTTTATAGGTTGTAGAGGATTAGTGATTTGCAGAAACAAATAACGAGGAAAATGCTGTAGTTTAACTGGTACACTTCAGATTTAATTTGTTCATCTATACTTACAAAAAGAAACCAGAGAGTTATTTTATGCTCTTTCTCATCGTTATGACCCATTTATTGTATCAAGCAGAATTTCTCTATTCAGACATTTCTAATAGGTGGAATGATGCATTCTATCACATTATCACTCTATCACATGCACTCTATCTACTGAAAGGTACACAACGTTATGAAGAAGATCTGTTCTCACATTCATAAACATAGATAATTCTTGCTGTTGTTAATAGAAAATACATGCATACAGAATAGGGAGAAACTCCCTCACAGTTTGAATGCAAAAAACTTTCTCAGCACTATCAGAGGCAGTTTTCCTACCAATGAAATAATCCAATGACTATCCTTTTTAGCTTTACTGCTTATTAAACAGTATTTGCTCTCAAATTTGAAAAGAAGGTTACTTTTGATAGTACTATCCATCAATAATTACCAAAACATTTTGCAGTTAATGCCTCTCAACATCTTACTGAAGTATTGCAATTTGTCTCGATTTTTCAAATAGGGAAACGGAGGCACAGGAATGCTATTGATTTTGACATGATCAGAGAGCAAAGAATGAAAGATTTGGCTATAAAGAACCTGTATCTTCCACTCTCTAAACAATGCTTCCATTTTATCCTTAAAACACAACTCAAGTGCTTTCCAATAAAATGCAAGATATTTAAATGGGATTTTTCTAAATAAACTTACCAATCCATCTTCACCTGGTCCTGGGAAAGTTACAGCAAGATCTCGTCCATTCTCATCAAAAGCTTTTATTTCGATGCCTAAATTGGATTCAGGCTGTTTGAGCCAATTTTGCAACACTGTCTTCACATCAATACTCTGCCAAATACCAGTGCCTGGGTTCATGTCAAGTTTCAAAGATCGAATTCCAGTATATCTTGTACCGTCTTTCATGGGTTTAATAAGTCTCAGGATCTGCACAAACACTGTTGTAGGTTTTTGGACTTGCCTCAAGTATATCCACAATTGTGCCTTTACTACTTTGTTATATTGTATTTTAGAGCTAAACTTAAAGAAGCAACATTTTGGTTTTCCCTCCATTTGTACAAGAAAATCAGCTATAAATGAATGGAAAGAACAGATTACTGAACAGGGAACAAAAAGAAATATGCATATATAAACCCCATTTTATTTTTTTTCCAGACCGTATAGGAAGTCTTACAATATGTTATAAACAGTATCAGTAACAAAGTGGATTTAACTTAGTTCATTTTCTGTGGTTTATGCTCTACAGCAAATTTAATGGATGTCAGCAAAATCATTATGCTATCACCTAAAAGTAACATCATGTGACAAGGAACCGATGATTGTTTTGTAAACGGGCTAAAATGAGGTTGGGCTAATAATTTTCTAAATAATTGTAGTTGGTGCCTTGTGATCCTTAGGCTAAGCAGAGCAGAGCTGTGCTCAGGCTGAAACTCGGAAATGATGGGCAGTCACGAGAAGATGCACACTGTGGAGGACCTTTGCAGTCCTTGGCGTGCTCGGGGCTCTGACCAGTGGTACCAGTGCTGTGGGCTGACCTGTACAGCTGCAAAATAGCCTCTTTCCCAAACAAAAACTACCTGGGGAGAGGACACAGCCTATTCCACTTCACAGTGACTACTACCAACTCACTTCTGTTAGTCATCTGCTGAGGACCTTCATAAAGCATGCAGAATAGCAACTTTGCATAAGCTGACTCAATATGTACATGGTGATCCAGCCATTTCTAATTTACTTTTCTAATTTAGCCTTAGTGTGCTACATATCATAAAACACAGGCAGCCGTGGGCAAACTACATGAACATTTAATTTCTTTTCTCAGTGGAAAAACAAATAATTGAAAGAGTATTCATGTAAGGATTATTTTATTTTCCTTTCATTTGAACAATATCATAGGAAAGTCACGTGCGGCACTGCGTTCCTCCTTCCTGTAGACTACAATGCAGCTGTCATACTTAGTCATGGCAATATCTTTCCATGCCAGGATAAAATGGGTAATACTAATCTTAAATGGTGCAGGGCTTTGACGTTCATAAATCTCACCACTTAAGATACCTGTCTCTTTAGTGCATTTAAAATAGTTCAAGGGCTTTTTATAAAAAGTAGGAAATGAACTCAGACCAATGACATACAATAGCTTTTCTTCAGTCATTGTAATTATATAACAGTTTAATTAAAAATAGTTATAAAGCCTTGGACATAATAGGCTGGAATAAAACTGCTGGCAGACCTCAACTTTGTGATAAGGCTGCAGAAATATATTGCTATTAAGTACACATCTTATTAATGAATAAGTTAAAAAATTTTACAGATAAAGTTACTTTTTCATCAACGCATATGTTTTTAGCTGGCTAGAGCAGCTGATATATTATTCTAGTATGTGTATTGTAACGATATCTGTAACTGCTAACATGCCTTATATGTCCTGTCATCTTTTTCCTTTTTGACATCATATTCGTAAGTGTTATTTAAAAAAACAGCTGCCATAGCCAAATACTTTAGCCGATGAAGAACATAAGATACTATAGTATTAGCTGTGCAAAAGATACTTGATAGGAGCCATAGCAGATGTTTAGCACTCAGAAGATAACTCAGAATCTGCTCATTCAGTAAATGCCTTCATTCTTCCTTGGCACGACTACTGGGGCTGCTTGCTATAGCATGGACATTTTAACATTTAAATCTGTTACACACATATTTGCTTTAAATATATAGTTTTAACTCAGAGGTAGGTGGTGCTAGTTTATGGGATCAGCAAAGAAGCAAGAATTTAACTCTATACTTGCACTTGCTACAACATGTTGCAGTTAGGTAGGTCTAGTGCTCTAAACTCTATTTCTGCTGATTTCTATTGCTTCTAAAAATACTGGCCAGTGACACCTCCCTCAGAAAAATATAGTTCTCTCATTATCTGCACTTGTACTTTATATTTGTGATAGGAAATGCCCCGAGTACTGCAGATAACGAAGTCAACTAAACTGCAGATCTCCCTTTGCTTTCTAAGGCAATGGGCAAATCCTGAGTGCTAGAGGGCATACACGTTATAAGGAGCCGAAAACCGAACAGTAAAACAAAGGATCACAACACGGTCATCTGAACCTGGCTCAAATTCTTTAGAAATAACGCTCTCCTCCCTCCCTCTAGCAGACTTCAGCCAGCAGCCTGTTGGGAGAGCCCGAGGAGGAGTTGCGTGGCTCTACAGCAGGGAGACAACTCTCTCGGAGGAGCGGTGGGAGGTGAAAGCAGCAGGGTTACTTACACTCCGTAGGCATTGTGATAATCGTTTCGGTGGTGGCATGATAGTCATCGTCTTCCAAAGAGCCATCGCTACTGTCGTCTCTCTGGACGTCATACTGATCAATCAGTTCCTGTAGTGGAGGAGCTTTGGGTAAAAGTTGTTTAATAACATCCCTGCTAATGTTAGGAGCTTGTTCCAGACGCAGTTTGCTGAGGATTTGAATTTTTATGGCTTCTATTCTGGAAGATTTTGTATTCTGTCTCCATGTACAAGCATTGCACAGTCCATCTTTTTCAGCGTTCTCTGCGGGCTGACTACCATCATCAAGAGCCACCGGATCAACTGAAATCAGCATGAATAGGTAAATATAAACATAGATCGCTAGCTTTTGCATGATCTCACATTCAGTGCAGCTTTTTTCCTTTTTTTTTCTTTTTTTTTTTCCCTTCCCCTTTCCCTTTTAGTACTAAACAGATCCGTGAAAGCAAATGCAATCTGAGAGACAGCTTGCCACTCTGGTGTACCTTATATATTCCAAGGGGGCTTTTTATACTCCAACTTTGATTAGGCTCATGTCGTCAAACCCGACGATTGGTTGCTGTCCCAACAATGAATCTGGCTGTCAGAGGGTAAAGCCCTGTCGATCACAAGTCACTAGACAGCGTTTAGTTACAGCCAAGGGTGAACTGATTTATCTGGGTGCTGCGTAGAGGATATGTCTTCGCATATTGAAAGGATATATTTCCAAGTATTGTGGGCAGCAGTACTGAAAGACAGCACTGTCATTCTTAAATATATACCAACTGTGTACTTGCACTATGAATCAAGACAGACGTCTCTCTAAACTTGCTTTAGGCTTCTACCAGTTTTTTTGACTTGAAAGTTTGTGCTATTTAAAAGAAAATTCCAGGGGATTGCTCTTAGCAGGCAGGGGAAAAGTACTTTAGAAATGCATTGCAAACAGTGCTAACTTATGTTGTTCAACAACTAAAATACATTGAGCAGTTCATATTTCAGAAAACCTTAATGGGTTTTCCTGCTAGGTACTAGCTTAAGCAGTAATAAAGATTTTGTGCATATATGACTCTATGTAAATGAATATCTTATCTGTTTGTCCCTTTAGTATATATTAAAATCAACAGAACAAACCCCTTACTGACTTAACAGTCAATTCAGAAAAATGAGCCTGTGCCCTCTTCATACCATCACTAGGTCAGCAGAATCCTGGGAATTAAGTTAAATATTGAGAGATCTTTAGTAGCAAAGGTATTTTTAAGGAGTATCTTTATCTGCTCACTCTAATATTGTACATAAATAATAAAGCTTGCTTTTTCCATTAGTAGTGAAAGTATTAAAAGACTTAAAAAATTTGCATCTCTACTGTGAGCATATCTTCTTTTTCCATGTCATCTTTTATTTGATCAAAAAGTCTCTATATTATGCCAATTTAAGTGATACTTTTCTGTGCTTTCTTTTGCTTTCTACTCAGATATTCAAACGCAAAAGTTCTCTCTATACATGACAGTTTTAATGTGCTTTCTGCATAAGAGAGATAAATCTAGACATGATTTTATACTTACAGGTGACGGCTTATAAAAATCTTACAGCAATGTAGTTCACATTCGATGTGCTTTTAGCAAGAATGATGGAATTCACGCTTAGTTGGGGAGGTGGGGGGGCTGGGGGTGACTGATCAGCATAGGCTGTATATTACAGCAAGAAGAAATCCTGAAATTTGTATATGTTGTGTATATTTGTATATTTGGAATCTGTATATTACAGCAAACAGAAATCCTGGTATTTCATGCAATCTGCCAAAGTTTGCCTTTCTAAGTTAGGACTGAATTGTTAGTTTCTCACTGAGTTTCTCTTCTTTTTCCATTCTGAGTACACTTAAAAATGTGGCAAACGGGTTTTTTTTCATATGTTCATGTAGGAAAAATGTTGGTATATAAAAACACGTGGGACAGAACTTTCAAAGAGCTTTTTTCTGCCTGGTCATTCATATTATTTTGTATCACATCTCCAGGGCATGCAAATCCACTGCATAGCACAGAACTGAGACTAATATTCAGCTCATGACCAGTGACGTAAATCATGAGTATTCAATTGAAATTGATTGTCCTACCCTGGTGTAAGGTTGATGCAAGTGATGAATGTATCGTTCTCGCACATTCCAGGCCTATGTCTTTAGGGTCAGACCCTGATATTCTGATTTCAGCCAAAATTCGTGTTTAAAGCAAGCAGTTGGACAACTTGGCTCCTGAGCACTTGCTTTTTACAGAAGACACCAGTGCAGCTACTCTCAACATGTGGTAACATAAATGGGCTTGTGGTTCACTGGAACTAGAAGTCAGGATAGATCTGAGTTTGCAGCGGAGATTGCCTGCCATGTCTATAACATATTTTAAACAGATTCTTAGTGCATTTCAAGTGCTGGAAATGTATTTTTATAGAAGATGCATAGGATGATTCACAGTAAAAATCTTTTTGAAAAGCACTGACCCTGTTAGTGAATTTGGGGGGGGGGGGGTGTTAGGTTGGGATTTTTTATTTGTTTGTTTACTATTGTGACAGTGAATTTCATAATAAAACTAATTTTTATTATTTTTTTATTTTAAACCAGAGTGACTTAACTGGTTGGGTATAAAAGGAAATCTACCCCCAAGTGGAAACCTTGACAGGTACCAAGTTTCACACCAGAGACAGTTTTAAAGAGAACGATAATCCATCAATAAACAGGTGGAAATAATGATGCAGTCATTAATATGAGAGTAATTAAATGTTCTGGCAGACTGTGGCTATTGTGTTGGAGAGGGGACGAGAGAAGTGCTCAGCAAAGCGATGCCACCAGCACCGGGACTCCTCTTGAATGTGCTCTGCAGCAGCTTGCCCAGTGGCCACACTGGTACCTGGCCAGCTCCTTCTCATTCGAGGTCTTCCCACTCTGACTGTGGCTCATCATGAGCATGCAGAACTTCAATTTGGGGTTTTTTTCCAATCTTCTGCAATGATTCTATTTAGCTGCAAAAAAGGGCCCCTTTAGCATTTGGTTATGAATGCAGGACCAAAGTCCTCTCTTGTATGCCTGAAACCCCAGTGAGCTCTGAGCGAGAGCTGAGCTTGCTCTCAGCCACCAAGGTGACACGTGGTGGCAAGCAGGTCTTACTGAGCACCATGCCTCTGCTCGCTATTTAGAAGTAGGAAGCAGCAATAAGCAGCTGGGGTGGTGGCACAGGGACTACCGACCAAGGATGACAAAAGTGCCCCAGAATTCACCGGCAGCTGAATAACCAAGGGCAGTATTTTTCCAATATTTCCCTCATAAAATGCACTTCTTATCCACATATGCTGAATAACTCTAGGCTGTCAGTAGAATACCTTTCTCTTCATCTTTTATTGTTGCTGACTTTTTAATGAGACTGCAAGAATTTAGAAGAGAGCTTAAACAGTTGCTCTTGATCAGGAGCTATTGAAGGATCTAATTTCTTTAATAATAATAATACAATATGCAATTTGTTTTTCTTTCTGACTTTCATTGTAGTGTTTTTGGAAAGTGATGACTACAAAAGTAGGTGACAGAGGTGAGAAATGTAAGTGGTAAAGTGAACAGATAAAAGTTGTTCCAAAAATTTATTTGGCAAAAAAGAATTTAAACAAAAAACCCCAACACATTACCACCAGCAAAACTAAAGAAGAGTTAAAAACAAAATGCATATCTTACTGAACTTTATGGCATTTTAATATTATCTTTGGGATTTGTGTCATTCTACCCGCCATGCCTGCCAATAGCGAATAGTATTCCCAATCCTAACTATTCAAAGATCATGGCTCAAGCCCCCAAATTCAAGCAATGTAAGAATGTTCCTTTCTAAAGGAAAGGAACTGTCTACCTGTCAACTTCTCCTCTCCTTTCCCTCTTCCACCAGGAGCTTTTGTACTCATTGGAAAACCTAAAAAAAAATAAGAAGGGAAAAAGCCCCAAACCCACCCCCAACAAATTTGACCAATATAGAGGTTTCAAAGACACTGTGTTACTGTGAGTTTTATGGAAAAACAGTGACTGTGTAGAGGAAAAGGAGATTACTAATGCCCTCCCTGAGGAGAAGGCAAACAGAGCCCAACCATTACCCATCCTTTTTGGCAGCCTCTAATTAGCCAATCAGCTTGTACTTCTTCGTCATTAGTCAGCATGCTGATAGCTCTGGACCATCTACAGTGTGTCATCCCGTGCTGGGCCAGCAACCCAGAAAAAATAGATATGGAGCAGGATGGGATTTGAGCTTGTTTTGGAGGTGGACCAAGTGGACATGGAAGGGAACCAGGACGTTTCTGAGAAAAGGGAGAGTTACAGGGGTATGGAGGAGCTGCTCTCATGGCAGGGAAGGAGAGGGACACGGGTTATAGCCCTGCCAGAAATCAGACGACTTCATCCTGTTGTAAGCTAGATTTCCAAACACTTCCTTACAGCCTGCAGGACCAGAGATTCACTCTTCTTTTTTCTGTTGTTTAAGTTAAATAAAATAGTTCCTATAATTGATTCACCTCCGAAGGTAGAACTTAAAGAAAAAATCAGGTGTTGTGAAATGCACTGTAAATCTGTGAATGCTGTTTACCTTGATGTCAGGTCCTACCTCTGAACCAGCTGCCTTCTCTTGCTGGTTTGTCTTATAAGGAAGATATAACATTCCTCCTGGTCCATTGAGGCAGATAATCTTTGAGTCACCTTTTCTCTCACTTTTGCCAGCACAAAGCCTAATTTCTAGAATAGCTCATTGAAATGGACAG
This sequence comes from Burhinus oedicnemus, assembly GCA_008921705.1. Lineage (NCBI taxonomy): Eukaryota > Metazoa > Chordata > Aves > Charadriiformes > Burhinidae > Burhinus > Burhinus oedicnemus. Next base: position 910,986 of record VFFE01007789.1, on the reverse strand, counting down.
AGAATTCCATTTAAAATATTTTTGGACCAGATTCATCTCTCACTTAGCTGCAATAAGCTGGGAATAATGTTTGTGAAGTAATTTTGGTTGGAACAGTTGAATTTTAATAGAAAACTTCAGACATATAATTTAATGCAATTGAGTTAGGATGTTTTAAGTGCTTAACTCTGAGCCCAGCTGTCTTAACTTACCAGGTGCTTGCTCTTAGCCACCTGAATCGCAAGATAAATGCATTACTTTGAACCTCAAAGCAGATATAAGGTCATGTCTATAAAACACTTAGAAAGAAATCTTGCAATAACAAAAAGCCTATGAAAACATCGTCCCAATCACATTATATAAACTAAAGCTGCAGCCGCTATAAGGCAAATGTAACCACTTTTAAAATTAGATTTATTACCATGAACTAAAATATGAAAGCCATAACTAGTACGAACTCTTGCTCTGTAACAAATGCCCTGAAACAGTTTGTCCTCTGGTATACATTTTTTTTTTCCTACAAAAGTAGTCATATATAACCTTGTAAATGTTGTGCTCTATCAGCTACTGGAAATCAACTTGATTTCTTTATTTTGATGGTATGGACATTTAATTCGTTTGACTTAGCAAAAAAGAAATAAGTTCATCTTGTTTTCACCAGTTCTGAGTTCCAGGAATAGGAGAGCGTATGTCACAGAGGAGAAGAGCACGCATACTGCAGGGTACGGATGCCCTGGTACACTGGCATCTGGGTGTGGGGTATGCTGCAACTCCTTCCCAACCCCTGTTCTCAGGTTGTTTTCCCCGGAAAAACGTGATGTTCAGGGATTTGGGATTTTGAGTGGTCTCCCCCAAGCTGTACTTGTGTCTGTGTCTGCAGTTTGCGTACCAGGACAAAACGTCACTCTGTCTGGTGGATGATTTCCTCAACTCAGGAACTATGGGAGACAGTAGTGAGTCCTACCTGCTAAGGAGCTTCTCACGAGCATTGGTAAGTAAACATGCAATGGACAAAATGGGAGGAAACAGGTAAAACTGGTGGCAAACTGCTGCTGTGGCAATTTCAGCCTTTGCTGCACCTCTTATCTTGCCCAAGAGATGCTGCGGAACATAGGCTTCAGCGCAGTCATATTGGGTCCCCTTCAGCTTCTGGCTTATTTGTGGCCTTCTGGTCATCTCCTTCCTGCCTACAGCTTTTGTGCTGCCATGCATAACTGTACGTGTGGAATGGGCCAAAAATGTCCCGTCGCTTTTTTCTCTCCTACATATCCCAATACCTGTTAATTCATGTTGCTCCAGAACCAACCAGATACACTAATGGAAATGAACTTTAGAAACAGACAGGGAAATATATTCCTATTAGGCTCATTAAAAACATTTAAGGAAGGATGTAAAGATAGTAAAAGCTGCCATTTTTTCTGAGTTCTTTTGTATTCGGTATTTTATTCTGCAGCCTTCACTATGGCGTCTAATTACCAATCTTATAATAAATCTTGTAAAAGAGCCCTGTTAAATACCTGTTTAATTCTAAAGGCTCTATCCTTGCTACAGGATGCTTTTCTTTAAAGTTGTGGCTTTTATGCTTTTACCCAGAATTTCTGACATTGAGCCTGCCATTCATCTTCAACGTCTTTTAAAATAGCTGCATCAGCCGCTGCATCACCGATGGGAAACTTTGAATTCCTCTACGGAGCTGTTACTCTACTTGGAGAGGTTTCACTTCTGCATTTGCACAATCAACGTGCTTGAAATACCAAAATACTTCATCTTGGTATTACTAGCTACAAGAATGCTTGTATTTTCTCTGAGGCACAACTCTTTGCAGGGGATTTTCAGCCCCAGAGGTCAGTGATTTGGTATGAGTGGCCTGTCCTCTGCTGGGTTGTTCAGGAACGGCATCCGCTGGGAAACGAGGGCCACAGCGCTGAAGAGTCGTCGTCTTTTTCCTCCTTCTTTATTTTTTCTTTTTTAAATACACGATGGGTTAAAAGCTAACAGGTGTTCTTAACAAAACCAGAAAAAGGCAGTGTTGCAAAATGCAGTGAATTTGACTCTGCTTAATCTTGCCCAGTGCCATAATGACCTGAATTAACCAACATTTTGATCAGAAGATAGCTACACGTGGGATAGATTTGGCGCTCTCATCTCAAACTATCCCTTTGTTGCCCTCCCTTTGGCCTGTGTGCCTCCTTTGCTGTGGTCCCACTCCGAGTTTGCCTCTGCTGAATACAGCTACGGGCTGAATAGGAACACTCTGTAACACCTGGTACCCGCTTGTCTAGCAGCAATAAGTAAAATCACAGCAGAATAATGATATACAGCAGTAAGAATAGCAGGTTTTTTTCCTCTTCTGATTTTTGTAAGCAGAGGAGCTAGCTTTGAAGTAGTGTCTTCTAAAACTCTTAGCATTTGGGACAGTGAGTTCATAAATACATGGAATTGTAACGGTTAAAATAAAACCAGTTTTCTGGGATTGCAAGCCTGGAACGTCATTCCAGCAGCGTGCATCTGCAGTGGCAACGCATTTGCTAAACTCCTTTTAAGGTGGGACATAATCAGTCACACTATAATACATCTGATAATAATATAGTGTAATTATTTCAAAATGAATTAGATATGCAAAATGTATAGCAGCGTTCTCTCCTGGTTGCTGCCATACCTACCGGGATCAGCCAACCATACTCATACCGTGCATTGATTTCTGCACGCGCTGCCAAGGCGTTAGTCTTAGGTTTTTATATATAGTGTTTAGATCCACGCTTAAGTGTTATAAACACAAATATTTCAAAAGTCAAAACAGCTCCAGAAGCTGTAAGACATTTCCTGTAAATACTCTAAATATTGGCTACTTCATATAAGCATAAGGATTTTTAATTGTGCTAAATTATTTAGATGTTTTTAGGAATCTACTTTAAACCTGAAACAAAAAGGAACCTTTCAGGCTGAGAGCAGCAGATTTTTTGAAACACGGAAGGCGATGAGAAACATAACAACATGATTTTGCCCATGAAACTTCTTTCAAAAATGTTCAGTAATGAAAACCCAGTAAAGAGCAGTAATATCAACCTTTTCCTTTGCAAGGTGGTAGTTTATACCTCAGAGTGACACAGGACTGATGGGGGGGTAATGATTTTTCCTGCTTACAAAGCTCATTTACGTGAATCACAATTCTTGCCCAAAGGTGTGCACTTTAGTTGATCTCCTCTTGTTGCTCCAAGCGAGGAGAAAGACTAAGATGAAATTATGGTACAGCTTCTCCTTTCCTTTCTGCCACATGCTGATCTACGGTCAGTTTTAGACAGGCTAATTTGAGGCAAGACCCTCTACGATGGAATGGAAAGCAGTGGTAACGTTCTAAGAGGAATCCAAGAATGATATTCAGATCTGTAGTCATCCAAGAAGGCTTTTGAATCTGGCGTATTCATCAGTGAAGTTGTTTAACCGACAGCTTAGATCTATGTTACCTGATTTAACCCTGGTGTTAAAAATGCTGGTAATGTAAATTCTCAAAAGCCCTGTGGACAAAACCAAAACAGGTAATTTTTGATGATAAAATATGACATATTAAAGCTTTCAAAGTCATTTAATAACAAAAGTGTATAATGGCAGAAAGCAGGCACAAAAGGATGTAGCTTCTGATGAAGCTGCTTCTATTGAAGTAAGACCCCAAAGAATCAGGTGGTACCTGTGAAAAACCCTGTACAAAATAACGCAGAGACAGGAAATCATATAGACTGCTTTATGGTTTTAGAAGACAAGGAGCAGATCAGAGACTGAATAAAATTTCTCGATGATTTTGATCCTCATTTGGAGGAGAGGAACATAAATGAGAAGTTTCATAGTAAATGAGGTACCTTTGGAGGATTTCCACATAACTAGGGCAACTGTTCAAAGGTGTTGGGTCATCCAAGGGAAGAAGAAACACAGCTTTTACTCCCTTCCCTTTTTTTGTATGTTTGCTCCCTGTCAATGTAGTAAAGGTGTTTTGTATTTATAAGCTCCATTATGAGGCACCACAGAAGAGCATCAGCTGAAGGAAAGCAGCCTATGCTGGCTAAAGCATTAGCTCTTGGGGAATTGTCTCTGGCTACTTTAGCAGATGCTTCCAATTCCTCACAATTTAAAGGCTGATGCTTTAAAAATTTACAGGTTTGTTTTTGTTTTTAGGGTTTGTTTTTTTCTTAGGACTTGCAAGCTTTTCTCTCCCATCAGCCTGCTAATTGGCAGCATCAGCCAACTAGTTGATGAGAAACAAAGATAAACCACAAAGGAATTGACTGTTTGGGGTTTTTTCACCTTCAGCAACAAACTTTCAAATCTCCTCTATCATTCTGCAGGTATATAAAACCACTTAGGAGTTAACTCTTTGCAGTCCTGTAGCAAAGAGGCTGACTATCACTGTATCAATGGATAGATGCCCTATACTCATGGCAATGATGTAAAGCTTTCATCTTCTTTATTGCCTATGCAAATAATTGAAAGGACGCTTGCAAAACATAATTCATATAATAGATCTGAAATATTCCAGTGGACGTTGCTTCAGAGTTTAGTTTTAAGGTGTACTGGCATAACGTTAGCTGGAATAGGCATGCTCCTACTAATGAAGATTGGAGAATGGCTTTTAGTGAGTAGATCTGGAAGAGTTAACAGAAAAAATATTCCTAGGATGCCCAGATTAATAGATATAGAGTTATTTGTATGCTACTGACTTTGTGATAACTGCACAAAGCTTTTTTTATGTCAAGTGAACTTTGTACCAGGATATTTTGAGTACACAAATCTGAGGAACTTCAAGCAAGTAGCTCACAACTGTTTCTGAAGTTTTAACAAGGAAAAGAGGCTCTTGCTGCATATGAAAGCCAAGCTTATGATCAATTAAAAATGTAATAGTTTGACCAAACCTTTAAGGCTTTCTAGAGCGTATTGATTAAAATAGATGGATGATACAATTAGGAATGCAATGCAAACTGGAAATAAAATTGACTATATGAAATTACTTCGTTAAACTTTCTCCAAATTATCAAAGTAGCTCAACATTAGGAAATTGCAGCATTTTGTCATTTTGTCCAAAGCCTCTAGAACAAAGGGAAATTAATAACTACTCAATTTGCAGTTGGCTGCTTTGCTAATTCTAAAGTTTGATTGATGTAAACTAATGATTTATATCAATAACTCTGAGAAAGCTCTGTGGTAAATTTTAATATCCCAGTAATAACTTGGTAGAGAGAAATTGCTGCACTACATCCTAAACTGTGTTAAAAATACTATGTTCATATTTATGTAGTTGTAGGGTTTGTGTGTACATGTGTGTGTGTATATATATATATAGGTTTTAATTAGACATTCAACTAAAGACCAGGTTCTCTGCTCAAAAGTTTCCTAATTTTTTCTTACTACGCTGGTTGGCTTCATAAAAGAGATTGCCCTTCTACGTATCTCTTCCCTCACGTCAGTCAATCAGGCATTAGCTAGGAGGACCGTAATGTCACTAAATACTTTCCAGAATTGTCCTACACAAAGAAGGGTATACATTTCTTATAAGAAATAAGGTCTATCAAAATAATAAGAAGGAATTACTTATTTCAGCATGTATCTGGAATTGGATAAAATGTTTCTCTGTTGTTCCTATAGGAAGAATTATTTAGTGACAGGCACATCTTCTTGCACTTTCAGGCTAAGATTTGGTGTTAGCTGATATTGATATAAATTAATAATCTAATCTATTAATAATAAATCAAATTTACAGCTCATTATCTGAGCATTACTGTATCAGGTTAAATTTAGTTTTCTGTCTCAGCTGTTCAGCACTACTAAAGTGTAATAAAAAGAGGAGCACTGATAGCCAATTTTGTAGCCTCTACTGTGAGTGATACTGAACACACAAACAAGCACGTTACAATGGAGAGGACGTTACTTGCATTATGATGCTCTGTCTTTCCAGAAGCTCTTTGCATGGCCTCAAGCTGTGTTAGCCCAGAGTGAAACAGGACAATGCAGCAAGTACAAACTCATAGGAACTCGTTATAATAGCAGCAAGTACCACTGCATAGCACAGAGTTTAATTTTCATTTTCTAGAGAGAATCTGATCAGAAAGTGGTTTTCAGTGTAGTGGTGTCATCCGTAGTTTGTAGATAGCAAGGAAGTCACCACCGTCAGTAATTTCTCCATACAGTTAGGTATGATGTGTATTCTTCTCAGCTAGATTATATAGGATAAGAGTCCTATAATGCTCTGAATCTTTGCAGCATTTACAGAGAGGGCGTTGCTTCCTGAAAAATAGGCATCTTTCTAAGCTGATGCACTAGAGCCAGTCGTTGGGGTAGAGCTGCTCTTTGATTACCGGTATTAATATGCCGTCCCTGCAAGAAGTCCATCATGCTTTATGAACCTCTTTCTTCTCGAAGGAGCATGTTTGCCAGGCACAGTATGTATATCACAGTAAACCTTTCCCATATACCTTCTCTGTTAGGAAGGCAGCTTCAAGGCATTGGTCACCGGGACCAAAGTGTGACTGGATGGATGCTTGTGCTGGAAGGAAAGGCAGCAGCACACCTACTAGAAACACGCTGAAGGATCTCCTTTAGGGTCGCAGTGGCCTGGCCAAACTTTTCCTCTTTCCATACAGAAAAAGAAAAAACAGCCAATGGTATGGGGCTGTTTTTTCACTTCAGCTTTCTCACCGCGTGGTCCCTGTGGAGTTTTTCATTCAATACAAAAGCAGACAACGCAAGAACACACAACACAAGCATTCCCAACCACCGGAATTTGTGGAGGGTGAGGAGAGACTGACAGGCAGTCTGCAGGTCCCTGCTTTCTGAAGTAATAGCTACTGAGCATGGTAATGGCAACTCCTCCCAGCCGCAGGTTGTGGTGATGATAAACAAATATTTCTCAATCTTCCAGCAGTAGACTGAGCACAAAGTGTGTTATTTAAGCTTTAATTTGGGGGGAGGTCAGATTTCCTCTTGGGACAAGGTACGTATCTGAGCTTTGCCTTGGGAACAACTTTCCTCACCTTTTTTTTCTTTCCCAGAAGTACAAAGCGGGTGCCAAAGGCAGGGGAAAGGCGAGGAGCTGGAACCAGCCTGCCCAAACGCACCAGTGCTGCCTCGTTTCAGCTGGTGTTGAAGGTTGGTTTTGAGACACAGCTAAAGAATTGAATCAGTTTTATCTTATCTACACTGGTTCATTTGCCTCCCACAGCAAAGTTGAAATATCCATCACAGTTTGTGTCCGGATACTCTGTTCACAAATTTCTGTAGCAGCAGCCATTATAAAATAGAGTGGGTTTGGTTTGGGGTTTTTCTGGAAAACCTCTTTTGGCATTCCACAAATGATCAGAGGGAGAGCAGGTGTTTTAGGAGGACCACAATGAAACACAAATCTCCTTAATGAGTAGTAATCAATAAGAAAGCTAATGAGGCTCAGGACAATTCTTGTGAGTGTCAGAGGAGTCACACGCCTCCAGAGCAGGTTTTGCATCCATATGACAAAATCAATCAGGACCCAAGAATTCAGGTTATTTTCATTCCAATTCAAGCAAGTCTGGTAAGCTTTCTCTGCTTTTGTAAAGATACAATGCAAATATCTTTTAAATATCTCATTGTTGCCTCTCAGGGTTGTATTCTTGGATCTTATTTAGCCATTCAGTGTCCTAAGCATTAACATTCAGTTAATTTATATTTCTGTGCTTACTAATAGCTAGTTCCTTAATATTTATGGGCATTTTCTTCATCACATTTACATGGCTATACCCAGAGGCGTACAGGGAAACATGGCTACATGGAATGGAAATTGCTTCTTGAATCCCTGATCCCCCTCTTGTCTTTCCATTCTCTCCTCTGCTTTTCACCAATTTCTTCTGGTTTCCAGTGAAACTGTCATTAAGCTGCGTGTTCTGTGAGGTATGTGCTTTTCTGTTTTCTGCTGTTTAATTAATAATCCACCAATTTTGGTTGAGGCTGTGAAATCAGAGATAACGTGCATGTATTTAACATGTAATTAGGTCCTTCAAGTCTGCTGTAAAATTTGTTTTCTTTACCAAAGTCATAGGCACTAGGAAATTTTATAATTCTCAAGAAATCTCAGTAAGCCTGCAAAATAATCTGCCACCTCACAGCTCTCCACCTTGAGCTCTGCTAAGGTCTGGCTTCAGCATCAAAGCATGGGATCAAAAATTCTTTCCAAACTTTAAGGTGTGCATTACGGTAAATCTAGGTGTTCTGAATCCATTACAGCGGTATCATCTCCTGTGAGGTGATTATGTAGTAGGTAAAGAGATTTCTCTTTTTATCACTACAGAATTTCCTTCCTTTCCTTTCCGTTATATGGTCTATTGTACTTTTTCTATGAGAAATAGAAAACAGCAATTTCTTATCTGCCTCCTTTGATCCATGCGTAACTTTAGATAATTTATCACGTTCTTTCTTTTCTATAGTAAATAATTCTGCTTTTTCAATATTAGTGTTTCAGCCTTGTATCATTTTTTTCTCCTTCTCTAGGGTTACTCCGTGAAGAGTTTGTTTCTCTTAAGATGGAGTAATCAACAATATTCTGCAAATGTCTACAATATTTCAGTCAAGGTAACATATTGATTATGCAGCTGTAGGTAAACTATAGTTGTCTTATATTTAGCCATTCTGCACACCAGTATTTGGAAGTTACAAAAAACACCTGCACATTGAACAGAAGTTTTTAATTGAAATATTCACTGTGGCATTCTCTTTAAATAATAATTTATTTTTTTTTTAAAGTATAATAAACATAAACCCCTGTAAGCTTTGCAAGTAATTCAGTTCTTCCTTCTGGCTGGCTGCGTATTCAGTAATTCCAACTGAACAGTTTGCTCTATACGTCTGTTTGACTGGAAGGCAGAATGTGAAAGTATTTTTCCAGAAGCGCTTCCAGTTTAGCTATAGTCAAACCTCATGAGAAGTGCGGCTCTTGAAAGCAATGCCAAATTGTTCCACTTTGGGTCGTTCTGGCTACTTCCAGAACATGGAAGTTTCTTGCATCTAAAAAAGATATTTGCCCTGGTTAAATTTGTCTAAACAATGTCTTGTTAAGTTTTTTAAATCATGTACTAGTTTTAAATACTGCATTTGAGTTTACTGGGGTGATAATTACAATACTAAATACTCTTATCAGTGACATCCCTCAAATGTAATTTAACAGCGAATAAGAACCCAACATTTCTCAAAGGTGTGACTGTATCACATAGACTTTGATTTTCTATAGGAGATCTTAAATCTACCTTTCCTTACAAGGTAAAAGAAAAAGCTAATATTATTTTTTACTAGTACCCCGTGGTGTAGTATACTGCCAGTATATACACCACCACCTATGATATTTGCCGCTGCATAGCTGAGCGTTCAGGAACTAAGCTAGAATAAATTTTCTTTCCATCTGCTGTATGCATGAGTGTAGGAGCAGCAGAAGTATATTTAAAGAAAAAGAGAAGAAAAAAAAAAAAAGCTTTGGAGCTTAAATAAACATACTTTATTCACTTTACTAACACTCAGTGACAACTTTGAGAAGTGGCTGATAATCTTCCAAAACGTCTTTTTGTGACTGGTGTAGCACTGAGTCTTTGGGGTCTTGATTTTGGGGATGAGGATGGGGTACGGATACTATTGCAGTACAATATTCATCCATGGGCCTATGTAAACATTTCTAACAGCACAAAATCCCCTGGGAGGGTTGGGGGAGAGAAAGCACAAAATCTTACACCTAGTTTTCTGCTAGGGAGAACAGAGAAGCTGTATCAATATCCAAAGAGATGCAAGTATTTTTTGAAAAAATTCTTTATTCATGCCTATAATACTGACAGTCAAATGCAGAGATTTTGCAGCATGAAGTGGCTTTCTTCTTTCAAAGGACAAAATAACAATACTAAATGTGAAACATAATAAAGATTCAAAAAAGTCACAGTGCTGGTTGAAGAGACCAAATCTTGTGTGCAATTCCATTCTCTAACAAGCACGTACAAAAAGCCATGAGTAAATACTAATAAAACCTGGCAAAATATCACTAAAGACAAAATATTCCAAAGGCAGTGTTATCGTAATCCTTTGAAACTGAATTAAAAGATCATATGGACCTCCAAAGGCTGTGTGGATCAAGCCCTAAGAGAAGTCAATGCTTGACTTTAAGTTCCAGTGGCCTTTGCCCTTTTGCATCAAGCAGGAGCTTCTTCCAAAAATAATTTCCTGAATGCAAATGACCTCTTATAGCACTTATTACTTGGGGTATAATGTTCGAAGCAGAAGTGAACCTTAAATTAGGTGAAGAACACATATGAAATTTGCAACTTCTAATAATAGTGAAGCAAGTCTTCCATATGTTGTTATAAATTTCAGTCCGAGATGATTAACGTGGCTCACAGGCTACTCTTGTAAGATGATAGAAGAGATATTTTTGCTGCCTCTCCTGAGAGGGCTAGTGTTTCAAAATTATTTCCAAACAAGCATCTTCCAAGCGAGAGATGTTTCTCATTTTTTTCCTCACCTTAATAAAAAGGTGATGAACACTCTCTTAACTCTGCCATTATACGAACATCAAACAAATATCATGACAGTATGATGTGATAACAGTGTGTATGTGACAGCCATGAAATAATGTTATATTCACTAATACAAGTCATTAATTTATTGTCACTGTCGTCATGTTTGAAATAGAGTGCTTGTATTGTAATTGTGCAGGGAATCTCAGAAGTAAACTAAATGTATCTATCTTCATTCAAAGTTATTTGTACTTATAGTAGGTTTCTATCTAGCATATTTTAAATCAATTCTGTCAAAAGATTTTAGAAAAAAAATACATTACAAACTCCTTAATTAATAAAAATCATACCAATAGTAAATTGTGTAGCAAGTTGTTTACAGCCATAAACAAATTGTAGAGGCCTGGGATCTTTCTTTTGGCACAGAAAAACACGACTGGCAAAGCTCAAAGGGTCGGTTTGAGCAATGAAGAAAGGTTATTTGGTTTCAAAATCTTAAAACTTGGGACTTGGCTCTAGCATTGATAATTCTGTGACTCACTTAGGCAAATATGAATTCATCTCTTCGTTATATGAAATCTTGCTCTAAGGAGTGACTATGACAAACTGAAGGGGCAGTTTTCCGGTTCTGTTCTCCAGGTTGTTTGGGTGACCTTGGACAAATCAATTTAGTATTTCCCATCCAACACCAATAGCAGTAAAAGCACTCGCAGTTAAATGAAAACCTTATTCTATCAGTACGAGCTGCTATCTGCCTGCCCGGTTGCTGGGCATGCCTGCACCCCACAAAGCAATACTGTGTTAAGACGCCGGAGCCAACTCCAAGTGAGTTGACGCATCCCTACTGTCAATCCAACACAGGGCCATACAGCACAGTATAATTAGGTGTGCCCAGTCCTATATCCCAGCTTGTTCTGAGCCAGCTCCGATCTCTCAGCACAGCCCTTCTTTGCATGCACGCGTTAAGCCTACACGTTTTCCAAACTTCCCCCCTCACTGTCCCTCATTTCCCCACTGTTAAAAAGTAAATATGATTTTCCACTTGGAGGACAGTTGTGATAACAAAATGTATGATGTTGCAAGATGCTGCCCTGATGAGACGTCTGTCAGCGTAGTACAGGCAGCAGGTAAGGAGATGGCAAGTGGTACAGGTTGCAGACATTAAGCAGTTAAATTACTGATAGTATGTGATGCTGTTCATAGATGAGATAGATAAAAATACTAAATATTCTTGTTTGGCTGAAACTATTCATCCTGATTCATCCTCTCTGATTCAGAAGAACTGAGGCTTGAAATGAGTTTCTGTCTGTGTGTACCGTTGACGCTTGCTGAAAAGAATTTGTCAGACCGTGTGTGTTTGTGAGCTCTTGGCCGAGCCACTGAACGACTCCTTTAGTTCACTAAATGCAGGCTTGTTTTGGAGCTAAGTGACACAAGTTTTGCTGTGGAAATTGCATCCAGTTGTTGGCTTCTCATCACAGAGTCTGTATTTGACTAAATTTTTCCAGCTAGTAAGATGTCATGCCGCATACAAGTAGGATCTTGAACTTCGAACTGCGTGAGATGAACAATGTTTAATTCAGACATCAAAAAGCAGACTTGGGGCTGAGGGGAAGAAAGGAGAGCCAGAAGGAGAGTGAAAAGTTACTGAAGTTAGCAATATTAATTATTAAGCTGTCGGGTTGTTGGCAGACCACCTGGGATAGGGTGGCCTTGCTAGATTTTTGGTGATCCATTTGTCTCTCTGAGATTATATTGCCTTTCCTATATTAACTGCTTGATCAAATCAGAAAACTTAACCATATAACGTTGTGCTGAAACTAACTGCAAGACAGCTCTCAGATTTATGAGCTATTGGATCATAGCAGATTTTTTGTGTACAAAACTCTATATATGTACACAACTATATAACTGTGTATGTTACCTTATTGAAACATGGGACTACATCCCGAACTGATATGATACAGCATGTCTGATGCTTCTTGAAAAACGTGCTTTACAAGAGCCAAAGGCTGAGCCAGGTAGGTTTAATTCTCATATACCACTTTATGACATTTTTCTCGTGTACGTTTCTGCTCGGAGATCAAAGGCAGCATCAGTAAATACCAACTGAGATGTGTGTTCTTGTAAGCCAAAGCTTACTGGAAAATAGAAGGAGATTGGAACTACCACCATCAAACTTTCAGTGGCAAAATCTGTAGCTTTGGGTTTTTTTTGGCAGGCCCCTATAAACTTGATTTTGCCTTTTTTTTTTCCAGTCTAAACCCTATTTGTAGGCCAGTGCTTCAGTGTCACCTCTGCGTGCATTGTGGCAGTGTACTTGTGGACGTTAATTTTTGCTCTAGCATATGACTTTCCCTGAGCTTAGCACAGCAGCCCCTGCCAGTCCCAAACCTACAAGTGTACCCACCATCTGTCCAAGGTGAACACAAGATCTCAATTAACATTGACCATTAAACCTAGGTCTTAATCCTGGCTTTATCCATATGTCCCACAGCTTATTCCACAAACCCTTTACTAATTCAAATCATATGCTAGTGGCGTACCAGCTCAATTTTTAATTTTTTTAGCAGTAGCTGATGATAATGGGTTGTTTAGAATCATGCATGTTATCAGATCGAATATTTTGAGTCTTTTCAGTCATAAAAACTTTTCTACACACAATCAAAATTAGCTTTTATTCAAAGCTCTGCTTTAATGAAATAAATGTATAGCAAGCTTCTGCTGTCTAACTCGGTCATCTGACTAAAATATTCTTTCTGCTGCTATATTTAAGGTAGGAACAGTATCCTAAAACTAACTAGAAATTGGGAAAACCGAGACTTGAAAGCAGATCGATGTATGGTCATAAATTTCACTGTGTACAAGAGCTCTGATTTTAGAATTATGCAGCTGAAAATTTGATACAGTGGAAAGGATATCAAATATTGGATAGTAGCTCAGATGACATAATCAGATCATTTGGGTATTGGATAATATCTGTAGGTATCAAAATATTTATTTTGTGAGGTAATCATGATGACAGTTCTTTGTCAGTAAATTAGACTCTTCTGAAAATGAATTTCAAATTTATCTTCTCATTTCAGTGACAGTTGAAGTCATTTTGTTACTTTCTAAAGGAATTTATTTGACATTTGTGCTGCAAAAGGTGATGTTGGTGTATGAGCGAAAGTACATCTCGGCCAGCAATGCAATTTAGGGAAATGAAGCAGTCTTCAGCAGCAATAGCTCTGATTCAGTCACCCATAAATCTCCCCGAGGGATGTGTATCCTCAGCATCCGTATCCTTCAGTCCCCTGTCTTTGCCCTAATGTAGCCCCTGAGGGACTCTCGACCCCAGCGCCTTTTTGAGGCATCTTCTGGCTCATTTCCTATTTGAAAATCCATTTGCTCTGCGCTCAAAAGGAGCCAGTTTTTCTCCCCGTTTCATTAGTGCCCTGACTGGTTCGGGCTGCCCCACAGGCTGAGTCTTTGGTGGTCCCCCCATGGGCTGCCTGTGCTGGGCAGGCAGCTGAACAACAAATGAAATAAAACATCCCTTGAAGTGAGGGGGGATACATGCCTGCCCTCAAGGAGAACTGAGAGAAGAGGGCCAGGCTCTTAAAATAGCAAGAGACATTACAGCTGCTGTTGTGGCAGCAGGAGTCCATCCTTTCGCAAGTTTGTCTGTATGGCTTAATTTCTCAAGTTTGAGAAACTGATCTTCTAGGCGAAGGTGGTTTTGGGACTACAGTTTTGGTTTCCTACTACTACAAATACTAAGAAAAACTCTCCATTTCATACCCATTAAGCATCTTTAGCCTTGTCCATAAAAACGCATGAAGAGCACATTTCAAGGAACATATTAGTTCTTAGGGGAGCAGGCTGACTTACTCTGAACAAAGGTGGGATGAAGTTAACATGGTGAGTTGACCCCGGTCAACAGCCAAACACCCACCTGGCTGCTCATGGCCTCCCCTCTCCTGCTGGGTCTGCAGAAGAGAGAAGGAAGGCAGGGAGACTCGTGGATGGAGATGAAGACAGTTTACCAGGTGAAGCCAAAGCTAGGTGCACAAGCAAAGCAGAGGAGGAGTTTATTCACCGCTTCCCACTGGCAGGCAGATGTTTAGCTGCTTCTTGGGAAGGAAGGCTTCAGCATGCACAGCCAACGGGTGCTTGGGAAGGTAAACACCACAGATGTCCCATTCCCCCCCCTTCCTCCTCCTTTTCCTGGGCTTGCATTGCTGAGCACAGCACCATAGGGTATGGGATATCCCTTTGGCCAGCTCAGGTCAGCTCTCCTGGTCGTGTCCCTCCAAACCTACTCACTGTGGGGGGCAGAGTGGGAAAGAGAGAAAGCCTTGACACTGTACAACCACTGCTCGGCAATAGCCAAAATATTGGTGAGTTATCAACACTGTCCTAGCCACAAATCCAAACTGCGGCACCCTACGGGCCACTATGGAGAAAGTTAACTCCATCCCCGCCAGATCCAGAACAAATACAAAGCTTGTTACTCTTGTTTCATATTTGTTAACCTTCTTTAGTTGTTGCTTGTGATGATGGTGATCTCAGTGTGAAAATTTGAAGGTGCAGATGCTGGTACAACATTCCTCTGAAACACATTACTTCTCGTTAAGTACATTAATGTCCAACAGATGTTACAAGACTGGGAGGAGCAGGGTCTTAGCATGTCACTGCTCTGCTGATCCATGGCTTTGTCTGCAGCAACGTGTGTCTTTATCTCCACTTAGAAGCAATTTCCTATTTAATATTTTATTTTAATATCTTTTGGATTGGGAATCCTGGGAGTGATTTTTATTTTGGAGAAGGGAATGTTATGGGAAGATTAAGTCCTTAAATTCCTGTTATTTCTCTGTAATATTTCCCATTGTGTGACAATTTTTTGTACAGCTACTGCTTTGTTGCCATCCTCAGGGCTCTTAGTTTTTGGCGTGTCAGTGACCACATTCAATGTGATTTTGCTTTTTTGCCAGATATTTGACTATTGCAAAGCTATAACTTCCAGTTCAGAAAGAAGATGGCATTGTTTGCAGCCTCGTGTTGCAGGGAAGCCTGATGTGATGTATTGGAGTGCACATCCCAAAGTTTGAGTTTATTCTAGGAGAGATCTAAATGTAAAAGATTTACCCGCTTTCTGTCTGTCCAGCTTCTCAGCTGACTGTAATTCTGGTGGGTGGCTTTTCAGTCGCAAATCTCTTTTGATCCTCTTTGCAATATTCTAATGCCTCATGTTTGGTTAATCCCTTCGCTGTGCTGCTGCCTGGTGTTTTCAGGGCTGCGGTTTGCATGTCCTCCCATGCTTCGTGTTTTACTGCTGTTAGATATCAATAAAAAAAAATAAAGAAAAGAGGACTTGCATATAAATTAGGAATCTTTCTCTGGCTGCTATATTGCCTTATTAGCAAAAATGTAAATAATATTTGGTATTTACTGTTTTCCTGGTTTATGTTTTCTAGTACTGCGCATGGGGTAAGGATGCTCCCTGTTCACAAGGAGGTGCGTGACTGCACCGGCTGTATGCAAACCCTACCTGCGTTGCTGCCAGGCAGCGGGACGGCTGAAGCCATGTGTCCACATTGTCTCTTGTAGGCAGCTTATGTGCGGGCTCGCTGCTAACCTTCTGCCAAACACGATCTCCAGTTTCATATATAGACGGAAGCAAAAGGTATAGCTGCCTCTTTCCCCAAAGCTCCTGGGAAGTTTTTATTGCTGCTGTTTCAGTTTTCCTTCATGAGGAAGGTGCAGTGCTGCTTTGGTGATTTAGTGCTCAGCTTCTGTACACGCCACAGAAGGAGCCATCATTTAGAAAGGTTTCTTAAAAAAAAAAAACAACTAGTTATTACTGTGGCACTGAGATGAGCCACAGACTTGAGGCCAGTGTTTGTAATTCCCTGGGGAACACGGTTTACTCCTCAGTTAGCACAGAGCCTGGGTCAGGGCTCACCGCCAGTGAGTCTTCGTTAGCCGAAAAGGTCAACTTCCTCTCGCTGGAAGAAATTCCACTATTCTGGAAAATTTTCATCTCAAAAGAGAATTAATACTCAGAATTGTTTTTAAAGATTTCTTGGCTGCTTCTGAGTTCCTCAGGTGTCTTTGCTCTGCCTTTACTCAAAGGCACTGACTACACTGTCTGTGGGGAGCGGGGGTAAGTCAGGGAGTCAGCGCCATTCCCCATTGTAGGACACCAAACCTGAAAAGCCCCAAAAGCACGAGGAAAGCATTAGGCTTTTATAATGTAACAATCTTCGAGCTTTAGAGCAACCAGGGAGAATCCAGTAAGGTGAAACTACTTCATATCAGTCACCAGATACTTCTAAAAGTCTTGAATTTTTAGTAATTTGGGTTTTTTAGCTTAAAAACAATTTTTCTTTTAGTTGCACTTCTGGAGCATACGGTGCATATAAAATGAGGCTTTACATTACAAAGGTATCTCAGTTTTTGGAAGGAAGGAAGGAAGGAAGGAAAGATACACTTGTATCTGGTGTGACTAATAATCCAAAGGTCAATTAAACCCATTCTTTCCCTTACAGAATTAATGTTCTGTACAGCATCGTCCTTCCGGCCTGAAGTCTTTTCCCTCTATAACCTTAGGCCAGACTCTGGTCCCGCTTTTACCTCGCTACATATGGGCTACAATGAATGCATCTTTTTCTATAGTAGCAGTGCTACAAAGGATGGAACCTACGTCAGATAGCTATGTTTTTCAGTATTTAATATTTATCTTATCAATGTTTCTTGATACATCTGCTAAACAAAGGTGTAAGATGTACAAAACAGATGGGAAATGGACAAGAAGAGATTGATTACAACGTGCATCAGATTTCTGACTAAAAAGCAGAAATAAGGAAAGCATTTTCAGGCCTTACCTTGCAGAAAACAGAGAACAAAATCTTCCATGGTTTCTCTCCGACTTAATGTTTTCTCGTAAACTTTGTCTTCTCTGTTCTACAAAAACCACCAACGTATTTTCTTAATGGAGTCCTTTTAACAGTATTTCAATGAGATGCGGTGTGATATAAGTTCTTGATAATATTACAGGTTTTATCAAACAACCAAGATGCATTTTGTGAATTAAATTCTGTTATAAGGATTCCTAAAGTTGCCCAAATAGACTTCCACTACAAACTTTCTATTAATTTCTGGATCAATACCTACTGCCCGTTGAAATAAAGGAATCCAACAAGTATTACATTCAGTTGGCTAAAAATTGTTCTGTACAGAAACATGTAATTTATTTTATAACCCCTCTTCTGGATTCTTCTTCTTCTTTATCACATAAATATAGCTGTTATATGGGAGAAAAGAATTAATACCCACATATTACATCTCACTTTATTTAGGCAGAGTGCCTTTATAATGTAACATATTGTTGTAATTAACTTTTTAGCACATTTGTAAGTATCTAGACAAGTTCTAAGTAAATAATGTTGTTTCTTCACAGAAAAGTTGGCAAATACGGTGGCTTAAATAGTTCCAAATGTTTCCGCACAGGTGTTGGTGACTGGATGCAATGAATGACTGCAGTTCAGCCCCTATCCACTCAACTACAGCAGCACACGCTGAAGTGTACGTACACAAGTAAAACTGAGCAAACGTTCTTCAAGTTCTGCTGCTAAATGAGGTTTCTCACCCATTTTTTGGAAAAAAACCAGGTCTTTCTTCAAGTATCTCACTGTGATCATGATGAAGACTGACGAGAACAGTCAGCTATTCTCACATAGTGCTGGGGATTCATTAACGTGTACGAAGTTCAGTGAATATACTGATGGTTCATGTTGTTTTTTCTCCTTTAAGCTATAGCAGTGTATGCACATTCAAGTAACAAAAAAAAGAATCAAATTAATAGCAATGGGTTAAACATATTTTACATATTCAGGATATCTTCATACAAGAAAGTGGAATTAGGGTCTACATGCTTAAAGTTAAAAACTATCAAACCCTTTTTTGAGAGCAGGAGGATGGGATGTTCCAGAAATAATCGTGATCTAGAAATCAATGTTGTGCCCTAAGGTTTGGAGCAAATGTGCAGTCGCCACTGTCATGTACTTGTGTAGTAACAGAGTTGAAAACTAGGGCAGCCCTGAGTGATTTCTGTGGCCTACGCGTGGGCATACTCTAATCACACTTGTTCTTACTTTTAATCAACGTAGTTGCAGACATCAAGGAAATATTTTAAGAAAATATGAGCGCTAAGAAAAAGCTTTGGTAAATCTCAGTTGTGCACAGAATACGAGAGCAATGCATAATGAGACAAGAATTAGGTAAAAAAGAGAGGAAAAATCCATAGCTGAGGAAAGGAACATCTTTCCCATCAACAAAGTTTTCTAAAATAGAGCATTTATTTAAAAGGCGGTTACGTAGCCTATAAAGCTGGTTGTTGCAGTGAAGTAGACCTACTTTGCATCATGGTTTTGATTTTGCAACTCTACCAAAGTACCTTATTGCAAGGCAGTCAGAGCACGTCAGGTAAAACTTTAAGGCTTTTGGATTATTAGGAGATTTTAGTCGATGAAAAAACTTGGGGCGTTTTTAGCTCTTCAGATTCTGTATTGATGCTTTTCAGACTGCGTAACATTTTCCAACCCATACAGTTAGTGGATTACTGCATGTATAAATAGATTTTGTAAAGTACCACGTGACTGTGGGCATGCTGGGGGGGCGAGCTACCGGGGCACAGAATACTTGTCCCAGCTTCCCTTCTTTAACTCTTCAACGGAATTAGAAATATGTGCCTCAATAAAGCCCTCCATAATACAGTGTATGCATGTCCCTGGAGAGGGACTTTTTACAACGGCATGTAGTGATCGGACGAGGGGTAATGGCTTCACACTGGAAGAGGGTAGATTTAGATTAGATCTCAGGAAAAAGTTTTTCACTGTGATGGTGGTGAGGCACTGGAACAGGCTGCCCAGGGAAGTTGTGGATGCCCCATCCTTGGAAGCGTTCAAGGCCAGGTTGGATGAGGCTTCGAGCAACCAGGTCTAGTGGGAGGTGTCCCTGCCACCAGGGGGTTGGAACTAAATGATCTTTAAGGTCCCTTCCAACCTAAACCATTCAATGATTCTACGTGTGTTTAAAAAAAAAAAAAAAAAAAAATTAAAAAAAAAGACAAA
>VFFE01007789.1:819726-891369 GCA_008921705.1 Burhinus oedicnemus | reverse complement strand
GGCGGAGAGCGCGCGGCGGAGCGAAGCGGCGTGAGTGGAGGAGGCGGCGGCGGTGGCGGGTGGGGGCCCCCTCCCCGGCCGGTACCTGTGCGAGCGCCGCCGGGCCTGGCCGGCTGCCCGCTCCCCTGGCGGGCGGGGGTCCCGGGGGGTGCCCGCGGGGAGGCGGCGGGTGCTCGGTGGCGGAGGGGACTGGCGGCGCCCTCGGTGCGGCCGCTGCGGGGCGGAGGCAGGGCGTCGCCTTGGCCGGGAGCGCCCGGCCCGGCCCGCCGGGAGCCCCCCCCGCCGTGCCGGCTGCGCCGGGGGCGCTTGCGGGCAGTTTCCCCAAAGTGTTGTCAGCATGGACTTTGATGGTGGTTTTGCATCTTTGTCGTTCAGGAGGAGGAATCTGGAGGACGCGGCGTTGGTGGGACGAGGGCCTGATCCTGCAGGCACGCTCGGAGGAAGGAGCAGCCCTCGCCAGGAGTTTCTCCTCGATGGACGGAGGTGTGCTGGTGGCATCACGTTTACGACATGCTCTTTGCACTTAAGCCACCCCCACCGTGCTGGTATGTCAGGCGGGTTTCTTGCTGGCATCTCATCTTGCTTAGGACCTACTAGGAGGAGCGGGGTAGCCTGGTGCGGTGTTCTGGGAGGGACGGGCTGTGTCCCCTCGCAGGCGTCACAATGCATCGTGACCCACGGGGCGAGCAGTGGCCGTGGGCAGGACTGGCCTTGGGCATCGTTGGCTTATGCTGTGGAGGAAAGGAAGAAGAGCTGGGCTTTGAGGTGGGGTTTCTCAGGACAGGCAGCAGTGACGCCTTACTGCTCCTGTCATCTCACAGTGAGGTTGCTAGCAACAAAGTCCTCAAAACTGAGCAAAACAGAGGTGCTGCTCCAGCTGGGCACCCCTGGGGTTGCCTGAGAAGAGGTGGTACTACGTAAAGCGATGTGAGTGGTGGAGAGCGGGAAGGTAAATGGCATGGCTGCTTCTCTGTAAGCTGCGTTCCTGCTGCGCGGAAGACGTGAGACAACCGTATTTGCTGGCCGAGGTGGTGCGAGGGTTTCTCGGCTGCGCCTGCTCTACCATGAGTACCTTTTCCAAGCTTCAGCACAAACCTGTACAGGGGAGGTTACCTTGATCTGTAAAGGTAAAAGGAGGTTACCTTTTACGTTGTAAAATGCAGATTTAGTAGTGTAAGATCAGCCATGGCAGAAATTGTAAAACATTTAGAAACATCTCATGCTTTCTCACAGTTCAGAAGGTAGGCGTCTAAATTAGGCTTCTAAATATAGTTATTTTTAAAAAAAAAAAAAAAAAGAAAAATACAGGGATTTGTAACTATAGTCTTAACAAAGTGGCATTTTTAACCTTTAAGTACGTACAAATTAGTTTTCTTCTGAACGTTATGGTCCGCTGAGAAAATTCTTTATTTAAAATCACTTTGGTTTGTATGTGTCACAGAAGGGGTTGGTTAGAGCCTTGCCATGCTCGTGTCTGCAGGGTCAAGGTGGTTCCATGGGCAGGGTCCTGGAGGGGAGAGCTGGTGGTGCTGCCAGGCTGCGTGGGGCACGACTGCCTCACCTGGCTGCTGGCCACCCTGCTCCTCCGGCGCAACGGTGGCAGCTCCGTTAGAAGTAGAAGCTGGCACGTTAGGAGCGATGAAATTCAAGAAAACAAATACTGGGGGTGAGCCGTGAGACAGAGTGATTTTTAAGGCTGACGCAGTTCTCTATCACAATTCTGGGCAGCTTTCATATAGCTGGAGAATCTGGTCATTAACTCCTCATTTTGTTCTCTTACTCCTCGGCTGATTTCTGCCAATCACTAGTAAAGTAGTTGTGATTTTAAAACATGGGACTGTGTTTTCCTGCACATTCCTATGTGAGATGTGGAAAAATAGGTCTTCTGTTGCATTCCTAGTTCTGATTCCCAGTTTTATAATTGGCTTCTGTATATGGAGATTAAAGAACAGAATGGGGTTGTGTGCTGCTTTTCTTGTACTCTTCTCTGGTTGATCTTGGGCAGATCCTGGCCATCTCCTTTCCTTCTGACTTTCATTTGTGTTAATCCAGTGGGACCTTTGCCTTGGTAAGGGCATCACAAAGCAAACCGATGTACCTCATTCACACCTTATGATCTGCAGCTCCATATGTTCGTAGTTGAATCTTGTGACGGATACTACAATAAAACGCAACCCTGTCAGACTGAGATACTGATCCACTGATTTACCTGCTGCTGCTCATCAGTTCTTGCTGGCAGGATCCCCAGGCTGGGCAGCAGCCAGTGACAACAGAAGGAGGGGCTTTCTTGCTTGTAAAGATTTGTGCATCCTCGTTTGTCATCTGCAGCAGTCTGTCTTTGGCTGCCACCTGTGGAGGACAGCAATATACTTTATAAACAAGGCTAGATCCTAAGTTTTAGCATGAGTATAAGTAGCTTGATGTTTTAACGTGTTCCCGAAGGTGGGCTGTTAATAGGTAGGCTGTGACTCTGCGATTGACTTACTGGGATGGCAGTTCTGTGCTGTGTATAGGAAAATAGCAGTTTCTGCTCCAGTTTATTCAAAACAGTGTCACAGCATTGTGATAAACCGGCAGGCTGGTTTATTTTCACCCAGTGCTATGCTTTAAAGCCGCGTAACCTTGGTGTGGGACACAGCTGGTCTCTCTGACACCCTTTGGTGGTACGCCTTGCGTTGTGCCAGCTGTGGGGAAAATGTTTGTAGGGGTCTTCTCCAGGCTATAGATTTGCAGTGACTACATATAGGGGGTGGGCTGATAATTGTAACAACTGTGGGCTTTGCTGAAAGATGTGTTGAACCAGTATCTTTCCATGTTACGGATGGCAATGAAACAGCTACACGTCTATGTTACAAACTTCATATCTGTTTGTTATGTTCTGTTTCTGTTTGCTCACCAGCGCTGGGCATTATTTTTTATTTGGGTCTAGGTTCTTAGAGAGTTTCAGATCTCCATGACCATTAGCTTTTCCTTCCTCTAAACCAAGGCATTTCTCTGTAATTTCTGGGGTTGAGTTCCTTCAATTTTGGCTAAACCTGCAGACAGAGCTTCTGAGAAGCTCTGCATCTTCTTCATGCCCTTCCTTCTACAACCTCTTGCTAAGGAAGCTCTGTTGGTCCACTCCTACTCATCCAGAAAACAGGCTTTCATAAATATTAGGCATCCCACTCTTGTTTGTGTGGGGGCACATTAAGTTAATGACTCTCCCTTGTCCATGGTCTGGTGGAGTCTACTGAGAAATGTCTGCTTGCTTGTATTCTGAGACATTGGGGGGAAAAAAACACCAGGCACTGAAAAAGCAGAATTAATACGTTGTACATATTTTCTCCAAAATAGTACTATGTACAGCTGCTTGGATAAGCAGCTAAGTTAAACGAGAGCAGAACCAGTAAGAATTTCTCAGCATCCTCCTCCCCTCTTGCCTTCAGGCTGCTTTCTGAGCTGCATGCAATTGTGGTAAATAAACTGCTATACTGTAAGGAGGAGGCAGGGTTTTGGGACAGGCTGACTGGGTACAGTTTTACTTTCATGAAATCAGACAGCTACCAAGCACACAATGTTCTTTACTTTTAACAAGACATTTTTCCTGGATGAAGACTAACCTTATGGCTGCTGAGGACTGTACCTACTGGCGTTGCTAGTATTGGTATTTTCACCTACAGGTTCCTTGCTGTACTTCACCTATGCATGTTACATCAACTGTTTACTGAAAAGCCTTTTAAAGTAAACTAGAAGTCATGCCTGCTTCTGAGAAGTGTGTGTGTTGTTTCCTCAGTCAGTTACAAACTGGCTTAGAAGCCTGCAAAAGTTTTATCAGTTCTGGCCATAGGGCGGGGAAAAAAACCAAGCCTTTGAAATTCCAGCGTGTACCCTGAGACAGATAACCAGGAGACTTTCATTTACATGCTGATGCTGCACAGCAGTTGTTTGCAGTTCCTCCATCCAGCCCTTTCCCATCTGTAGCTGTTATCTCTTGTTGGCAGTAAGCGACAGGAGAGGGAGAGGACACCCTGTGAGGAATGAGGGCTTCATTTTTCCTCTTAGTTGCCCGAGTTGTTTTGGGGTATTTAGATACTTCAGTGATTGCCTGAGGTAGCTGGATCTTGGGAATTGTGCTTGTCTTAACTCTAGCTTTTTAAAACTCCATTTTCCTATGACTAGAAGGAGCCTTTACAATAAACGGTACTTCACTGTAGCTGCTGCGTAGGATTTGCAGAAAACTGAATGTTAAGGCAGAAATATAAAACTGGTGGATTGGGCCACTTTGAGAGACCCTGCTTAGGGCTGCTCTGTACGGGGAGCCTCTGAGTCCTGCAGCGATGGAAGCGATGCTGTGCACTGAGTGATTCATCCCTCTACCATTTATGTGCCATTGCTCTGTTCAGAACTGCAGAATATACATAAGCATAATATCATGTATGCTCCTGAATAACATCCCACCTTGTTAGGGAGAGGATAGGCAGACGTAGGATGTTCTGGGTTTCTGTTTCTCTCCATTATTAGATGGGGAACATAAATATTTAATGCATTTAGGTGCAGTTCATAGGTCTGGATGCCTAAATGCTGTTTGGTTTACCTCTGCTGGTACGTCAGTTGGGTCATCTGCCTTGAGTTTTAATGTCTTTGTTAAAAGAGTACTGTTTATTGTTTCCATGATTGACAGCACTGTGATTATCTGACTATTCTCCCTATGTGCTTGGACGATGAAGGTCCAGGTCTCAGCAGAAGCTGTAAGAG
This sequence comes from Burhinus oedicnemus, assembly GCA_008921705.1. NCBI lineage: Eukaryota > Metazoa > Chordata > Aves > Charadriiformes > Burhinidae > Burhinus > Burhinus oedicnemus. Next base: position 886,632 of record VFFE01007789.1, on the reverse strand, counting down.
GGTGAAGGAAAAACAGGGCAAAAGATGGGGCACTCCAGATGCTGGTGTATTACCCTTCCTATATCCTTGCTGAAATCATCCTTAACTGGAGTTGCTGTGGAAGGAGGTTGGCATCCATATAGTACAGGAGCCACTTGCCCAAGCAGTGGCCTCTCTGTATGCCTGGGATTAGGTGCTGTACATAAATTGTTGCAGCGTGCCGTTCAATCTGATTTCTTAAGTGCTGTATCATCCTTTTACCTTTGGCAAAGTCAAATGCTGTGGGTGAACAGGCAAATGGGTTTCTGCAAGGCCAGCACTACAGATTCATCTAACTTTGTGACAAGAACTTTGACATCTTCAGGAGTAGTAAGTTTTATTTATTGGTTCCCTTTGCAGAGTCCCTCTCATCAAGCTGTGTGTGCTGTACTGGGGACAAGTGGGACAACTTGCTAAAAGCAGATGCGTTTTTGGTAAGTAGCATACTGAGCTTCTCTTGTGGTACTGAGGAAAAAACTGAAAGCCTCCCTGGCTGGAGGAGGGTCACAAGAAGTCATATTTGAACCTAAAAGTTTGGAAAGTGAGGAGCTTGGCTCTGTCACAGCAGAAATTACTGTGTTCAACTGGGCAAAGCTGCACTAAGCTATTTTGAAAAGCATGACTTATTTTTAATCCAGTGACTGCTATAACAGCCAGTGTTTCCTTGCAGTATAGCACTAAACTTTGAGGATGTTTTTTCAAAGGTCTTGTGGATGGAAACCATTTAAATGGTAGCAGGAACTTATTTGCCTGCGATAGCTAGAGATGTTGTGTAACAGCAAAACTGTTGCTCTTATGCCTGTTTTCATCATATTCCAGAGAGGCAGGCAAAACTCTTATTTTTGGATAGCTTGCATTTATCCTTTTGTAATTATTCCTTATTGATGGTTTTAGTACCTTAAAAAGTCTTGTTTATCTAAATAAAACTGCAGTTATGCTATTAATGCTTTTTTTCCTGTATTTTATATTGTATAATAGTGAATTGCAGGCATCCTTTTACCATTGTTTTGTTTCCTTCAGTGGTTAGAAATGAACTTACCTTGGCAGGAAATACTTAGCCCTCTCCTGCAAGGTGAGTTCAGCTATGTGATACGACTCCCTCAATATTTTTTCTCTCCTTATATTACCACAGGGCACACGTGTAGTAAATAACAGGTAAAACAACACCTGAACTCGTCCTTGGGAACTTCCAATTCCAGGTATATGGAAGGGAATCAATTGTTTGCAGGACTGTTCTTAAATTAATACACAATGTTTATAGTATTGAAGTTAAATGAGGTATTTAAAAGCATGTTGACTATATGTCCACTGAAATTGAGCACAACTTAGGAACCTGTATTTTTCAGATGAATTAAAACAACATTTCACTTACTATAAAATTGGAATTTAAAAAGAGAAGGTACGTTAAGGTTTGCGATGGGGCTGGTTTAATTCCTGGTTGACAGTGTAATCGAGCAGATTGCAGCTCCCTAACCTCTGCCTGCAGCTAAGCACAGCAGCTTGTCACGTGGGGAACTGCATCTGCAGAGGTTTTGGCCTGAGCTTTGAAACATCTATGCAGTGGTTTCTGAGGCACAACTGGCAACAGATTAGAGCTTGGACACTGAAAGAAACAGACTCCTATCAGACAATTTTGCCTTGTGCAGTTACTGAATGAAACATAGTGCTGGGAGTAAAATGAGGAGCTGCTTCTCGCCCCCTCACGCCCCCCCACCCCTCCGCCAAGGGTGTGAGGATTGTGAGGAAAGCTAGATGTTAAAATCCCTGTCAGAACTTAACACTCTGGAGATGAGTTAGGTGGAGAGGATTTCAACAGCACTTTACCATGCATGTGCAAGCAATGGTTGTCAGAAAAAACAAGAAAGTAGTCAGAACATTGAGAGCAGCTTCATTTGCGATCATTTATGTGCCAACAATTATTAACTTGAGCAGAGCAGGCAAACTATAAAACTTACTGCAGCGACTTGGAAAGTACTGTGCTCTATAAATAATGAAATGAGCAACAGTCAAGAGTTTAAACTAGGGTTGATAACATTGCTTTTAAGCTCAACTAGTAATCAATTTGGAACAATATCGTTGTCTTGCATGCCTTGCTGTCTAGAAGTTTTATAGCCTGTCCCTTCCTCTGTGTAGGACAGGCAGAAAAACATTTGATTTAGCCCAGATGAAAAGGCAGAGGTAAGAAGGTGGGAACAGAGGTAAATCCTGCAGAGGAGGATGCTGACCTGTGGAATTTCTCCCTACCTGCTTTACGAGATGTTTGTCCTCCCTCTACTCACATTCCCTCCTTCTTTCTGCTATACACTAACTCATCTGCCGGTGTCCCCTAACAGAAGAGGAAAGGAAATCACCAGTTGTAGGATGAAAACATCTTAAAACAATGATAAAATACTAACTAAAGTTGGCTACCATTTAATGGATCTCCTTCAAAAAGCACAAAAAAGGGATAAAAGAACATGGCTCCAGACTTAGACAAAAAATCCAAATCTGAATAGTCATTAAATAAAGTGTCAGGGATGAAACTCTGATAAAATATGTTGTTGTGTCAAGTATGACGCACAGCATGTGTGTGGTTGGGGAATCTGAGGTTTAAATCTACAACATTTACAGTTCTGACTAAGCCTAAGGAGGACATGATACCTAATCTAAAACTTCTAATTGTCACCAGTGGTGTAGTGAGAAGGGATTAGACAGCATACCTGTGTACCTCCCAGTGAAGACCGTGTATTACCTGGGATGGATAAAGACTGCAGGTTTCAGGTATCAGCGATGCTGGGTTATAGATACTATTAGTGATTCTTTGCTGTATGAGATACTTCGAGCTACGTATTTGTAGCAAGTGGACATTATTTTTATTAATGTTTTATTAATAGTAAATATTGAAATTAGACGTGCACAAGATATTACTATTAGGAAGTTTTGAATTATTCAGTGTTTGAATTGCTTTCAGACATCTCCTTGGCCTCTGATCTGTAAGCATGTTCTGTAAGCATTTTAAGTTTCATCAATGTGTGCAGCTGATAGACATGGGTATAAAGCTCATGGGTTTTTTTTCATGAACCTCCATAGGGATAAATGTGGTTTCTTGTGCAGTGAAGGGAATCCTTCCTTCCACTCATTTAATAACAAGTTGTTACAATAAAAATCTCACTGATAGCTTAGCTCTCCTCTGTGTTGGGTAAAACTACAAATGCTAGCAGCAGGGTTTATGTTACAGGCTTGTTAACTATATTGTCTACTCTAAAATACACTGGCATGTGCTGCAGTGTGTCATTACGCACAAAAGAAACTTACTGAATTTCTTCAAGTGATTTACAAACATTTCTTTAAAATGCTGAAATGTTCTGATACAAAGCTGAAGGTATGAAAATGTGCGTACGTACTTCGTGGCTTCAGAAGCCCTTCAGGTCCGACTTTCTGCCAGGAACACCAACCACCACTTCCGAGTGCTGGCACTTCAGTCTTAAACTGTTTTCTAAATAGGTAGTGATGTTTTTGTGAACTAGCAGAAAGAGGAGAGAAGGTTGTCACTGTGAACCCGGTTCTCATGAGTTAGCTGCTGGACTGGGGAAGTCCTGTCCTACCTGTGAAGCACCATTTGCCTGCAAATGGGATTGATATCCTCTGCAAATATTTGCCTGTGATCAGGCTGCTAGATTGGAGCCCCTCTTTCCCGCAGTATATAAAGCAAATAAATAAGGCTTAATATGTTTGCCATGATGATGTTTTCAAAGGTTATTTACAAAAAAAAAAATAATCTTTAACTTTGGCTGACCTTAGTACAACATCATTGGGTGAAGCTGTAGGGAACAGTTGGTTTCTGTGCAGCACAGTCTTTATTTTGGCTGGCAGTCTATTAACTCTGATAAGCGGGTGAGCTCATGCCAAGCAAAGTCAGGCATTTCATAAGATTCTGCATTGCCTGTCAAGAGAAAGTAGCCTGAGAAACAGCTCTGTAGGCCAGTTAAAAAAAACATATACCAGAATCTGGGGCTGACCAATTCTGATTCTTGAGGAGTTTGACAAAAGGACCCTGTCAGGTGTTTCATTCCTTGCTCTCCCTTCTCTAGACCTAGGGTTGTCCTGCTTTAGGAAGAATGGTGCTCTAGCTCTGTCCGAGCTGCCTTGAACACAGCAGTCCACCGCTGTTTTCCTTAACCTCTCAAGGGAAAAAACAAAAAGCAGTTCTTGTTTCTCGTGAATACCTGCTCGTGACTGCATGCTCAAGCCTCCTTGCGCAACAGCAGAATGACACTGAGAATTAGTGTCGTTCCTGCCCAAGGGTGTACCACGGCCATGACACAAGGCTCTTGTTAGGTGGTGGTTGTGTGGTGCCTCTGTGGGGTGCTTTTGGGGTTTATTTTTATTTTCTTTAGCAGCAGTCACTGGAGTTAAACAGTATTTGTTTACAGATTCAGGAAAACATCACTGCATTGTCAGTTTGGAAGAAACAGTTTGGGTTTGTTTTTTTTTTTTTTCTAAGACCTTTACATTCCTAGATGGCTTACATCACATACTGGGAATTGCAATTCAAAGGCAGCTTTAATTCAGGTCAAGCTTTGCCTAGTTGTAGTAGATGGATGTTAGTGATAAAAACATTTTACACAACCATGCAGAGATTTATTGAAGTTGCTTCTACAAGTGTCTGTCGTGAATTTAGCTTTCCTTCGAGCTCACTGAGAATGGCCAACTATTTATTGTATTTGTGAAACACTATTTTGACAGATTTCTTCAGAAGTAAAGAAGCACAAAAGGAGACGTTCTGTTCTTTCAAAATAACTGGAACCACTGGCAAGAAGCAGCAACACTGTGCATCAAACAAGGAAACCATTTCCAGGTTATCAAAACATGCTGTTGAACTGAATTTTGCAGCTGCATTTTCAAATGTACCATGGGATGCATCAAATCCAAGGATGCCTTTCCAGATTCAAATGCTATCCAGGATGAACAGATCAGGGAAGGTAATGAAGGATGCACTGGGGAGAAATCATCACTGATAGCGGTGAAGGTGGATGAGAAAGGTCCATCAAGCACTATAGTGCTAGACTATGCACACCGTCTCTCCCGTGAGATTCTTGATCAGGCGGTGAAACAGTGGGCAGTAACTGAAAGCAAATATAGCGACATCCCTTATATCGAAAGTGATGTGCCCTGAGCCCTCACTGGCAAGGACTGTCTTCACAGTGGGTGCCCTGTCTGCTAAGCAGTTTGTATTTGGTACTAGTGCAAATAAAGTAAAATCAGCTGGGATTTGAGCATAATGCCACTATATGAGTGTGTTTGCAAGGAGAGGCTGAAAAAAATTTGCCTTTTGATCTATATTGCTAAGAAACTAATTGGATTACAGTAGGATCTATTAATCAAGTGTCATTTGTTATCAGCCGTATGTTGAGTATATTCTGTCTTTGTACGTGTTGAATGTGATCAGAAATCAGTGTTAAAAAAAGATTAGAAGAATGTGGCTGCCGTGCAACTGTACAAGCACTGCCACAGAGGCCCCAAAGATGCTTAAGAACAAAGCGTGGATTATTTTTATGTACTGCATAAAAAATCAGTGGTCTGTTTGTAGGTGAAAAGAGAAGAACTCTATGCTTGGTAAATTGCCCGCATTTTGCTAAAGTGAAACCAAGGTCTACATGTAGGTAACTGCTGTCATAAATTTTACTTTGATTCTTTGACTTGACTAGATCTGTAAGCCACAAAATAATGAAGGTGATGAGAAGCATTTTATAAAACCAAGCAGTATTCAGGGAACCAAATGGATTATGATACTACTCAACTTCCATCCTTAAGTGAACCAGTGAGAAACATTACAATATTGATGAACAGTGCATTATAATTAACAGATGCTCTGGATTCTGTAAATGCACGAAGGCTACTCTCTAAAATCCTGCAGTAAGATAGTTTAATTACATCTGATCACTGTGTTCAGCCAAAACTGGTTAGTTTTTTGGTTTGTGTTTGGTTTTTGGTTTGTTTTTTTTTTTTTCCTTTGGTGTTAGGGTGCTGGGTTTTGAGGGTTTTGTTTGTTTTTCTTTTTTTTTTTTTTTACTGTAACCCAGAGAGGTACGCAAAAACTACTGATGCAAACTAGTGAAATGAACCTTCAAAGGTGTAACAATGTTTTAGGACTATGTATTTCATGGGAACTATGGCTGCTTTACACTAAAATTTCACTCTAAAGTTACACCCTTCGGACAGTACGCCTTCCTCAGGTTCTGTAGGCTTACTCGTTGGCAAAACTGTGTATGGTGATGCAAATACGAGCTACAGAAACCTAAAGCCTGACGAGTGCACTGAATTAGTGAATAAGCCTTAGCCCCAAAGCTAAAGGGCTATGTTCTTTACCCATTTTATGTAGCTTGCATCCACACACTGCACCCTGCTTCTCCAGGACTTGCAGCCTGACCTACTGTACTTGTAACTAGCATTTGAGATATCAAGAAAGGGATGAATTAATCATAGTCATCGTAAAGCTACAATTTTGCTGGCATTTTATACAAAATTAATGCCTTGCAGAAGCTTGGGAGTTTAGCACCTGTTTGTTCTTTTTTCTGTTATGGCCAGGTTAAAAGACACAGGTTTTTTTCTTAAAGTGCTTTCCATTTTATGTTTTTGTTTTATAGAAAAATGCTTTCCATACTGGCAAAAACTGTTACTATTTTTAAAAGGTACACGTAGTTCTAGTAACTGATACAAAGCATGATTTTTCAAGCCATGGTAAGCAAGCAGAAAGAGGAGCGTGCAAATCATTATTTTTAGCTTATTCGCAAACATAAGACAGTCTATGAATTGAGCCGTTTTGCAGACTTTGTGACATGAACTTAGTTATTTGAAACTCACCTGTATGGAGAAGTGGTTGTATCAAGAGTGAATGCTGAAAAATTCTTTGTAACACAGTACAAGACTGCCATTAATTCACACTGACCAGAGCCTGCTACTAAGACTGTTCTCAGGTTTTTGCTGAAAAAGGGAAAAAAAAACCTGCTTATGTTGCAATGTCATCGTTTTTGAAGCCATATGTAAAGTAGGACTAAGGTATTATGGCCCATTTAAATTCTACTGCTGACAGTGATGTTCCTTGAAGCTCTAAAGCATATAAAACATTAAATCATGCCCTACCTTCACTCTACCTAAAAAAACTCCATGCCATGTATTAGGGTGAATTAAAGAGCGAAACCAAAACACTGATCAGATCAGTACCTATTAATTGGGTATTGCTAAACCGCAGTATTAAAAGATTCCTATTCTTATTATAGCTAAAATAAAGCTTTATTACAAAAAAAGGCCAGCCTTTCTGTAACATTAGTCTTGGCTCAAGAATGTTAACACTCCCAAAGACAGTAAATAAAAAAAAAAAAAAGCCCAAACTCTATAGACATTATTTGCCAAATAGGGGAATAGCAGATAGAAAACTGCACTCACTTTAAGAGTGCATTTAGGTATATCTGTCTTGACCCTTGTACCTTGTTGGCTGCCATGGGGTGCTGCAGTGTACATTGTTGCAATGTCTCAAATCCTTTCTTTGGATGTAGCCTTAGCATCTGGCACTCTTCTTGAGATGCCCTTTTGAAAGCAGCTTCTCCATTGGCAGGCTGCCACTGCACAGTCCAACAGCAGGCAGAATTATAAAATAACATAAAATAGTCTAAAGTTAAGTCATAGCATCTGTACTGGTAAAATTTCCCCAAAGGAGAAAGTTACCTAGGTATAACTAAATGTGCATCACAGTGAGCTTCCTTTTGGAGTACTCTGTGTGGGACGGCTGCACTGCAGGCTCAGAGTGCCACCCATAATGCAATAGCGACTGAATCGCCTGCTGCTTGCTATGTCCAAACAGTCACTTACCTGCAACCACAAAGCTTGTCTTCCCTCATTAATGCTTGAACATTACAGCAGCTTCAATATGGCCTGAAGTGCAATTCCAGCTGGTTTATGATGCTTTCTATGAGATCGGCACTTCAGGGAAAGCACGTGGCAAATGGGAAGTATACAAGCTTGCAAACAAGCTTACAAACAACAGGGAGAGAGCTTCTCACCAGGAAAATAATCTCTTTTACAAGATGCTGTTCTTAATCAATAATGCACTTACCCTTAATAAAAAAAAAAAAAAAAAGGGCAAAAATCTGTTCAATGCTACAATCTGGTGAGAGATTGAAGGAGATCTCATTCCAGAGTTCTGTTGTATTTTTAAAAGGCACAATAGTAATACATAATAATAATAATAAAGACTTCTTCACCTAAATAAAATTACATCTGTTTATTTATCATTAGATTACTCTAAACTGTGCTATAGTCTTTGATTCTTTGACTTGATTTTGTGTAATAAAGGCACTCCAGTATGAGACTGGCATACTCTGCAAAACCATTTACTTCTATTTAGGAGTTAAAAATATATTTGCTTTATATTTTCTCCAGGAAACAAAAGTATAGTCTGAGTGAGTACTATGTGACTGACTTGGTATTCTAATAATGGTTCAAAACACACTGACTGCAGCACAACTTTGTAAAAGTGATGTTTCTGTAGTGAGACACATCGGTATTCCCAAATAAAACACACTAAAATATATTTTTACAATATTTTTGTGGAAAATACTTTCTTGTGGACCAAATAAAATTAAACTTACCATCTGCTTGTAAGACTCTTATTTGATAAAAATGAACAGATTGGACAGGGTCTTGTTACCATGAGTTTGGGGTAATTCCTCTTCACATCAATTTTGGAAGCAACTGAACATGCAAGTCAAGGTTTATTGATTCAGAAGTATACTCTTGCTAAAATGTTTTACGTCCTTTTCAGTCAGAGAAGGCATGATCCCCACTCCCTGGGGATTACTGTGTTTTTCTTTAAATATAGTCGCTGAAGATTTCTCCTTTTGTACAAAAATAATGGAATGAACCAATTTTAAAAAATAAGTTAAAAATAGCTATTGTTTAAGAATTTAAAACGTATACAAATTTAAAAAAAATAAAGGGGGAGGTTTACATTTCTTACAGATCCAGCATGAGGTAGAAATTCAAGTCATTTTCAGAAGTTACCCTAGAGATACTAATGAAATCTCTCAACTACTTTTGAAAATAAACTCAGGGACTGTCTCATAACAAATACGTACATGGTAAAATTAACTGGCAGCTGAAATTTTAACAATTTTATCTTAAAGATTCTAGTGACAAAGCAAGGTGCCATTTTTTCTTAATTTTGCTCTCCATTTTGCTCACCTCTAATTCTTTGAAAGTCACTCTGGTAGTTCACCTTGATGCCTGAATTTCCTGACTTTGTTTCCAGGCAACAGCTTCTAGGAAGGAAGGAGCCTTAAGTCAGTGCGGAGCATTACTGTTGGTAACAAAAACTGCCCAATGTTGAAAACTCTGTAATGGTTCTGCTATAGCTGACTTTTTGATTCGCCAGTGGTGATTACCGACTACATTATTTGAACAAAAGTTTTCTTCCTTTAGTCTCAGTGGTTCATCTTCAGAGAAGCCAAAATTTGTATTTGTGACCTGCCTATAACTGTAGAAACAAGTAGGAAGAGATACTGATACACAATTTGATTACCATAAAAAAGCATGCAGTCTTAATGTTGAAGAAAGATTAGTAGCTGTGTGGTGCATACACAATAGAAAAATTAATTTTACCCCCCAAAAAGATGATACTTTTATCAAGGGGCTCTGGTTATGTCATGTAACTTCAAGTATTACTAGTATCAGAACCCAGCAACCTTTAATGCACAGACGATGACCTTTTTTTGATGTATATTTAAATTTTGATCCCAACAAATACATCTTTTAGGGTGTGTTGTGTTAAAAAACTATATGATCCATGTAGTAGTAGATATTTTATGTTTTCCCCTATTCGTTATCTTCATGTATTGCTGTGTTCCCCCCACTCTTCACAAATTTCCCACCCAGCAAACAGTGTGTTTATGGGCACAGGCAACCGGGAACTCAGACTAGTTGGTACAGATAAAACTCCAGCCACTTGCAGTTATTCAGGCCAGGCTGACCTCTATCACTAAAATCATTAGATAATCATTAACATCAACAGGAAGCGTACTGCTTAGTGTTCAGAGGAAGGTCTGAGACAGTTATTTCTTCACCACTGTAAGACCAGCAAAAACTAGAAATTTTTGAAATAATGAAAAACTAATAATGCAGTTCATTCAAACTAATGGCACTTTTAAAAAAAATGGGTTTACAAGCAAACAGAAGTGTGCTTCAGGCTCTGGCAATATTTTGACATTTGAAACAATGTCTACATCATATAGCAAGACTGAATACTGATCAACTGTTAAATCAATAGAACAATTTCTTGCTCTCAGACTAATAACGTGTCAGTCTGGCCTTTTATTTAAAAGACTACTTAACACCATGGATTTAGCATTTCTTGCATTTTCCTTTTTAGCTCTGACTGTTTTAAAGCTTCAAGTATACTTTATTTTCATTGTTTAAAGAAGAATCTGAGGCACAATCCCGATTTTACAGATCAGTGACAGAGCCAAGAACACAAAGGTCTTCTTGCTTATTAGGTCATCCCATAACCATCCTGTCTCCCCCAAAGGTTCCTCCTAAACTAAGAGTTGATGCAAAACATTAAATGTTAATCATTGTGTAAAGCAGGAAAAATAACAATTTGCCTTGAAGTAATTTTTCCCATTATTAACCAGATACGATTATTTTGTCATTACAGCAGCACAACAAAGGAGAATGTTCCTGAATGCAAAAAAATAGACTTACAAATCTCAGGCTAGCTAAAAGAGTCTTGTCAAACTTTAAATTACTACTATTATTTTTTATATCATAGAGTTAAGCAGATATATAAGATGTCAATAGGCTTGATCTTTACAACTTGAGATCGTTGTTTCCCAATGGCTTAAAACAATTGTCCACAAATTCATCACTGACTTCTTCTAAAGTAGCTGGCTTCCATCTAGGGGATTGGTCTTTGTCAATCAGCACTGTCAAGTGGAATATAAAAACACAAAAGTCACTCGTAAATATTCTCTAATTAAGATGACTTCAGATTGCATCAAGACAGACAAATACAGTGAATACATGGGGGAGAAAAATCAATATGCTCTGCAGAAATCACAGTTGTTCTAACATAGATATTAATACTGTAATAAAAATTCCTGAGTTGTGACCTGTCTAGAGACATATCTGGGAGCTGCCTGATGATACAAGGAACAGTGGATCACTTCAGAAGTAGCCCAAGCTTTGAAGGAATAGACCTGAAATTAGTGCTTTCTGTTAGACCTACTACTCTTGCCTGTCTTCCGCTTTTTCATGTGAAACTGAGAACAGTATGCATGATGCTTCTTTTGGACAAGGGCTTTCATATCTGTGTGCAAAATCTGACTCTTTGTAGAGTGTAGGAAATGACTCAAAGTAGGTGTTAAATGCCAAAGCTAATTTAAGCACATCATATAAACTAATAATGAAATAATAACTAATGAGGAAAGAGTAAAGCAGAATACCTTTGTGGGAAAATCAAGAATATTTATTTGTAGATACTGACAGATACTGCAGACCTATGTAGATTTAACTGTGAAGATCTGTATAATCTTAGTATGTATACTTTACACTGTAGCCTGGGAAATACACATCACTGAAGATAAAATCATCAGTGAATGAATGGCATGTAAATGTGTAACAAGAACATATCAATTCTCAAAAAGCATTCCTTGTATCACAAGAATGTTGAAGGCATGTCAGCAAGAACAGCTGCGTTAGCGAACAATAATAAGGCAAGAGAGAGTTTATTTGTGTGTAAAAATGAAAAATATGAATGGAATTCCAGAGTGTCCTTCCAAGCACCCTTCTCACTCCAAGAAAACCCATAAAAGTGCTATTCAATATGCAAAGTTTTTATAATTTAAAAAAGAACAGCTATAGTAACTGTGGCTTTCTAGGATGCACTGACTACCCAACATTCCCTTCAGATGTGTGATATCAGCACCTGATTTGGAGATGCACCTGTGTCCTAGGAGACCTCCTGACCAACACCGCCCATGGCATATAAATGAGGGCGGGGAAGAAGCACCTCTCAAGTTTCTTTGCTGAGGAGGGAGGGAGGAAGAGAGTTCTGACAAAGACTTCAGAGTAGGATGGTTCTGAAGGCACATGGACAGAAGACACAGAGACTAGATATTTTGAAGAATGATAGCTGGGTTTTGGGTAAGTTGTCATGTCTTTCTAGACAGACTTCATTCTTGGTGACTAAACTAGAACCATCCAGGATGAGAAATGTGGAAAGGAGCTGGATTTTAAGTTCAGTGGAAAGAAGGCCAACCTAAAAATTGTCTTATCAAAAGATAGGCTTTTTGGCAGTTTGTGGTAAAAAATGTGGCTTGGAATCTTCTTTTTAACTTTTCCCTCTATAATGAACACTTGGAAGATGTCTAGAAAATAAATACCATTCAAGTGACAACTGCACTAATTAATATTTCTGTATCTGAAGATGTACGGGCATCACAACTCTTTATTTGCATCTCCAAAGAGAAAGGAGAATCAGAGTCCTGCATCCATTTACCTGTAAATACAGGACTAAGGACTCTTTGGATACAAATAAACATTAGTTTATAAAAGAAATCCATTATATAGCTAGAAGCTGTAATTCCACAGAGAGCAGAATCTAGGCGGGCAATTCTTTAAAAGAAATGTGTTGTAAAAGAGTGATTTTACTAGGTTATTCAACTGGGTAACTTACTGAAAATTTATGATCCTACAAGGTAATTTTAAACAGTGATGTGAAGCTATTAATTGGTTTGGGTCTAAATACATAATTCTCCCAAATCAACTATACTTACTCCATCAGAGTAGTACTTGTCTAATGATTTTCTTCAACTTTAGTTGAAGTTCACAATCTGGCCAAAATAATCTTAACTGTTATCCACAAAAACCAGCACTGACTAAAGATGCTTTAACTTGGTGGGGTGGGGGAGTCCATGTGTATACTACTACAGCTTTAACTCTAAAATACAGTAGTAATTCCTGATAATTCTCCACTCTATAGCACTACTGTGTAATCAAGTTAATCTTTCTGTTTGGATCCGTTGCCAGTTTTACGCTGGTGGATAAACTGAATGATTGTAATGGTCTCTCCAATGAAATCTTTAATCTTGTATAGAGTTAAAATATTTGTTTTCTAATAGTATCGTGAAAATATTCCCTTTCTGCATTAACTTCTGTATATTTTGTGTTTCTCCAGCTTGAGATATCAATCACTACAAGAATGGAACAAAAACTCTGAAGACTTCTAAGGTAGGCTAAGGGAAGCTCGTGAAGATAAAAGTAAATGAACATAGTGTGTTAAGGGTATGTTCTTGTGGTTTTTACCTTTTTAAAAATAAGAAAAAAAAAAAACCCAAACCCCTCTGTTCAGTAGCAGTGACTTTAGCAGACTTCAATTAGTGTTCTATTGCTTACCTTCATTTAGCACAGTCAAAACTAGTATTTCTAAGCACCTGAAATTCTGTTAGTTGCAATGAAACCTCTCTACCTACTCACTGATTGCAGGGGATTTGTGTGCCCAGGGTAAGGCTCACAGCTGCTAGCACTGCAGGAGGGAGGGCAGAAGCCATACAGAAATAAGATCTTTGCAGGATCAGCAATACATAGGTGGCCTTTACAATTTCCTTTAAAGTGTACATTCCTGCACAAATAGTTAGGAGGCTAATTTAACAGATTTTTGTCCCCTCAGGCTGCTGAGATTGTAGTTTACCTGGATCTGTTTGAGCACAGACTCCAAAAATTACCACTTTTCTTATGCAGTATGAATTAAAAACCAAAATTCTTAGAAATTACCCAAAGCTATGCATTTCTTAGTTTAAATATTATTCTATAAATCAAGGTGAAAAATGGATACCTAAAGTGTTCAAAGACCACATCTACCCTTATATGGGAAAATGTTGATGAAATGTGATCTATTTTATGCTTTAAGGATTTTGGCTTTTCTTTAGTAGCTCCAATCACAAGAATCATAAATGGGGAAGACTGTTTGCCAGCAGATTTTCAGTCTGGCTGAAAGAAACCTGGCTAAAAGAAAAATGAAATTTTGACCTCGAGTCAAAGCAGGCTTAAAAAGCTTTTAAACAAACTACTTCCCTAGCATGCCTATTAAAATTATGGTTTGAAGTAGATAAAAGCTGTTATTAAAACTTGACCAATGGCCATTACTTCTGAAAAAAAAAATCTTCAAAAACTAAAATCTGATTATTATATCTTAACTTTACTTTGTGGTAGATCCTCTTGTGGTAGATAGGGTCAGCAGCTGGCTCTTAAATGCCTGGAATGTAATGTTTTAATAAAGAAAAAGCTAATACGTAAATTAACGTTTTTATCATTTTCATTTTTATTATCTGTGGTTGATCCTGTGAAGTATTTAATAATCTTACTTCCTGTTAAAAAGGATGCTCAGCACATTGTTGGATAATGACTTTTATGAGATTAGACCCAACTACAAAAATGATTTTGAGTCAGATTCTGCACCACTGTTAAACAAGAGAAACAGTTTTAAGACAAATCTGAGAAAAAGATGTATGCAGTAAGCAGAGAGCAAAAGTGCTTCAACAACAAATTATTATTCTTAACAATCTCCTCAGTGCAGCTGGATCTCTGGTGTGGGGTTTCCTCCTTCCCCTGATACAGTTAAGCCTTTGCTACATCATCCTATGTAAAATAGAGGTTTTCCAACTGCTGTTTTTGCAGTGTGTTTCTTTACTAGTAGTTTGTATAATTTACTGGCCATACTGACAAGTGATTTGCTTTTGTGCTCTACAGCATGCCCAGATGGTTTAATGACCTTGTGCATTACGAGCGAGAACTTGGTTTGGTGTTCATCTGACTCTCAGACTTTGAGTTTGTCACTTCCTGAATAACTACATTTCAGCAGTTTATATGGTGATTTAGAATATATCCTAGGAATATTCTTTTTAAGATATTTTTGTCCCCATTACACAATGAGAACCGTGTACTTCTCAACATGTGTGGTAAACTCTTCAAAGGAGTCTCTGCTCATAAGTGCTAAAGATTAATTAAAATCAGAAACTTTTTCCATGCTGTACAAAAAAACTTTGCCTCTCTCACCCCAGGCTATCTTTAATACAGTATTACTAATAATGAACACTCAAACGAATATCCACTACTCAAGTGGATTTTAAACTCCTTTATAAAGACAGATATAAAAAATGAGGAGGCGGTGATAATACATACTCACGTAAGTAAATGTGAATTACAAGCCAGGTTCCCTCAACCCCAAAGTGTTATTCATACAAATGTTTTGTACTGTAACCTCCTTGGAAAAGGAAATGCCTCTACTCTGTTTCATCTTGTGCCGAATAGTACATAAATAATTACTACAGTTTCTAACAGATGTGACATTGGGTTTGACAACTGCATAGTGAATCAGCAGTAAAATCAAGGACAGAATCTAAGTCTGTCCCCTAGATGAACTTGCTGAGCCACTGCTCTACTTCTACCACTACCTATTTTGACCAATGCCTTAAAATGCTGAATTATTTAAGATTAAGTTTACATATACTTTTTTTAATAGTAAGACACCTCTATACAGAGATACTTTGGACATGGGTGAAAGTAGTCTCTGTTCTAACAATTTTCTGTGCAAATAGTTGTTCTTGACTTTGAGTCTTAAACCTTCTTATAGCTGGCTGAACCAGCTACGTGGCAACACTAAGTCTGGACACACAAATGATACGCATAGCTGCTCACTACTATCAACATCAAATATATTTTGAACTTTCCCAATGAACTGGTGAAACCTTTTCATGGTGCTGCATTACCGGGTGGATAAATAAGATTAGGAAACTGAGATTACACAAAGGAAACAACATGCCTGTTACATTTTGGAAAAAATAGTAAATTTTGGCCACACAAGAGTCCAATAAGCAAAAACTGTAGCAAGCTGGGAAGTGTTCTCTGGGCTGTTGCTGTGTGTACTTTTCTTAACCTCCAGAGAAGCGACACAACAGTAAGTTTGCATATTATTAAGTTTGAGAAGCACTTCTGGTGTGCATGCTTACCTGCACGAACTCCTTCATAGAAGTCATGGCCTCTCTGAAAGACAAAAAACCATGCTGTAACATGACATTCTATTTATCCCATATTTCCCTATCCCGCTTCTGCTTGAAATGCAAGTTCTCAAGATTCGGTTAAATCCCACTTGTAGTGTTCTCATCTAGTCCTACTTTTTCTTTACTTGTTAAAGAACTCTATAGCCTCTTGCTTAAATGCAGCCACAACTCTTAAAATCAGTCTGTTGAACTGTAGTTGATCAGCCAACTTTTATGCAATGCAAGCTCTCTCTCTGTGTTACATCTCACAGACTTTTTTTTTTTTTCCTAAAGAGTTTTGCATGATTGGGGGGGGGGGGCAGTGGCACACTAAGGTGTATAGGATCTGAAATTCTTCAGAGAAAGGCCAGTCTTCAGGAATTGTGATGTATTCTGCATACTTGAAAGACTTTGGAGTTAAATGGAATCCTGGAAACATCCAGTTATTTTTTTTATAAAGGTAAACATAACATTTAAATCCGTAAGGATGCTTCACTAGCAATGGAGCAACAAGACTAGTTTCAGGAAAGATATGGCAAGGATACTGTCAAGGCATTACAACACATCAGAATTGGAGACATTTTCACTCACTCTTCTTTAACTATCACAAATTGTTTAATCAGATACATTAAAAAAAAAATCTTATTTTAAAATGTGACAAAACTAATAAGGGTGCCATGGGGAAGCTTTGAAGAATTCATTCTGATAATTCAGTTAGCAACTCTGTTCTACTGAAAGGATCACTTCCTCATACATTCTCCACGTACTTGGCCCTTACTACAAATAGTAGTAAAATCTTTTGTTTTCTTTAATAAATTTATCACAGCACTCCTGAAAGGCAATAATATACAACTATTCCCTTCCTGCTGATGAGACCTGAGGCACTGAGAGCTAAGTAATTTAAACAGGAAATCTGTTCAAGAACACCAGAGTTTTAAAATTATGGTCCAAATACAAAACTTTCTATATTGTAACATTATAATGGTTTTCTTAACAAAAGTCCTCTATCATTCCCATCTGGCCATCACTAATGTAGTCTTCTTAGAGTTGCATATAAATACGTGGAACTGGAAAAAAGAAAGTGACAGCTTAACAAACACAAAGAAGATACTGAAAAGAAAAAAAACCTATAAATTTTGAGCCCTTGATGTAATCTATATAAAACTTAAGCCTCTGACAGACTTGCTGCCCCTCCATGGCTGGAAAGAGACAAAGGGCTCAGCTGTTTGCTTACCATGCATGCTTGGCTCAGTCTGTATTCCATTGTGAGAACATCTTGTAAGCTCATGGAAGCTCCTTCTCTGAGCTGTCTGAGAGTCATCTTTAAGGATGTAGGTGACATCTTATTAATAGTCTGGGGAAGATGTTAACAATTGTTTTTATTCTCTTCAATTTAGACACATTTGTAAGTCTGTCGTCTTTGCATTTTAAACTTTGTTAGGTAAATGATGACACTCTTCTCCTTGAGCTCACTTACATGATACATATTCCTCTGTTCTCTCCCACCATGCTGTCATACTAAATGAACTTGCTTGCATAAACTTTTATCAGAAAGATCTCTGGGAAGTATGCCATCACTTGTGAAAAGCCTAGAACTCCTAAGGTCACGTCACTTATTAGCAAATTACTACTAGCCAGAGAATCTAATGCAGCTTAAAAGCCATTTCCAAACATTCTTTTGAGAAGTGAAGGTGAGTGTTACAAGCAATTGTACTCCATTTTTTAATGTAAATATAGTCTGAATTGCTCTTAGGTGTTACTGATATTGTAGCTGATATTACTGTTGTACGGCATTTACACTTTATTTGGTACAATAGTCAGAGTAGTAAGGTGGTAAATAGTGAGATGAGCCACAAACTTTAAGTAGTTGCTTTATGATCATCTGCAAAAACTAGACAATATACTAAGAAGAAAATTGTGGAAGACAAAAATATTAAAAGAAATCAAACAAATGCATATTTGTCCAGGCTTCTTGTCTAGGATCAACAGATACTGCAGTAATTCAGCCCTTCATAGCTCTGCTGATGGGAAGCCTGGAGGTCTTGCCTTCTTCTGACAGAGCTACAGGCTATAAATATTATGTAACAAACAGGATCTGTTTAAGGCACACAAACAAATGCTGTAAATCTGGCTCTCACTATTATCCTTCAATTAACAGCATGCCAGTAAGCAGCAGGGGGAGGTGGGGAGAAAGACAAAAACCTAGTTAAGAAAACAGAACCGAGTTTTAAAGCTTTCACGGTTGTGAGGGAAAGGAGCTGAATCTTACTGTTGTTGATCTTTGTTTTCTTACTCTAAACAAGACTCTTCTTCCCCTGCAAATCCAACTAAAAGCTCTGTATTATTCACAGTACGATAGACATTTCCTGTTAATTAGGACATTTTTACCACTACTGAAAAGCGGCAGATGGTAAGATTTGCCTCTTTACATTATTTTCATTGCAGTCATTAGACTCCTTACAGACTGAAATGGCAGGTTTCCAGTCATCAACATTAACATTTTTTCTGGCTCCCAATTACTCTTCATCCCTCTCCAGACACCAGCTGATACAGCAGTGACCCATTTTGCCTAGTTAAGCTGGAAAACATGCAATTGCTATAGAAGCAGGAGGCTGTGCAATTGTACCTTAAAAGCACTGGTTCTGTCATTCTATTACTTGCATGTTGACCACTCGCTTGAGAGAAGCTGGTTTAGAAAGAACTACTACTGGCTCAAACTGTCAACATTTCCTGAGTTCTAGGTAAAGCGCTCTAACACCGAGCTACCTTTCAGCAGATAAAGAAGCCAGCTATACCTCTGATTACATCGCTATGTAGGTCTCGGATAGCAATTCTTAACTGGACTCCTTATTTCCTGTAATGTGCTCTTGCTGGCTTTACCTTTGAACTGGACCTTTTCTCCTTTGAGTTTCACGTTGTCATCTAGATTAGAAAGTCTTTGCTCAGACCAGGTTAAATGGTATGCACAGTGCAACCAGGTGGTCCCCTAGGTGAAATGGTAATGGCAAGTTCTTTCTGGTCAAAGAAAGCACTGAAATGGGGAAGATCTGAAAACAGCACTTCACTAGTCTACTGCATCCAGCAGCTGCCTTATCTTGGCATATCAATGAGGTTGAAGGTGGAGGAGGCACTGCCATAAATGAAGCTGAAGGAAGAGGAACAAGGAAAGAAAATGGGTAGGTGTAATTGCAGAAAAATGAGTCACCAGTGTATCTATAAATAAATTCTCTGTACAAAGAGGAGGAGGGGATCAGTGCTAGGGAACAAGCCTGAAAAGGAGGTAGGATAGACTGAAGTGGGGAGTACTAAAATGCAAAGACGTCTTCATAGAAGCTTTTGACATCTATTCCGGTATCTTTGATACTATCTTGATTTTCTACATAATGAACCTGAAAGCTATAAGCTGAATTTGCAATAGACCTGAGTTCCAATAAGTTACTGTCAGAGGTGACCAAATTAAGTGGCAGTGACTCAGTGGAGTCCCTTACAAGAGTAAAAACTGGAATAGCGGCTGCCTCTTTTGTCTCCAAGGCCTGTTAAAGTTTCTGACCTGAGCTACTTAGGGTCCTTGAGGGAGGCTTTCTTTAAGTTAAAACAAACAAACGAAAAAAACCCTCCCAGAGGTCCAGTGTATCAATTCCCTTGCAATAGATGAAGACACCATCACTTACTTTCTGAGATAACAAAGCATTTTTTTCGTCTGTAGCAAACAATGGTTCTGGATGGGCTTTGACAAAATAAGAGTATATAGCCAAAGCATCACAGGAAAGCTGCTTAAGGACAGATAAATCACTCTTACTGATCTGTTAACAGTTTCAGAATTCTTTACTTGAATTCAACACTACCAAGATACCATCAAGCTTCGATCCTGTAATCTAGCTCACCCTTTCGCTGCATACCCATTTAAATTTCCAGGAGCTAGTGTCTGCATCCCAGCCTGACCAGTAGATCTGGACAAGGTGTGTTGTAATTCTTTGCCTCTGCAGTGTCCTTCACAATACACTGAAATTCATTCAGTAACAATGAAGGCTATTAAATCATGAAGTATCAGTGCTCAGAAGGTGCACTGTCCTGCCAAAAAAAGCTTTAAGAAAGCATCATGTGAAAGCCAAGTCAAACATCGGATACTTTTCAGGTTTTGACCCTGTATGCTTACTCTATCCAATTAGAAATGGTACTTCTGCCACTCAGATTAAGTTTTTTGGTTCATGTAAATCCTGAAAATAAAGTAATGTGATAAAGTAAAAGGTTTTAAAATATTTTACTACGAGTTCAAAAGGTGTGTTAGTACTTTACCTTTCTACCTTTTTGTAACTGGATTCAAAATGTGATTTAAATCATGAAGCCATTCTCAAGTAAAATTTTAACAACTTTACATTCTTCTTATTCATGCAAACCACTTTGCTATCAGATACGTGAAAGTCTGCCAAGCAGGCATGTTTTGAAAGTAACAAGCAGAAGTACTGTAGATTGAACAGAATAGGATACCTAGGATAGCATGGGTCACAGTATACTTGGATTATAGCAGAACTAGTAGTTCCATTTTATTAACACTAAAAGGTATCTGTACATTGACGGTGTGGATGTACCAAGGTGTACCTCCAAATTAAGTTATTTGTATTAGACTTTCAGTTAGGGCTTATTCCATAAGTTTACTAATACATATCATAATAAAGATACAGGGAAACAAAGAAAATAAGCATACATATTGCTGTTACTGAATCCTTTACAGTTTCTGTAATTATCATTTGAATGTGCTGTTATTCCTGTAACTGGACACTAAAATGAAACCTTGATTTCGCAAAGTGACAGGAAACTATCATCTGGGGATGTACTCTTGGCACTGTGACACTACTGATCAGGAAAATGATCTGCTTCACACAAGTCAGCAAACTGCTGTCAAGGATAATGTCCAATAATCTCCGACTGTCACGGTTTTTGCTATGTGTTCCCTGCTCTAACCAGTTCTTTGAACTCTGCTCCTTCAAGCAATGTAACAGCAGGCTAGTGTCCTGTCTGTAGGTGTTGTAAATTGCTCAACTGCCAGGGTGCAAGCTACCATTCTTCTTCCAGCTATAGTTAAGTTTAATTACAACTCTGCACCCCTAGTAAAACAAAACCTCCAGTTTAACCGGCAAGCATTTCCTGGAGAAAACTAGATTTATACCTGAATCCTTTTTAACTCCACCCCCCCCCCCCCCCCAATGCATTTTCCTTCTTTGGTTTTATGGATCTTTCACAGAAGAAATTAAGTATCTGATCCTACAAGCTTACTTAATCCTACTCCTTAGCACAGAATGTGTGTGGTTAGAAACTTGTCTGAAACTTATGTACTTGTTCATACTAATAAGCCCTGCACCTGCTAGAAAATGGTGGTGGTGGTGGGGGGTCCACAAATTTCTGTATGGACAGAAGCAACTCTTATTAACATAGTCTCATCTCTTGAACAGACAACAGACAATTTTTCAGGAACTTCCGCCAACTCCAAGAACAGTCATTCATTTACTAATATGAAAGAAAAAAGCTGCTATAAAGTCCTATTAAAGATACGAAATAAGAAAACTGAAGAAGCAACAAAAGATCCTTTTTTTGTTTAGGTATTTAAGAAAAAAATCAGTTACACAAAATCATAACTTTGAAGTAGATTACATAGTTTTAAGTTCTAAATTAAAAATATTAAACAAATGTACCCCCCTAAGCAACAAGGAACAAGAACTTTTTCTTTTAAATAGCGGAGATTTGAGTTATGAGGCTGCAGATGAAGGAAGCAAGTCAAGCAGGTTTGGGTAACTACAGCCAATGTGGCAGAACAAACTACTTAACATAGTTCAGTAACAAAGTGTTTCCAGACTCCTTGCATCTTCTGTAGTAGAAACTGTTTTTTGTTTTTTTTTTAAAAAGCACCCTTTAAAGGCTATATACTATTTTACAAAGTTCCACTAGGTCTGATTATGTTTTAAAGTGCCATAAAATTGTATGAAATTAACTTAGGAAAAGCTATATGTAAATAATCTTTGATTGTTTTCAACCTTCACTGAAGCTAATTAATACAATATCCCTGCAGAATTATATTCAACTTTATAAAATCTACAAATAAAATACTGCCTTGTAACTCAATACTATAATGAAATATGAGCCACCAAAAGTGACTGCTATTAACATGCTATCAAACTGTGTCAACAGACCTTAATATAACTACTTTCCCTGCCATCTATAACATAAGGGAAAAGCGAAGAACTGAATCATACAGCCTGTATAGTTTCAGGGAAAACCATGACAGTAGCCTGTGGTAGAATTCAGGTCTATAAAGATATAAAATAATTATTCTGGCACTAGCTCATTTGACTACTTTATTCAATGAAACTTGAATACAAGTTGTGAAAAAATTAGCTTTCCATTTCATTCAATTTTGCTTTTGTAATACATATGCTAAACTTCTTGCAATGTACTAGGCGTACTGATTGGCACAAAGATAATTTTACAACTTTCAAAAAAAACTGTTTGAGAGTTCCAGTGACAAAATGTTAAATCTTTAATTACAAACTAAAACCAAAAATGTGTCTGTATATCTGGGACAGGATGCCTAATGTTAATGATAGTACGTTATAAAATTATATTCCTTTTGCTCAAATGAAAGATGTTTTATTTTATTACAAGAGCAGGATTTCTTCTGTGATCTGTAACTAAAGTTAAAACAAAGCTTTTGTTGGAGAAATGCTTGTGTTCTATCCAATTGTAAGTAATATCTGAATAGCTCCAAGACAAACTTTTACAAGGCACCTGAATGTAGATACTTCAAAGGAAAAAAAGAAAATACACACATTACTTATAAATAAATATAAGTTGCTTCTTGCTTTGCGGCTAAAGCATGTATTAAGTGTGTAATATTGCTGTACATTTTTTCGAGTAGTGACTATATCTAACACTCAGAAATGCATTAAAAAGATCAAAAAAAATACTTTGTGATGACAAATTGCTTGCTGTTTTCCCAGCTGAGGTATCTGGAATGGAAGAAAACGAACAATATTGTTCTGGCACTGTTTTATTCCAACTCCTGGCAATAAATGAGAAGCTATAAAAGGAACCTTTGTCACCAGCAACTCACTGATCACAGGGAGGGGGAAAGGGAGTTAGGATTTTTTTATGAGACTACAATTTTATGCGACATATGATGGTATTCACATTGTGTGGTTTTACAGAGGAATATTCTTGTCTGAGTAGAACTACTAACAATCCCACAGGACTATGTGCGAGAACCTGAGGATCACAGTCCAATGTCCTATTGGTGTTATGTAGTATTAGTTATGTTAATAAAGTGACTAAAATTTGCCCCATGATAAGAAAGTGTAGAACCAGACTTAAATTTCTAACAAAAACAACACAGAAGACATTACCTCTAGCTGCTTAATGGCAAAAGGAGAACCATCTTGCTTTAATTTTTTAACAATTTCTTCCATACTATTTGCTGAAAAAAGACTAAAAGAAAAAAGATAAGTTAATGAATGAACCGCTTCAGCCTTCTTCCCTATGAAGTGCTAGTAACACAGAAATTAGAAACAGAGTGTAACCAGCTGATTTGGCTTTTCTTAGCAATTTGTTCCCTGTTGTTCAGTTTTGAAAAACTCAGTTGGCAGGCATCTCCTCTTCGTTTACAAATCTCTAGCATATTTCAATAAACCTCACGTACAAACTCTGATATTTATCCAGAAACTTGAATTACTACTATCAGTCTTATCTGTGTTTTTATAACACTTCAAATCTTTAGCTGTCAGCACCATTCTATTGGTTTGGTATCAACATCTTTTACCTCTAAACTTAGTTACTGCCATCCTCTTCAAGAGGTTTTAGCTGCTTCTTGTAGAATCATAGAGTGGTTTACGTTGGAAGGGACCTTAAAGATTCTCTAGTTCCAACCCCCCTGCCATGGGCAGGGACACCTCCCACCAGATCTGGTTGCTCAAAGCCCCATCCAGCCTGGCCTTGAACACTTTCAGGGATGGGGTATTCACAACTTCCCTGAGCAACCTGTTCCACTGCCTCACCACCCTTAGAGTGAAAAATTTCTTCCTAATTATCTAATCTAAACCTACTCTCTTCCAGTTTGAAGCCATAACCCCTCATCCTATCACTACATGCCCTTGTAAAAAGTCCTCCTCCAGCTTTCTTGTAGGCCCCCTTCAGATACTGCAAAGCCGCTATAAGGTCTCCCCCGGAGTCTTCTCTTCTCCAGGCTGAACAACCCCAACTCTCTCAGCCTGTTTTCACATGAGAGGTGCTCCAGCCCTCTGATCACAAGAGTGGAGTAGAGGGGCCGAATCATCTCCCTCAGCTGCTGGCCACGCTTCTTTTGATGCAGCCCAGGATACAGTTGGCCTTTTGGGCTGCAAGCATGCATTGCCAGCTCATATTGCATCTTTGTGTCCCTCCTCTGGACCTGCTCCAACAGGTCCATGATCTCTCATTTATCACTCTCACTTATTTCTCCTTACTTTTCTCATATACAGAAGTTCCAAACAATCATAGAAATGGCCTTATACCAATGAGTATAAATGTGGTATGTAACATTTCCTGTCCAACTGAACAATTACTCTCACAAATCCCCATCCCATTTCTATAGAAAATGTTCATTTTAATGTGCCATAGGGTAGTTGCTTAATATAATGGTGTATGAAGCAGGCAAATATACTCAAGTATTTAATATACTGACAAGTGAAATCACAGAACGGTAGGGGTTGGAAGGGACCTTCGGAGATCATCTAGTCCAACCCCCCTGTCAAAGCAGGTTCATCTACAGCAGGTAATAGTTAATAAGCTTCAGATACAGCTCCCTGAAGACAAAACAAGTTTAAATTACTAACTTGAATGTAATTTCTATCACTTTATCTGTGGAATGCTGATACTGTTACTGGATTTAACTTCATGTTCTCTATCCAAAAGAATAAAAACAGAAGAAAGATTGCTGAATACCTGTTAATCTTCTCCATATGTTCATCAAGTACAAACTCCTTTTCTTGATCAATTTTGCTCTATTTAAAAAACAAATACATATTTTACTTGGTTATTTTAGACTGAAAAGCTTATCAGTAGTGAAAAATTTCAATGATGTGTTACAGAAATAGCATATAATAAATGAACATTAATATTCATAAGACACTGACATTTTTAATTATATCTTTGCAGTGTGTATGAATGAACTTGACACCTTATCTTGTGAACGTTAAAGATGTCACCTCAATGCAGTGCTTGCTCTGAGCTACTACACATGCATATATGACTGGGTGGTTATCTTGTACACAAGTAATCATGATTATTCTATGAACATATTTCTATCAAATACACTAAGAAAGCCAGTGTAGATAAATCCACTCAAAAACCTAAGAATGTTTAAAAAAAAAATGCATCTCTTCCTTATCTTTTCTCTGACATTTTACAAAATTTTATTTAGAAAACTAGAGTGTGAAAGATATGTTGGCCTTATGTGGAAGGGCTGTCAAACATTTCAGATCTTCTGGCATTAAGGGGTTTAGGACACAAGCAGATGTTTCAGTAATAGCAGCTGAAGCTGAGAAAGGTTCCCTGTCTTTTCAGCTCTGATACCTAAAAATACACAGCTTCCTTTTTCGTTCAATGCCATCTTGTAAAGCAGTATACTGCAACGTATAATTACTCCTATTTCATAGCTTTCTACTTTTTCAAAATAATCAGCACGACTATGTAAATTGGCTTATCCCATTTATTTTTTTCTAATTAATCTTTATATATGAACTTAGTAATTCCAAAACAGAAATAACAAGAGTAGACACTGCTCATTTTAAAGCCAAACTGGGGACTAGTACTCAGATTGACTGAATACATTGAATCTTGATGTGAGTCCAGAAGTTTCCTTTCTTTTGAAATAAAATTACAATGCATATCAAAACAGCTAAAATAGCCACTGAATAAACTGATTGTAAAGCCAAAACCTTTTATTTTCATGCCCATTGTTACATGGGGCTAATACATATACTAATTATGTATTATCAATACAGTTACATTCAGCTCCAAAATAACAAGAGAACTATGGGTTTGTCCACTGGCAAAACAGCACCTTTCACCCCCTGAAAATATTGCTTTAAGACCTCAGGTGCTCTCCCTACAACATATCTGCGCTCTGCTAATACTTATCCTATTGATAACTGCTGTATTTATTCACAGTCTTTCAATTACCTCAAGGTAATTGAACATTTAAAATATTTGAGAAATTAAAGGAACAACTTGTGCCTTTAAATTCAGGCCTCAAATCTGGACTGCAGGTGGTCTGCATCAAAATAATGCTAAAATTTACATCAAATGCATCAAGCTAGCAAAATATTTCTTCAGGTCGATAAAGAGAAAGTTTCTGGGATGAAAATATAACATCCACTTCCAAGTGAGCCACGCCGCATTTAAGAACTGGCACTATAACTTCTGCAGCCTCTTGGACTAGGCCAGTAGTTTTACCCCTGTTGTTTGTGTTTGTCAGAATCCCTGTATCTCAGGCTAACTCCCCAGATCGCACTTGCTATCATGTACAACTCCCAGTCTGCTAGTGGCTATCTATTTTGCCTTCTGCAAAGCATGCTAGAAATTCAAGAATAACAGGGGAAAAATTACGCAGCAATATATTTTCTGCATGACCATGCTACTGGCTGGAAACCGACATACACACATAGAAAGAGAGAGAGAGCCAATCACAATAGGAATTTGAGGGTTATCCAAAATGAATAAAAAGGGAAGAAAGACTTTTAAATTTTAATTTTGACAAACGTAGGCTTAGTGCTACAAATTAATATTTTATAGAGTGCAAAGAGTTTGGAAACTCATTATTTTTTAACCAGAAAACAAATGATCAGTGGCATGGATAAAAAAGAATTTGTTTTTACATATATTTAACAATTCTGCTTGATTTCAGCAACTCATCAGATTACCTTCACGTGGTAAGAGTTCAATAAGTCTGCAATATTTTCTGTTGAAGGAGATTTCAGTGCTATCAGGTCTTTCTCTAAGGCAGGTAGCTATTAAAAATAAGATATAATTAAAAGTAAATAAAACAAAATGTACTTCTTGGATTGTTACTGCTATGGTAATAGTACTATATAGTATATATGTATATAAATTTTCAGACAGATATTGAAGAGGTACCAAGTAAACAATACAAGGAGTCAGAGTTCACTTTTCAGTGTTGAACCATCTGGATTTAATTATGTCTGCAGTGACCAGCAAAAAACTGCTTCCCAGGCAGACCCCCAATGCAGTGCTACAGCTGCGGCAGGTAAAGCCAGCCTACAACAGTCCAGAAGGAAAGAGCAGGAGCCTGGCAACCATGCTATGCTCAACATAGTATCTAACCAGTGCCACAATGACAGTCTTTACACAGAGAAGGAAAGAAAAGTCATTGTTTTTCCTTATGTTACTGGAACATTGTGACTCTGACTTTATCAAATGTACTAATTTTTACGCTTTCTTACAGCCACTGTAAGAAACATATAGGATATCTGTTAAGGAGACTGATAAAGAACACATTAATGGGGTGTCACCTAGATTAAAAACTCTGCAGTTGTATAAATACTCTCTAATCTCAGGCACTGTTGTCTAAATTGTACAATTTTTCAAGCAACTTCAATTATGCCCTTCAACACTAGGATCATGAAGGCAGCAACATTTGCTCCCTGTTCCAAGCAAAGCTGTCACTAGCTGGCAAGTGTTATAATGACAGCTTGAGAGTATCTTATGATCCCAATTCACAGTGTACAGCCAGCTAATAAATTGCGCCTCTGCATACACTCAAGTTGGTAAAAGTATATTGGCGTGCTACACAACTCAAATTGTCATTACGGTTGTAGGCTGCGCCCTTGCTAGCACTGGTTAGCAGCTTACCTTTTCGGATTCCACAAAATGTGTAGCAATGCCAGCTTTTTGTACATCTCTTCCTTTCAGCCTAAATCCTGTTAGTGCAAGGTAATAGCCAGTCTTTCCTGATAGTCTTGGCAAGAAATATCCTCCACCTACATCAGGAAAAAGGCCTGTAATGAACAAAACAAAAAACAAACATGAAGGGAAGAGAACTTGTCCTAATCATGCCTGTAACTTAGTAGCTATTTCTTCTTGTCTCACTTTCATCTCCCTGACTTAGGCATGGCTCTCTTGCCAGTTTCTCCTTGACTTGGTTTGACATTCTCTGTCATCAAAACCCTTCCTAAAGCAAACTCTTGAGCACCCTCCAAACTGTATCCTTTCCACTGGCACATAATTTACAAACATGTACCAGACAGCAGTGTTCATTCTGTCTGCCAACAACTTGAGAGATTTTTAGATGCCTGAAGAATCATGCGCGCTCTCAGCAAAAACCAGAAGTGACACACAGAATTGTGAAGTAATTTGTGCAAACTCAACTGGATGCTGCTCTTTCTCTGAAATCTTTTATTACGATAAAAATATCAAACAATGAAGAAGTGTCTCTTGCACAGCTAAGTTTGAACAAATTTGGGGGCTAAGAATTCATTAATAGATAACAGTATTGCCAGGGCCGTCCTGAAGGTGGAGGCACAAGATGCTGCCCTAATACCTGGCTCTTTGACAGGACTATGACGAACCTGCAATTTAAACAAATTATAAAACTTTCTAGTTTTGTGACTTAGACTTACATTTTTTTTATATCTACAGAGTAATTTTTAAAAATTCAAAGCTGTGAATAAAATTTAAAAGACTTTTTAAAGTGGTAATTGAAAAATATATAACTACTTTTATCAAAGTTTAAATATTTAAAATCATCACTTTGTCAATATCTACCTTATTCTGTTATATACATTTATCCCTTGCAAAATAAATTCAAACACTTTTTGTAACTTTTAACGTACTTAAACTTAAGGAAACTTAAGCGTAGCTCTATCAGTCTCAGAAATCAAAATGGAAAGAAGCAGTGTCTAGTTACTACTTCGAAATGATCACCAATGGTGCATTCATGAAACTGAAAGTCTTTTGAAGAAATTAAAGGTGTGGTGATGTTTTTTTCACTTTGAGAGAATAAGCAAAACATGAAAATAAATGAAAAAGAATACAAATGAGCAATAAGAAACTCAGAAAACATTTGCCAAAGCACATATACTAACTGGGAAGATTAAGATGTACATGAGGAGTTTAAATGGGGTTCTGATAGAAGGTGGTAATTTTTCACTCACAAGTAATTGGTTTCAGTCACAGAAGAGTCAATGTATATATTATAGAAAGACCCTATTACAAGTATTTTAAGATGTGGGAAATTAGTGGTCCCTGAATATTCCTCCCCTTGGATGGAATCAAGGGGAGGATTCTTTCAGACAGCTTCTCTTCAGTGTTTTCCTTTTCTCAATAATCTTTAGAGTTCATGACTGCCTTATGTTCTCACCCATCTCTCAGCTTCTCTAGTTCCCTCTTGGTCCTCCCTTAGTTCTGCTGCATCTACTACATCACTATAGTTGTCATATTCTGTTCCCATTCCCACTGATGTGCACGTTGCCATTAACTGATTTATTCCTTATTCCACAGGCTACTGAGACATAGAGCTCTTCTAAAATGCTGAATGTCTTGTTGGCACCCTTTAAAAGCCCTAAGCTGTATTAACCCAAATTCATCACTCACCTTCTTTTTCATCTGTACTCACTTTCTGAATAGTGTACTCTGCATTTTACCTTCTCAGTTTGAGACATCATATCTATAATGTTGATGCCAAGACTGTCATTTAGTTTTATGTTTCCGTTCATCTGTCTCCCCTTGGATATCCTACTACTGCAAAAAAATTCCCTCATTTCAAAATGAAACTGCTCTTAAATGCCCTCCAAAGCAAAAAGTCGATTACATTATTCTCCCCGTCCACCAGAACTGCAACAGTAACAACCTTTTCCTCTTTGCTGTAATGAAAATACAGATGCTGAAGTACTGCTCTCCCCGTGCTCCAGTAAGTTTCCAAAGGGAAAGCCATCTTCCTATTGGGATCTATAGGGCCATTCCACATGGCCATACACAGGGAAATTAGTTCTAAATAAACTGTTAAGTTGATTAGCTTAAACTGCTTTAGAGGCGAATAAAACTAAACTGAATGAAGGTGTCTTTAATATTAAGGAATTTACAAACAAGATTAGTGAAGGTATAACAAATCCACTTCAAACTTACTTGGTTGCATAAACATCGTCCGCTATAGCTTCTACTGTATCCTTTTCAAGGTCCCTGCCTTCCTTTCTTCTTATAATTTTACTCTTCCTGTCCCTCTTCTACATATTCCTCTTAATTCTTTCAGTAATGCTTCCCATATGTTTCTGCTTGCTACTAGGTTTCTCTTAATGTATTGCATATATTTGATTTTTTTTGTCCCTTTTGATAGCATTTTCCAATTATTTCTCAAATCCCTACTTAAATGAGAGAAGAACTGAATGTCTGCTGGGCTGACCAGGCTAAAAGTCTATGCCTGTAATGCTGACTTGCAGTTTGTGCTCTGAGACAGATGCAACACGCTTCACTGTAATCCCAATTGTGAAACTCTGCAGTTGCCAAGCATAACATAAAAGTAGCTCTACTACATCCCTACCTTATCTTGCAGAGGTGGTTGGAGATTTAGTAGTAAATGACTTACAGAAAGCTAAAAACTTAGAGGGATATACAAGAAAGTGTACACTATTATTATAACATCACCTGAAAGCCTACCTCTTAACATACACTTTCATCTTTTGTTCTTCTCACCAGTGGTTTTTCCACACCCTCCTACATCTAAGCTGCCTTCCAGTGCTTTATCTTATCTATGTCGGTTTGAAACTCCTACAATCTAGAGCTGCCTTTTATTTCTATTTGCAAAGTGGCATATCTATCTATATCCTTTTATTTATGGTGGTGTAAAAATGCAGAATAATTGTGTGAAAATGTAGCAGCTGAATGAAAGCTTTATTTTCATTTCTCAGAAAAGGTGTAATGCCTACTGAAGTAAGTGAACATATGAAAAAATCAATTAATACAGTATCTAGACAGCTAGACATTTTAAACATTCACCACAGAGACTGAAACAGCTAAGCCCTTAAATCCAAACAGATTTCAGTGGTTTTACTTCTAATTGATCCTAAAAGGGTTTTAATTACTTTCTTTCCTTAGCAAGTTCTGAGCTTTTCCTTTACATGTCTTCAGAGTCTATTTTTGTTTAAATAAGTCCTTGTCAACACAAGAAATGTATATACAGTACATAATTTTTGTTAATATAAGACTACTTATATCTTTACATTTGAAGGAGAAAGTGAAGAAGATATCTTTATTATTAGAATAATTTTATATGCCAAAGAACCTCTCTGTTTAGGTGGTTTTTTAAAAAAAAATTTCCTTCCAATAGTTTTCTTGCACAACAACTGATTATGAACTTCAGGAGTTTAGCAAATTCATGTTGTATTAATGCTTGAGCTATTTAGTTGACTAAGTTTTCCTTCAGCCGAGAAAAATATTTGGAAGGGCCACAGTAGTTTTTGTTTTTCTCATTCCAAACCTATTTGTTCAGAAAAATTACATTATGTTTATCAGCTAGGAGGAATTGCTCTAATATTCTTTTTTCAGGAGTTAAAATGATAATCAGCTTGTTTATATTTGGGGGATTTATTATGTTTTATTTGACTTGACACAGCTTATTTAATATTTCAAGAATTTCAGAATAAGTCTTGAAAAATGTTTCATACAAGCTGGATAGCAATAAACAATATATAGTATGTGTAAGACATCCTTTAAATATATGAAAAATGCTAGACCTCTTAAGCATTACTAACAGGGGCACTGCAAAAATCCAATCATTAGCTATGCATGCATTTTAACTTCAGCTGTAATGACATTATTGTACTTCAAATATTCTCAACAAAAGCATAATATTATAACTTCTATTTTCTTTTCAGAAGTGCGTCCTGATTTTTTTTTTTAACATTATTTCTTCGTTTTAACATTCTGTAACTGGAATTTTTTTAAAGAAAATAACGGTCACTACTCCTTACAACTAATTGTTTGAGGTGAAACTAAGACTGAACCTAATAGCACCATGTTTGGTGCCATTTAAGATGTTTAAACACCAGATAAGGTTCTCTATTCTGAGTAAGTATGTTCAACAGGGCCACATATTACAGACTAGCCTCATTCTCCTGCTTGAGGACATAAAGACAAGAACAATTGCAATCATCCTTCAGCTGCCTTGCCTTGAAAATTTTGCAGGAGAGAAATGCAGGATAAGTCATAGGTTTCGAGTGCTCTTCATAAACATTCTTGATAAGCAGGGAGAAGGGACTTGGACATTGATGAAAGCATTAATGATGGATTATATATGCCAGACAATAATAGGTTCAATGTGGATACCCTGTTGGTGCTAGGATTTTCTTGAAGCAAAACATGAACGATTTCACAGGAGGGTTCACTTTAATCTGACTGACTCTTCTTGAGCCATATCACCATCTTCATATAGCTCTAAGACACATTTTGTTTTGTACATCTCAGAGTTGACAAAGAAGCTGTAGGACCAAACATTAGAAAACACAAGGTACATGTTGCTGTTAAAAAAACAAAGACAACGACACTGTGATCTTGCCTGCACATAATCTGTACACAACTATAATGGGTCTACATTAATCTACAAGAAAAGCTGGAATTTCAAAATCTGCCTCATTAATATTGCAGATCAGCTTGTAGTACAGCCAGTTTGACTCATACTGAGTTCCAAATGCAAAGCTGACATACTTGCACTGGGATCTTCAGCCTTTATCTGCCTACATCTGTAGCAAAGACTTAGTTCCTCAGATCTTCTTCCATTTTTAAAAAATTGTATCCTGACAGTCTTTGTGTCAGTCTAGACAGTGAATCCCAGGTTAAGAATCTCGGTGATCAACCTCCCAGAATACAGATTAGTTTCTATTAATTTAATAGAAAATATTTTCAATATATGGTCATCTCCAATTCCTTTTTCAAATTCTTTCATTACCACCACTGCTTTCAGTAAAAGACATTTCATTGTGATTACACCAACAGTGAAACTTTAAACACTAATAATCTGTTAAAATACTTACCTATTGCTGTTTCTGGCATTGCGAAAAGTGTCTTTTCTGTAGCAACTCGGAAATGTCCATGGACTGAGAGGCCAACTCCCTATGCATGTAGCACAAGCAAAGGACACAGTTATAAAATTACTGGTAAAAATAATAATAACCATAATGCTACGTAATACACCTCTTGCTTTGCTCTACAATTAAATAATATCAGATTTACTATGCATGTCTCAACAAAATACTAAAAAAGCCTTTTACAGTTCAAACACTACTAAAGCATTGTATTACCTTCATGATTTGGCTGAAATAGCACACTATGCTTTAAAAGACTGATGAGTCATACAGAGATTAACTTCAAAAACCCATGAGTGACAGCAACAGAAACGAGTGACCACATTTTCTCCATTAGACTACTAAAGGAGTTGACATCCTTTTGCTAAGGTTACTCCATCTATAATTTTTGCACACACTTCAAACCACTAACAAAAAATGGCCAATACTTTTGGAATATACATGAATTGCGCAAAGTTGTAATTATAATGCTTTTAAAAGAAATAATAATTAACTATTCTTATAATGTGATAATTACCTACTTTATCAATACAGAAGTATTTTAAGCAGGAAAAGCCTTCAGCATTATTAATTAAAATTCAAAGTATGTGGTTAGAAACTCACTTATTTAACCTGAGGACTTTTGTTCTCCATGTCAGAAATAGAATTCACATTTCTAAGCATCTAGCCCTCTTCTCTAGCAGTCCTTCCTGATGAGACACTTCCCTCAAGAGCAGAAGAGCTCCTGGTGTTGTCTATCACATATTTTCTGATTTTGGCAGTGAGCAGGAGCAAGGCCCAAAAAAAATATATAGTTTCAGTTCACACAAAATTAATTTAATTTAGATAAATGTTCAAGAGGCAAACCGACAAATTTAAAGAAAAATGATTATCTGACAAAGTTGCTATTATTTTGTAATAATACTTGGAGTAATCCAAGAATATTTGGATTACTGGGCACAACCTCAACACAAAGGAGTCTCACTTCTCAAAGCTCATCTACATGATACGTGTCAATAGAAACGTGTGTTAGATACTATCTGGAGACAAAATCCTCTACTGAATATTTCACAAGAAGTTTCTTCATACAAATATTTTCTCTCTCTTGCTTTCCACTGTTTCAGCTTACTTGCTTTCTTTGCTGTTAAATTTTCCTTTGCTTAGTCCTTCTATCCATCCATTTTTTCTATTAAAACCAAGATATGTTAAATATCATTGGCCAAAGTCAGTATCTAATGAAGATGTAATAGATTTTTGAGTGACATTTCTAATTGTTTAGATACTAGGAAAACGTCACTTTACCCAAGTAAGGCTACTACTCTTCACAAACGTCTTCACAATATTTCATACTTTCCATCAAAAACAGTGGGATTAATTGGGCGATATTTGTTTGCACCAGCATTATATATTTGACAGGCTTTCAAGAAGAGAGTAGAACATAGTAGAACATCTTTTTATTTCGCTTATCTACAGAGATCTTTGGGTGGGTTTTATGTTAAAATTTCAAAAAGTTATCTCAGTTTAATAAAAATTACATCCATTTGCTTACACCATTCTCATGCATCTTTCCCTGGCCTCTCTTACAATTCTGCCCAGCAACAAATTAATTGTCACTGCTTATTCCATTAGGGTGATACATGACTAAATTTGAAAATATCTTCAGGTTTTTTCTGTAAAATTAATATCTACCAGTCTCGGGTTTTAATATAGATGTATGAAGTTTTTAAGATTCCAGTCTAATTTCCTGAGAAACAGACACTTAAGGTTATCATACTTGATTTTATATCCAAAGTCAAATCTATACACATGAAGTACTGCTGTTTCAAGAAGGCAAATGGGATTTGAGCAAATATCTGAATCTTATTTGCATAGGATAAAATCCCTTATTTGTCCTTCAGCTCTTTCACTTGAGGACTAGTCAGAGGCTGTAGATCTCATCTGAGCAGCAACAAGGGCAATGGCCCCTAGTTCTCTTGCAAATGCAAAGCTATATGTAAAGCTACATTCACTCCTAAAACAGCTCTAGAACTCTTAAATGAAATGGAAATGTGACTTCATCACTTCCAACTTTTTTTATATCATAACAGCATATTTTCACTGCATTTGGTAAAGCCTGCTGTTATTTTTATGCATTTTCAGCAATAATTATACCTTTTTATAGAGATAATGAAATAAAAAAAATCATGCCTATTTTGCTCTTTCTAATGCTAAAATTAATTTTTTCTAATCCCATATCTAAGAATACAAATACTACCTATCATAAAGCATTTTTTCTGGCTTGTTTTCTAGACAATCAGAAGTTTGTATAAGAACTTGAATTTTCAGCTTGAGTATTAAGTAACAAAGACTAGAGTGTGAACTCCATCAAGAGAGCTTCTCTTCCAAGCTTGTTCTTTTTTAGAGTGACAAAAATAACTGTAGAGTTTTAATAATAAAAAGTTGAAAGAGGTAATTTTCTTTTGAAAGAAGTAATCAAATCAGATGTCACTTTCTCAAGTGCTTAAGCCATAATTGGATTTGGTTTGTAGATAGCCCTCCAGTTCTGCAGTATAGATAAGAGCTTAATTTCAGATGTGTATTTAAAAGACTAAAACTATTATTTTCTTCTTATCCATTATAAAGAAAATGGTGCAAATATGTCCTTACTTCTTTGAAGATCATTTCTAAATAATCCAACATTAAGATAAAACCAGGAGAGAAAAATGAGTTAATGCGTTGAGGGTACAAACCCCAGTAATTATTAAATTAAACTCGTGATCGTATGCTTTCGTATGTTTATTTGCAACTTCCCAAATGGTTATTTTAACACATTCACTGTATGTGTTTAACCTTCTCCATGTAATACAGACAGATGTTTATTAGTTTAATAGTATCCTGTATAAAGAACAAACTCTTCCAGTCAGAAGTCTAAATGCGTTCCTCCTCTATTTCTGGATTTTGTAATTTATTTTTTTTAAATTTAACTGAAATCTTACACAGCTAGAGTCCCACCTAGGAGGCCCTTCACGCTATTAAATTACTTGCAGTTGGGCTGTGTTCTCTTCACCAAATAGTCCCAGCATTTACACATACAAGTCTTGATGCTATAATGTCTTTATTAAAATACACTAAATCCTGCACTGTCAGAGTCCTGCCTTCCATGATCTTAAAATATATCCTAAAGCTAATGTCTTCCTTCAGACTTTTCCAAAATAATAGATGCCTGTGGTGATTCAGGCTTGTTATATAATCCAGATAGTTTATCTTAACACTGGCCTGAATTTTTTTTTTTCCACTGACAGTTGAATGTTTGAATTTTGTAAAGGGTGCTTAAAGAATGAGACTAGAAGTTAAGGAGTTGAGAAACTAACAAGCAATCAATTTAAACAATCTTTCTGTAGGGTTTTTATATGAATTAATGAAAAACATAGGTAAGAGTAGAAATGGTGGTCTGACAATGTATTATTGGAGATAGATTGGCTATGAATGTGTTTGGTTACAAACTACAGATTTATTACTACATGGATGTTAAGATACTAATCTTAAAAACTGTGTGTTACAACTCGACTATTAGACTCGGCGCACCTCAAGAAGGCACATAATATTATAGGCAGGTCAGTCTGAATTCCTCAACAAGCTTCTGAAAAAGCCAGGAGAGTATCTGAATTTTACTTCCCATACACATGATTTCCTACTCAGTATCATATTTCAAAAGTAATTATGTGACTGTTTACAAAAAATTCATCATTGATTTCCATTCTTTTCTCATGATGAATACAGAACCTTATTAAAAGTATTTTTCTAATGAAAACCAAGGTGCAAATTACTGATAGACGGAGAAATGGAATACAGCTACTATAGATCTTAAAAGTTAAGTTGTAGCTGGAAGGCTGTATTATCTTATATTGAGAATGACCCACATTAGTAAATCAGAGAACTCATCACATCTAGGGAAGTTATTAAGAAATTGAGGGCCACAACAAAGGACCATACAGAGCAAAATAAATATGCCCTTCCTGAATGAAATACATAAACATCTGTTCACATACAGAAAAGCAGATCACACTTGTCTATTTACTTGTCTGTTTACTAATAACCTAACTCAGACTGTAAAGGAATCACTGCCTAGGAAAGCATAAGTGACACAATAAAAGAAATACAAACAGAAAAGGCCTTCAGGAATGTTGCTTGTATCATCTTCACAAGGCTGATAGATAATTTTTAGATGTTCAAGCAAACAATTTTATGATAATACCAATATTAGAACTGTCTGCAGTGACAGTCCTGTTGTAACAGTTCACATCCAACGATTACACTCATTTTTAACTGAATGAGAATACAGTTCCTGGTAGGGCTAGAACCACCAAAAAAAAAATGTGGCAATCAACAAACAAACTGAGCATAACACAACAAAGGGCAAATATATCTGGATACAGATGTGTAAAAATAGCCAAGGTGCAGCAAAAATGTTTTCAAAAGCATTAGTCGGCAAAGTAAGTGAGTAGAATTGATTCAGGAAGCAATAGGAGCTTATAGCTATGTTAGATCAAAAATCAGTGATGTATGAGTGATACCCCCTGCATCCAGACACAGCAAATCCTAAACTGAATCAAAATGAATCTTCGTTCATCATTAATGTTATGGACCACTCCAAAGAGTATAATCCATTTTTATCTGTAGATACTAACAGACAAGATGACTTAGTGAACCAGAGCAATGCAGCATAAGAGATCAAACTGGACTAAGAATATCACTTTCTTTGGTTCATAACATATAAATCAACTCTATACAAGTATTTAAAAAATATCATTAAAAAACAGTGCTTTTTTGTGAACTTTTCAATAATTTAGTTTGGTATTTTAAAAGATAAAATATTAATGTAATATAAATATAAAATATTAATTTCCACATACTGATTATGTATTAGAGATTCTTAGTCCAAATTCCTACAGACATACAGAAGCACAATGAGCTGACTGGAGATAGATTATCTATAATAATATCTGATGTTTCAGACTTGTTCTCCTCACTCCTAATTATTTAAACAAATTTGATCCAACTACATTAATAGTAATCATTTAGGTCAAGTTCTTCTTACAGTGAAACTTGGAAAAAAAATACATAGCCATTCTGTGCACCAGTGCTGCTACAATGAGTGTCCTTTATCAAGAGAATTTAGACTGAATTTTTAAAAGCCAAATTTTTAAGAATTTTTAAGAGCCAAAACGTATCAATGATCTCAAACCATTCTCAATTAAGGTAGTTATCTGCAATAGCTGTACTTTTTACCCTGCATAATCTGCAGGGACTGATCCAGTCTTCTGATGGGGAGCACCCATACTAGTGTTGTGGTCCCACCTGGCAGACCATACAGAAGCTGTGGTGGCGGTTAAACACATGCTTCTCCAGCAAGGACTGAGTGCCTGCAGTTTCATGTCCTCCCTTTCCATGTACATTGGCTCCTCCAAGGCAAAAAGCAGCAGGCTGAACAGTTTGGTCTCATCGTCCATTCTAGCCTGCACATACTGCAGCACGACAACCATGACGCAAATATAAAACATTTACCAAGAATTCCTTCTGATTACTCAGAATTTTCTGAAACAACTTATTTCCAGAATTAAGAATCTTTTCTTTGTTTCCTTTTCACTACTGTGTAGTACTTTCTAAGACTTACGTTTAATAAGCCTACAAAACTTCCTGGCATCAAGAGTCAGCTATGTCTGTTAAAAAATACTCTTTCATGTCAGAGGAAGCAGAACTTTTTATGGACACAAGGCTTCTGCTGCAACAGAAAGAAAGGAGAAGATGTTAAGAAGACTTAGATCTGAAAAGCCTACAGCAAAAGTAATTAATTACTAGCCAGTGAAACTTTTTCTAGTGTTAAATTTGAAAGGATTGTTTTTTCTCCAATGTTTTTCCCCAGTGTTTATATATAACTGGCCATGTATGTTCAGAAAAAGATAGTGCGTTTTTTTTATTATTTCTAAAATTCTGGAAGACAAGTTCTGTCCCTTTGTCCTTCTGTATCACCTAAAAATGTAGCTACTGCAAGAAATCTGTATGTCCAACTCACTACATCTTAATGTCTGCAGGCAAGCAGGAGGGAACCCGTTTCAGCAACTTGCATCAACACATAACTAAGCTTTTAGGTTTTATGTTAAAACTGAAGAAACGCTTCTTGTTCTTAAAGACAGACACATGCAGCAGAACTTTATTTAAACAGGGGCACAGTTATTTGGGATGACAAGAGTGAATTGAGAGGATTTTGTAATACCGTTCTATTTCTCAGGAAAAAGTGCTTAGAAAGTATAAGACAGATTAAAACTAACTCAAGGAGAAAATGAGCATTCAAATTCTTCTGGAAATGAGAAAAATTAGCAGAAATATGAAAGGATGGAGAAGTAGGCAAAGATAATTCTCTTCAGAACTTTTTTCCTTGATCTATAATAAAGGGAAGGAGTGGGAAATAATGAGATAACTCTCTATATAAGACTAGGCATCTACGTGAAGGCCTAGAACTAGAGAAAATAGTGGAACTTTTAGCACAAAAGAGCCTGGTGTTAAATGGGAAGAACAAATCTATGCAGAACCCTGTAAAAATCTCTGCAATGACAGTCAACAGTGCAGGGGTAGGAAAGCCTTCCATGAAGCCACAAATAAAACCTCCTTTAAACATACACAGGTTTCAGAAAAAAATAATCTAGAAAATACTGCTTAAAACGTCAACTTTAGTCTCAGAGTAGGCAAGTGATGTTTGCTCTATGATGTGATCTATATGTCATTACATTGCACATGAATGCAAACAGTTATGTAATTCTAAAATACTAAGTGCAGTACGACTGTATAATACTAACATCTGTACAATGCACATTCAGGAAGTCTGCCTTTCTTCTCTGGATGTAAAATAGTGGCATCCATTTCTTTTCATAGTGTACATTAACCAACTCAGTCATTGTAGAGTTGGGAGAGGGAGGGGAGAGGAGTTTTACTTACTGCACCAGTATTGACCCATAATTTAAAATACTTGTTTTCAAGACAGTGCTTTATGATAAGCCCTTTGGGAAATAACAGCACATGTAAATCGTTGAACATTCAGTGGTTATTTTTTGTTGATGTCAAGAGCTGCTGATATTATAGTCCGATTAGCTACAAAATGAAGTGCACCATTTGTCCCTAGGATCACATGCAGGAGCTTAGCAGGCAGACCAACGTGCCAGATGGTAAATATACTGTAATATCAGCAAAGAGTGAATCCTTTCTTAGTGTTGCCTCAGCATTGTTTTCAACATCCTGTATTACAAAAGCTAAGTGGTACACAAGTCAATCTCACAAAGATTTGTTTCAAAGCACAACAAATAACTACTTGCAAAATCTGTATTCTATTTTATAGTAAAAGCTGCCTTCAGCTTTGAAGCACTGGCAACAATAAAGGCCACAAGCTTCTATGTGGTACACATTCATGAGTTTCCAGAGGGAGGGGGAGAGGGGGAGAGGAAGAGAGAGAATCGGAAAGCAGCTTATCTAGGTTTAGTATGACAATTACTTTTACTTCAGGGCAGATTTTTAGAGCATAAATTAAAACAAAACCAAAGATGTTCAAGTTTCAGAGCATGACGACTGACAGGAGGCATGACATATTTATAAAAAGGAAGAAAAATAAGAATCAGAAGTCCCAAGAAGCACTAACATTGCTAAGTTCCAGTTTCCTAGCTGTAAAAAAGGGGTAAAGGGGTTAATAATGTCCATTACAGTACAGAAGTGCTGTGCTATGTAAAATAATAATTTTTCATGAACTTTTATATGCTGCAGTTAGTCATCCAAAGCACATGATATGTATATATGTATATTAATAA
Source organism: Burhinus oedicnemus (assembly GCA_008921705.1). Lineage (NCBI taxonomy): Eukaryota > Metazoa > Chordata > Aves > Charadriiformes > Burhinidae > Burhinus > Burhinus oedicnemus. The sequence goes on along the minus strand of VFFE01007789.1, from coordinate 845,619 downwards.
CTAACAAGTAGAATTTCTATAGTTTGCAATAAAATTTGTACCACATATTAAACAACAAATGAATAGCTGTTTGTTCTGTGAGCAATATCCACCTGTGCACTTCCTGAATGTACACTCCTCTAATTAAAAATTGTATCACAAGTGGGCAAAAAATGTGAGATTTTACTGATAGGGTTAATTCTAATGTTTCCTGCTTTTTTAATGTTAGTCTCAAACGTTGCTATCTACACCTCTGTATAATAACTATATGCACACAGCTTACATGAATAAATCCTAAAAGCAAATAAATAAAAAAAACAGATGGCAAGGCATATTACAATGTGGAGGAAAATGCGGAGCTCCTCCCCCCCCATATTGTATTTTATATGCCTGAGGAATATCAGAAGACACCTAACTTAAACATTTACATAGCAGCTGCAATTATTGCATCATAATTGTTTGGCTTCTTTTTCTGCAGATTCTTTATTAACAGCTCATAGTTCAAGTGAGATCATGATGAAGTAAAGCAGTTGGTTGTCTTTACACCTCTCACCTTCCTCTTTCAGTCTTCAGTCACTTCAGCTAAACATATTGAAATGCCAATATTCAGCGGTCTGCAAGATTTTAACTTTGGTTTTAGATACAGGCTCACAATGTTCATTTAAATACTTTTTATGGAAAAGAACAGGCAAACATCAGGTGTTATGTTCACAATGATTTTGATTCACTAGTCCGCAAGAAAGGACAGACAGCAATGCCAGGCAACTTGCTCAGAAGGAAAGTCTCTGTCTGCGTAGATGTCCATACCCACAAATGGCACAGAAAGCAAGGGCAGACCCTTCTCTCCTACTTTTCCGTCACTGGGAACTGGTTTTGATAGTGGGCAGATTCAGGCTGTGGGACACTGATTCTCTGACATGTTCCTTCCCTTTCCTCCTCCCACCTACTGCAGCAGTCCAGCTAGTTGTAACTCAGACGCTAACTCATGAAGCCTGGGAATAAAGAATTTTGTTTGTGGTTTTCATCTGCAGCAGTAACAAAGGTGTGTTTTTCCCCTATGCTACTCTGGTCCTGACTAAAGAAAATCAGGCAATCAAAAAAACAAATAATTCCATTTTACAACTATGTAATTTAAATTCAACATTAACGTTCACTTTTTAAAACATATTTTGGAAGAAACAAGGAAAAAAAATGTTATTTGCAGATGTATGCCAGAAATTTTACATATATGTTGGTAGTGAAAGGAACATTCCTAAAGAGTTACAGCCACACAATCTAGATAAAAATGGCACAGGATAAGGACAGATATTGCTCAACTCCAGCTCCTTTGTGTCCTGGAATTCTATTGACTAAAATGTATAACATACAAGCTGCTTATGACATCACTATCAATTTACTCAAAAAGAAATATTAATGTAATAAGAACTGGTGACCAAATCCTGCTAATGTATAAGTTTAGACATTTGTAACTATATTGGTAGAATCTCCATGGTACCTGTAAGCAAGCCTCTAACAACATTGTTCAAGAAAACATCGTATTAACTTAGCTGTTGGAAAGTGTTCACTAGAAAGTACATTTCTAGTCTATGCAGAGATTACAATTATGTTTTCTATGGAATAAATGCCTAGATATTTTTCAGGGGTTTATAGCAACCATGAACTTAATAGAAATATCAATGCAATGCCGTTGCAAAAAGAATTACTTAAGGTATCACATGACAGCCAAGTCTCTACCAGCAGGCATCAAAGGGCTGAAGTGTACCCACTCAGCCTAGATTCAGTCCACCTGGGAAGCCTAATCAGATTGATGCAGTGGAGCTATAAAAGGCAATGCCAGCTTATATAGCACTCTGGTTTCTTGAAGGAGATGATTACTATTTTTTTTCTTTGTAGTCCTTGAGGAAAAGGGTAGCTCCACAAGACTGACTCTTTGACAAACAAGTTCTGTTCAAGGAAGAAGATTCAGAAATTTGTAAAAGGTAGGCAATAAAGAAATGTACTGGGATGGAAGTTTATGTTATGCAAGGAGGAAAGAGGTAAGAGTAACAGCTTTAAGAATAACTAGAAGTGGTGTCCTCCTAGCACCTGATGCTTTGAGAAGCTGCTATTTACATGGAGTATGTATGACAGAGTATCTCTGTAATATATGGAGGCTAATTATTCTGCTCTACTTGGTGCTAATGAATCCTCCAGCTGAAATACTGTCTGGTCTCTGGTAATGAACTGTAAAGTACACAAATTGGAGAGATTCCAGAGGACTGCAAGAAGACCAAGAGACTTAATCTCTAGTAAAGGCTGAATAACTATCCTTATCTCTATTAAAGAGAGATAGCTAGGTGCAAGGAGTGCAAGTATCTCAAAATGTTCTTAGAGAGCTATGACTAAGACAGGAATATATTGACTACACATACTAAAAACTTAAAGTAGACACTACGGAATCTTAACCTGAAAGAATAACTAAGCATTCGGGTGGGATATCTAGAAAAAACAGAGTTCCTGCTGTTGGAGAGTTCTGAATGCATTAGGGGAAAAATCTGCAATCATCTAGCTATATTTAACCCTGCTTCAAGTGCAAAAGAATAATCCCAAGGCTCCTCTCAGCTCTATGCTTCTGTATAGTCTAAAGCTTAACATATTTGACATTAGTACCTGAGTGACTAACAGATTCAAACGGTTCTTTAAAAACTTCTACTGTCTAATAGTCACCTTAAAGACAGTCTATCTAAGTAACTTAGATGTAGACTCTCAGTTTAAGTAAAAGACCTTGACCTGTACTGCTAGGGGTGTTGACAAAACTAATGGAAAGTCCCTCGTGAACCCAAAGACCCAATTAACAGGTTGTCTTCTCATACTCCCAGTCCATATACCTGAGGTCCTTCTCTACTGAGGAGAGAATAAAGCAGTCAGTACTGTGTCCTGCTATTGCTCTCGCAAACTGGGCCCTAGAATCTGAGGGAGTCAGGGATGGAATTAAGGTTGGGTGACCTTTACATCTTCAAATTGTGTGAGCTATATTAAAGTTCCAACTTCCTATTACTCTCCCTAAACGTGAAGATTAGAAAATAAGATTCTCAGAATAACTCAAAGCGCACGGGCTTTGCAGAGGATTTGAGAGCTGGCAACTTTACCAAACTCCACTTCTGTACTGAAAATGTTGCATGTTACTGTATGAGTTAAAATCTACTTGCCCAACAGGAAGATGTTTTCTCATACTAAAACTCAAAGCGTTAATTGTTAAAGCAAGAAATGTAACATAATGGTATAACCTTTATAAATCTGCACCTTGCTAAAATAAACTTAGCAAATATACTGCGTAAGAGGTCAGACTAAAGGATTAAATCCTGTATATAGTTGTCCAAAGCCAAGAATTCCTATGTTGAGCAAATCTTTACTCATCAGTAAAAAAAAAAATTAATATCTTGGGGGCCTATTTTGGCCTTATTAATAATTAAACACATACACATTCAGTAATATTAGATGATAGGCCTGAAACAGCAGCAAATTGCTTTACAATAAGCACAAAATTCAATTGTGAAACTGATTGCCACAGGCCTTTCTGAAGACCAAGCCTACTTAATGTCAAAAAATGCTAGATGAATAGAGGCGAGTATGATTACTGACGGTTATTTAGCACGATCGTTTGGAAATAAAGCCTAGGTCGGGAAGTTTCCAAGTCATGCATGCTCTAGAATATGATACTAAGGAAGAGGGTACTTTGTACACACTGTCGCAAATTCCTCCCTAAACTAAAAAACAACAGCTTTTGCCCCTGAAAATGATGTACTTCTGCTTTGGCAATATGCCACTAAAGTTTTAAGTATGCTTTACATAAAGTTAGTCCAGTGGCCTGGACTGCCTTCATTAACTTCCAAAGTCTATGCCCTGTATTTATTTTTTTTTTGCTGTCAAAAATTCACCTTGAATTCTAAGCCAAATCACCCAAAAGCCACCACTCAAATCTGTCTAGTGTACTTTATTTGGCTCTGAAACAGGTTTAAAATACATTTTTATTAATCCTTTTAGTCTGTTAGAGAGAGTATCTGACATAGTAATACGTTTTGTGCCAAAGCCCTGTTTAAAGCCACAGATTTAGACTGAGCTTATAAAGCACACTTCTGTTCATCTCCCAGGAAAAGATTAGGACCTTCCTAGAACCAAGAAGCCCAAACTTAGGACCTCATCTACAGACAATAATATTAAAAAAAAAAAAAAATAAATTAAATACTCTGCATTTCTTGTCTACTGTTGAGGTATTTCAGTTCAAGAAAATAAAAATCTATGGATAGAAGTCAACTAAAATAATCTGAATAGTAGTTTTTAGCAACATGAGAGTACATGCCAAGTCTGCCCTTCAACAGTATATGCCTTTTAGCAGTAAATTTGGTATTTATAACTTGTTTCACTATTTTTTTTAGTAAAATGCAGTCATCTTTGCTTCATCAAACATACTCGTCACTTGAACTTACTGCTCTGAATAAGTACAAAAAGATGAAAAGACACATTTATATTGAATATCAATTCTTGATGAACTACAGGAGTATAGACAAGAAGGTGCAGGGAAACAAGCTCCACAGCCCCATCTGTTGGCTAATTAAGCTCTCAAGAAAGCCATCTACCAGGCTGTAGCCAGCAAAGCTGAAGTGGAACCAGTTCATTTTTTTGACACAATTCCAGGTTTTACCATCACAAATCTATGATATCTGTGCATCAGTAGCAACTTTTACTACAGAAGCACATAATGACTGAGTTTCTAATACACTTGTGTGATTTTTAATTTATTTTAAATTAGAACAACGGAGCACTCCATGTGCATAGTGCTGCTTTTTTGAGCAAGGTTGAGATTGACTTGCTTGCATTTACAGTCATAGATAAATGGTTTAGAGTGAAAGTGCCGTGTTTAAGAGGTGTCCCTTGATTTTCAAGCCCAGGCTAAAGCCACTTTCTTCTAATGTCAAGGGGTTGAATGTAATTTTTTTTTAAAAAGGTGTTTACTGTATTTTTTAAGTGATAAATGTTTCTAGCTCCCACTGACTTGTAGGGACTAAGACAGCCAGATCTTGAGCATATGAAACATGATCTGATTATGTTAAAAATATAGAACCTAGCATCTGAATGATTTTTAAAACAAAGCATCCAATTATACCACAAGTAGAATAACTCCTTCATCTGAATGCAGTTCTAGTCAATAATTACAGTAGGACAGAGTACTTCATACAGCAAGCCAAACAAGATCACAGTGTGATCATGGCAAGTTCAAGGGCTATTCTAGAGGTTTTCATCTATAAAATCCCACTGAAGTGAACCTATTTGTACCACAACAGAAAACAGCTGCTGCAAGCCTTAAGCTTGATTAAGGTCAGTTGTGATGGGGCTCCCAGTGCTGAAAATAGTGAGAGAAGAGCGTAGGGGAAAGATGGGAGCTAATGCGCTTTTCCTATGTAAGCACTAGTCTATTTAGAGGAATCAAAACAAATCTTACAGGTGGTTGAAAGGAAAAGCGTAGAAGATGACTTAAAACTAACACAAAACACATAACGCAAAAACGAAACAGCTTTGAGAAATACTACTGCTGACCTCCTTTGTTAAATTACCAGTAGCTAATTCCATGTACTGCCAGGGGGGGTGGGGAGAGGGCGGAAGTATCTTGATGAAAACATGTGCTCCTGTAGGAAGGACATTATCTCACAGTAAACTGCAGCTGTATTAACAAGTGCAAATTAAATAGCACTCAATGTTAAAAAAAGTTGTTTAAAAGTAGTCTGGAACTTGAGACCTACCTGCTTGTTTTGCTAAGTTAGATTGCGTACCTCCTCAATCAAAATCTAGTCCCCTACCCCCAAATGAAGATAACTGCTACTAGTATCATCAAATTGAGGATAAGCAAGTAAGTTGTCATTCAAATTCTAACAGCAGTTAAACTCTGTCAAGGTCCCACTCAAATTTGGGTATCCTATACTAAAATGTGGGTATCCAACTAAAGTTTCGGACTACCTGCTGTCTTTTAAAAGCCCTTTAAAAGAAAGGGAACTAATAAAGAATCTTAGTAATGCAGGATCACCTGACTCCATTATGCTCTTTTCAGTCCAAAAAGAATACTTCCCTTTCAATGGACAAAATTCTGTTCCTGCTTAGACCACAATCATAATGAGCAACCTACAGAACCTGTAAAAAGACATCAGCTGCTGGGCAGTTTTGCTCTTTCACAGCTAACTATGCTACTATTCAAAACTCCATAAAATAAATGGACTCCCTATTTCTTATCCACAATTCTTCAGGTCTCTTATGTTCAATAAAAACCTTTTTCTGCAAGAAGAGCTGCAAAACTAGTCCTCTTTATGCTTGAAACAATTTATGTATACTAGATCAGACAGGAAAAAATGGCTGTCTAGCTAAGATCTTTGGGGCTTGGTTGCAGAGAAGTAAAGGCGAAGAGAGCTGTTGTATGTTTAGATTACAAGCTGAAAAGACCACAACCAAAATAGACGAAATGTGTAACAAAAGATGGAAAGGGAAGAGTCACGACAGGCGATGGACCATGTAGTGTTCCACTTGCATCCTGTCTTTGACAAACTTAATTTAAATAGACTGTACACTCATATCATACTGAAGTGCAAGAAAACAATATAAATCTAAGTGACAATATGGCAGACTTCACTGTCAAACTCATTGTTCAAAATAACTTGATTATTGTATTCTACTCCCTGCTATGGTGCAAACGTATCCAACAGATTTCAAAATGAAGAGAATAGCATTTAACATGTAGAAAAGCACGGTATTGCCCTTTTAACTACCTACTTGTGGTGTTTAAAGCCTACAGTTGCTGAAAAAATTATTAGCACTGATTACAGCTAGCAATGTGATGGAGTCTTCTCCATGTTGCTTTAGTTATAAGGTGCGGCCTTGGGGGGTGGGGGGGAATCCAGATTTTATAACTCATGTTTTAGGAGTACTGCAGAGGTGAGGAAGTAGATGCATTTCCAGATTATTTGTTGGAAAAATACAGAACTCATGAATGTTAAAGTATAGCTGAGAATGATATTTTTCCCATTTTCCAAAGAGTTGTCCTTTAATTGTATTTTTGTACAGTTCTAATTTTTAATACACTTAGAGTGGAAAATTCTTCTCAGCTCTTGTATGATCTACTAACTCATGCTTCTGTATTCTGAAAATGTGTGACGGGTGTTTCCTATAGTGACAGGATTTTCCTCTTTTTCTCAACACAATCACCAGATCCTCAGAGAAAGCAGCTGCACTAGCTATCAAAGAACAGCAGAAGCACCACAACAGCAGCAATCTACCCTGACAATCAAGAGACAAAGGTTCAGATTACGATGCTTGTTCTTGAATTGAAATGTTTGAAATGTCATGTGTGCACTTCATTCAACTCAAGTACAGAATATTACATTACTTTAAAATGAACTATATCAGATATTACACCAAGGTATTTAACTTACCCCTCCCATTGTAACGCCATCGATAAGTGCCACATATGGCTTCTTGCAAGTGCCTGTAAGAAAATTAAAAGAAAAAAAATTGTGCATTTTTTTCAAAAGAGTGGACCCGTGACTAACTGTATACATGACATTTCCCCATGTCTTACTTCAGCAAGAGCAACAGAAAATAAATGGTAAATTAAATAGTAAAATATCAACTTACAATGAAGGTACTTCATGTAACTCTTAAGCAATGAAAAGAAACACCAGTTACAGACTTACTGCATTCTGAGTGTTGTAAGAGAACATTGGACAACTATCAAATGTCAGATTGCTTGCTGTGTGAGTACCTGACAATTTAGCTACACCTGGCTATTATAAATAGCTTTGTAGGACGTTGGAACACAACAGTTTCCCTTTCACCCCATCTCACAGCCTGGATTAACGGCGCAGAGTGTGTACCAGCACTCCAGTACTTTACTACAAAGCCAGATGCATTGGTAGGTTTCAGCCAAAATGTGACTATAAACCACACAATGCAAACACGTTCTGTCTTGCCAACTCTGTTGTGTATTACATGCAGCAGCCTGACTAAATGCTGACTGTGCTGAATCCAGCACAGGCAGGTCAAGATGATAATGTCCTAAAGTACCACAGTTTTATCTATCAACCTTACCTGTTGGGCCTTTAGGAGGCATAAAACTAAAGACCTCGTGCTTTCAGTTACCGTTCCTAGAAAGATTCAGAAGTTCACTGTGAAAGAAACTGCTGCCTTATATTCAGCGTTTTCAGGTCAGACTTAAAGTTCAGTCAGATGGCTGACACGTTGCTAGCTTCTCTGCAGCAGCTATAGATCCTTGTTTAAATAAAGAACTGTTTTAAAAGGCAGTTCAATCCTTCAAATCAATAGTTAGAAAATATAACAGAACTACATTTTTAACTTTGTTCTTACATGAACATATAAGCTAATGCTTGGGCTCTAGATGGTAGTCTTTGAACTAAACTTCTATAGAAGCAAGCCTTTCCAATAGCAAATGCTGTGAAAGCAGCTCCCCTGTGTATTTTTAAGTTGTAAAATAGAAGATATAAATAAATCTTTTTAGCAGAAATCTCAGTCTTAAATGAATACACTTATACCAAAGTTATCAAAAAATCTAGGTTTTGTAATTACGTGCATTATAGACATAGAACGCCCTATTAATTTAAAAAAACAAAACAAAACAACAAACTTTTAAAGTATGTACCCTTGCAATGCTTGAATAGACTAGTTAGTTGGAAGGTACCTACAACAATCATCTAGTTCAACTGCCGTGGTAATACTAGTTTTTCTGCAAGTACATGAAACTTAAACTACTTTTCTTGATGAAGGCAAGAAAGGTACATGACAAACATGCTAAAACTGGGAATTCTGTCAAATGAAGTAAAAACAATTTTTCAGAAATTACTCCAATATCTCTATGCTCTTCTGTCAACCTAAGCCGATATGCAACATGTTCACCTCTCCTTCTGTAGTGACTAACACTGGATACAATGTTTAAAAACTCAAATTGTATTCAATTAAAGTATGTTTGGAGAAGTTTCTTCTCACCAAAACATTTAACTATTGACTTTTACCCTAAAGAATTAATATCCTTTACCCCAATAAACTTTACCCAGTGTCTTTGCTGTTAGTTATTTTAACACCACAAACTCCTAGGTTCTTTGCAATAAACGAAGGCAGTTAACTCCTAGCCTGAGTATTCATTTATGCAGTTTATTTAAATGGAAAGCTTTAACATAATTTGATCTTCTGCTTTCTGACTGAACATTAATCATTTTCCATGCATCTATTTTTATCTCAGGTCTTCTTTGAAGTAGATGAATGATACTCAGTGCAGAACTGCACTGTCTACATCTAAGAATTAATTCAACCATAGCAGAAATATAACTACCCAGAACAATGGGATGGGATAAGGTAGCCAACATAATAGCTTAAACAAAAGAAACAAATTCTGCATGCAAGGTATAAAAATGAGGTATGTTACACTACTGGCATTGAACTTGGTAAAAAAAAAAAATTACTACTGCTATTATGTTTTCACAGTCTTTTATAGATTAGCAATGAAAGTGAATTTACATTCAAAGCCACTATTATGAAAACTGTACTACTTCAGAATTTGCTATTAAACATACCAATGGCATTGTTCAAGATATATTCTTCTCTGAAGAAATCTTGTGTCAGTCTGTCTCCAACTTTTCCTGCATCTGTGATGGCTTAAGAAATAAAAATTCTACAGATAACTAAAAGTTTAATAGAAAATGCAAGTAAAAAAATTAATATCACATGGTAAGGTTTTCTTCCTACAGCAATGAAACAGCAACCTAATCCTGCTTTATTTTATTTGAGAAAATTTTCTTAAATATGAACACCAAGTTTCAAATTTGAGTCAATTCTATTGCACTGGAGACTTACATACTTGTGAGAGTGCAGTCCATTTTCTACCCTATGGAACCCCTCCTAACGTCTGGTAGTCTTGTTTGTGATATTTTGTATCAATATATAGAACAGTCACTTAAAACTGATTATACTGAAGACTGAATATTAAAAATGAGCAGACAATTACAGTAGGACATAATTTAATGATAACCCCCACTGCTTGTTTACCTAAAATTTAAAACGACTGCTAACTTTCACAGTTTGGAGATTTTCTACAGTTCACAGTTACAAAATAATCACAGATACATTGATCACCGTTGTCAGCTCTGTATCTACTCACCTCAGACATCTGACACAAATTATCCAATAGTAACAGAGTTACCTATTAGGACCCTCAAATTTGTTATAAAGAATACGTCAATAATGAAAATCTGGGAATAAAAAGGTAGAGAGAAGAACCCTCTCTTCCCATGAATGACTGACTGCTATTAACGGTTATTCATAAAACCCCAGTTTTTACTCTTTTATACAATGTTCTGACAGCTGTCTCCCAACAAATAACTTAAATAGCATCTGCACATCAAGATGTCGTAAGAAGTCTAAACTCTCTTACTGTTGTGTAACAAGCCTCTGTTTACCTGACTCACAGTAAATAAAGGAAATCAATGAAAAGTAGTAACTGGCAAAGATATTTCAAATGCTTAAGTGACTATAGTCCTTACCTCTGATGTCACCCCCAGCACAAAAAGCTTTTCCTCCAGTTCCCTTTATAATTATTAGAAAAGTTTCAGGATCTTGCTCCCAAGTCTAGAAAGAAGTAAATGTTTCCATGTAAGATTAAAGTCTGTGCAAAAAAATGCTTTCTCTGTATACTGTCTGTAAGTCTTCTCTCACTTTTTTAGAAAGCAAATCAAATCATACTTAAAATAGTTTGTCTTAAACTGAAGTTTGAGAGCTAAATGTCTTTCTGCCATTCCTGTGTCCTGTTCAACCTTGGCATCAGAGATCAGCAGAGCTGCCATGTGTATTTCAGAAAAAAAAACTATGCAGAGCTCCAATATCTTGAAGAAAGGTACCACTCTAAGTCATTGCCGGACCTAAATCTCTATGCGAACACAATGCTGGGGGAGAAAGCAGGGAATATGGAAGATACAACAACAGTATTTTAGGCCAAATCATGAAAGTTGTGTAAATCTAAGATGCATGGCAAGGAAAAAAGCATTTAATTTGTTGATGGATTATGTCAAAATGGCTGCAATCAATAGACTAGATCAAATCAATTTGTGCACACATGTTTTGCTAGGTACAAAGACTATCGTTTTGGATTTGGTTTTTTTCTGAATTAAATACATGGGTACAAGACTTCAGCAGTGGAGCAACTGTATTGGGAAGAAGATGCCTTTTACAGGGTTTTTCCCCCCCCTTAAACTATGCTTATATATCCCTTATTCAAGTAAGTGTACCCAGATAGAAGAGAGACAAGGTATTTCTGTGTAACAGCAATTGTACTTAAAATAATGCCACCTTTTAAGGTTGTGCTTCAAATAAAGCCCGTTACTCAGCACTACAGATTAAGTATTTCTTTCTTTAAATGTTCTCCAAAGAATGCATAAATTTACAACACAACTATCTACCAAAATACCAAAAGGCAGGCAACTATCCAACAAATACTGGTATCTAATAAGTTTGACTTTGTGCATACAATAAATAATATCATAAAATTTAAAAAGACTACTTGCATGCTTAAGATTTCACATTACTTCACTAGCTTGTAGAAACAGTGCCTGTAAAACCATAAAGAACTTCTTTAAGGAATGACACTAACAGCACCTTGCTTCCGAATGATTTCTATCTTTTATTTCAGCCACACAGCCTCCCCTCAAAACACACACCCAATCAAGAGGCAACACCACCATATAGCCTGGAATTCGTGCATGCTGATGGACCAGCTTTGGGTGTTGCCAAAAAGAACGTATAAACACTGAACACTGCTTGCTCTTAATTCTGTTCTGGTTTTAATATGGGTGTCTCTATCTATCTGGATGCTAAATTTAACTTTGTCTCACAGCTTGTTTCTTTGATGTGTCTTCTTTCTAACTTGCTTGAAACTGCTCTTTCCCATCCTATAAATCTGAGCTCATTGGCCAACGCACTCACATAGACTTTCATTCTCCAAGTCAGCACACTAAGAAGTGTCAGACAATTTCAAAATTGGTTTCAGGTAACGTATGTATAGTAGATGGGTAGAAGCAAAGCTACTAACCTTTATTTGTGGATAAATTTGTTGGATCATAGAAAGATTTAGTGCATTGAGAGCCTTGGGTCTATTCAAAGTTATTATTCCTGCACCTCCTCTCTTTTCCAACAACACTTCAGCTGTTGAATCTGTATGCTTCGACATCTTCTGTACATGCAAAAATAGATAAATAAAGCAAATGTCGTAAGTTAGATACCTTGAGTAACATACTTACAAGAGTGTTCATGGAAATATATTCTCGAAACGCATTATTTAAGATCATAAGACATGCATTTTGGAATTGTATGCTCAGGCTTTCCCACTGTACTTCAAGATTTATTTGCATTTCCTAAACATTTCTTTTGAAAACACTTTATGTTTGAGCCCTTCAGAGTAATAAACCTCAGACAAGTTTTTAGCCACACGCTCTTTGAGTTCATTAAAAAAAACCAAAACACAACCAAACACAAAATCATGGCTCTTTTAAGACTGACATTCTGAAAATACCTGCAACAATTATAACAATGACAGTTCCATGTGCCCCTACTGGCAGTTTGACACTGCAAAACCAAACGTGCACATTGCTTTGTCTGTAAGTAACTTTCAACAGTAGAGAACAAATAACTGAATTATTTTCACAATTGATTTCAAACTCGCAGTTGAATGACATGTAAGGAATATATGGAAGCTAACATAGAAACTAACTGTAAAAGTAGGTAAGGCCAAATATTTAAGCTGTAATTTACCGTATAATAGAAACTTGTAACAAAGTGCTCAACGTTATGCCTGAGCAATAAATGATGGCATTCATAACCATTGTGAGCAGACACATTAGAAGTTGCATGCACTGTCTGTCTCAGGGGAGTTAAGAGTCCTAAAAGCTTCCAACTCAGTCAAACAAGATGCTATTCTTACCAAATGCTGTAATATTACTTGCAGTCTGTTGAATGGCTTCAGCCTGAAAAAAAAAATTAAAAAAAAAATTAAGGAGATAGCTAAAACCATATACCAGCTACACAATCCCCAAATATATGACTGCTAGGTTCAGTAAAGCTTTGTCAGAAAAATTTCTGAACACAATTGCTTTACATTCTCCTTTTCAAAATCAAGTAAAATTAGGGTACAGTTTTAACATCAAAACAGTTGGAAACTTCTTTGCTTTCTAGTAAATAAGTAGTAGATACCAATGCCAACTATTAATGTTTTTGATGTGTTCAACTTAGAAGGAGAACCTGGAAATAATAAGACAAAGCGTTTGGGGTGTATGTTTGATACTTAGCAGTTTATGTCTTTAAAAGATTTATAGCCTTTTCCTGGATGTTTAAATACTAGCTTTTGAAAAAATGGTCTTGTCAAAAACTTCTGCATTTTCAAAGCTTCCATTACATCAAACCTGCCCTCATGTCCTTGTGAGTCTGCACATTTACATATGGTTTATATTAACAGCTTGAACAAGGCTCGTGCCTCTGTTGCCAACGGGAGATACCCACGCTGGGACACTTTGTGAACACGTTACTCAATTTAAGTAATGAGGCAGTTACTTATTAATTGCCACTGCATTCTGTTGAGGAAGACAGTTAAGAACAGCACTCACTGGACTTCAGACACCGGGCTTGCATCAACGTTAACGAGCCACTTCATCTTTCAGCTACTTAAAAGCACAAAACACAGCCAATTAACGCACTACATGGTAACGTGTCCGGCGTCCTAGACTAGTTTTTAACTACACGCTCGTTTTAGAATAGGAAAGTTAACCCAGGCCTGGCGAATCTAGGCCTAAACTATATTTTATACCGCTTCAGGGGGTTACAATCCCCAGCACTAGAGGCCTTCGCGGCCCATCGCTCCCTTCCGCAAGGCACCGCCGAGCTGCGGCTGCGGCCGGTCCGGCGCCATTTAAAGCCCCTCGGGCGCTGGCGGGGGAGCGGGAGACGCTTCGCCGCGCCTCAGGGCGACTACCGCTGCTTTCCCGTTACCTGGGCAGCGGCCTCAGCAGCCGGCCCGCCATGGCGGCAGCCGGCGCGGTCGATCGCCGTCATCGGGTTAAGCCATAGGCCGGGGCGTGAGGCGGTACGGCGCATGCGTGGGGGGAGAGGCCGACCGGGCTCCGCTCCCCTCAGCCCACCTCAGCCTTGCCTGGGTAAATGAGCAGGTCTGAGGGGTGGCCGCCCGCCTCCGGGCCCCTCTCCCGCTCGCCCTCCCGCCCTCACGTTCGGGAGGGCGGGAGGGCGAGCGGGAGAGGGGCCCGGAGGCGGGCGGCCCACCCGCTCCCCCCCTTGAGCAGCCCTTTTCCAGTCAGCGTGGCGACTATCAAAGGCAGAAGGTCGGCCGGGCGGGCTGCAAGGCCTCCTCGCTTGGTAGTTGTATGAAAGGTTTTGCTTACCTTGACAGCATTAGGGCTGAAGCTGGGCTGCTCCCCGTCCTGGATGAGGTCGGGAGGTGTGAGGAGGTGAGGTGAGGCTGTTCCTTTGTCGGTGAAGCAAACGATGCCGTATGTAGCAGTAACATGAACCATGGCGGTTGCTGCCCGAGCTGGAGAAAGCCGTGTTGCCAAACTACCTTCAGAGACGAACTTTGCGGGCTGAAACTGCGTTTTGACGATGTATTGTTTTCAGCGGCAAAACCGGTTTCTTAATTTCTGACTTCCCCGTTTCTCCTCATCCTTTTACACCTGCTGCCACACCTGTGCTGCCCTCTCAGCTACTGACACACAGATCAGTGAGCCGGGATTAAGGAGCTGCTCTAACGTAAGATCCCACCAAAAACTGGTTATCCTTGAAGGTAAATACAGGGATTAAGCAAGTGACATGGTTACTGCCCCGACAGTAGCTAGGGACAGAACTATGAGTGCAAACACAGCATAAATAGACTCAGAAATTGCAACCAGGAAAACTGCCATTTTTTTTAAAAGAGAAGATTAAGGCATTTGAGAATTTATGGACATCATAGTAGGAGTCCATAATACTAAATTCACTTTTATTTCAGTAACTATGTTAGATTTTTTTAGGCTGACACGTAGCAGCATGAGGCTGATACTGAAAAGTGTGATGAACCATGGAGTAAATGACTACAGCGCATTGGGTAGAAATGTAGCTTCATCATCTCTCAGTGTAGCAAGTTCTTTGCACTGGCTGTCTTGATTCACGTTTGTATTAAGAAAAAAAAAAAATTAAAACCTTCTAGCGAAATTATTTTGCTGTAACAAAAAAACACTAGCTCTGAGAAGCACTTCCAGACAAGTCCCCAGAGGGCAACCTTGCTCTTCGTTTCAAGAAGTGATTCAGCCCCTGCTTATAGCAGTATCATCTGTATTGGCATTTCTGTTGCAGTAACTCTCAGGGTATATTAAATTTGGTTGTAAAAATCTTAATCAAACTAAATGGGCACAAAAAAAGATACAGAACATTTCTGTGTTATGCAGTCTCAGTTTTCAGTCTTGTATACTGTGAAGAAAAAATAACTGAGAACAGGACATGAGGTGCTTTTGCAGGCATTGGGAGACTGCCTACTGTGAACTAATTAATTGCAGAATTCATTAGGCAATCCAGACTATTCGAACTTTTACCTACAGATTATGTGATGATCAAAGATGCAGCCTGTTAGTGTCATCTTGAGTATATACAGCCCTATATGCTGTTTTGCAGCAAGTAGCATGCAATTGAATCTAAACCAGTCTAAATGACACCAAATTATCACAGCTGACAAATCTGAACCCTTACTTAGATTTATATTTTTAAAATTATTTTTGAGGATAAGATAACTCTGCATCTCTTATCCATGCATAACCAAATTATGGTGAGTTTGATAAGCAGATAACAGTTTTGTACTTCGTATCCTATGTCTGAAAGTCTATACATTTCACAGACAAATATGAACAGAACCTCTCTGTAGGGTCATCTTTTTGTTAGTATCATTGTGGAAATGAAGAAGTCCGTGTGTGGAAGCTAACCTTGGGTAAGAGCAGGTGGAGGCTGTTTGAAACCCCTAGAAATCTCTTAATGAATTCTACCTGCACATGGTGCACGTGGGCAAGGCTGTGATCAGGACATGATTACATAGGATGTCTGTTTCTAGAGTCCAAAATAGAAGTCAGTGGTCTGATTCATTTTACTTATGCTGATTTAATCTGTTCCCCTCCATCTATGCCCCCTGGCTTCGGTATAAATAATGGTGTAGACCCTTTCTTTGTTGTCTTCCAGCTGTATGTCTGATTTAGAACAAGAGTGGGGCTTGCTCATTTGTAAACAATGAAGTAACAGCAAGCATTGTCTTGCAACAGCTACTGATTTCTTCCCACAGTGCTGACACTGAATTTATGCTTGATGTTTAAATTCTTTCCCCGTATTTTTTTTCAATTGGTTTCAAGAAGAAGGGGTGGTGACAGAAGAGACATCTTCTTTGAGCCTAGTGTTCTAATTCATTTTAAAACATGCTTGTGATGGCTTGAATTTACCTATAGGTTGGGGGGGAGTAGGTGTTAGAAAACTGCACTTTTCTCACAGCCAGCCATTTAGTGACTGAAAGCCAGTCCAAAAAGTAATTCAGATATCATCATGGTTTTTAATAGCCCTCCTGCACACCCCATTTGCTGCAGAGTGGAATATCAAAGTGAAAGTGTTTTCTAAAGAGTAAATAAAATACTTCTATAAGTAGAAATAGGAAAAAGAGTGAAAATAATGGAGTTGCATGAGAATAAGTGGAATGAGATTACCTTTAACCTGGCAGTTTATGGATGATATTACTGTTAGCCAAGAGGGCTGCAGGTGACTGGATATACTAGGTGTGAGCAGCACCCCTAGTAACCAAGCCAGGAACTCAGGGAGTATAATTGCAATAGCCAGAAGGATAGGCAGGTTGTAATTCCTCCCCTTGAAGAAATTTCCTGGCAATGTGTTCAGCAGATTTGGAAAGAGAAAACAAATTGCAGACTGTAGGAGGACTTGAGAGTTGAGCAGATGTTTTCAGGTTTTGTTTCTGGGGATTTTTGGTTTCTTTTCCAGAACAACATATAACTTCAGGATTTGGGAGCTCTTGCTCCCAAGGATTCCAAGAGCAGCTCAGCTGTGTTCTGTATGCCACCTATATACCCCTAATTAATCATTAATTTGTATCTCTCACTTATTTGCCTCTGAGAGCTCCCAGTGTAGTTCACCAAGACCAGATAATAAATGGGACAAGTACTTCATCATGTCCTGTGCTCCTGCGTCCAGGCTTGCTGTAAATTTAATCTTTTCCTCTGCTGGTCTAACAGCTAGAATCTAATTTCTCTATGTGTAGGTAGTAAGTGCATCCTTTAAATGGTGTATGAAGGTAAGGAAAAATGCGTCTGTGACAGCTTGAGGAATTGAATGGGAAAATTTCCAGTTCATCCCTGCTAACTGGTTACTACTGTACTGACAAGCAATCCTCAAATTGTCTTTTCTTAGTCCAGTCTCAGTTGACAATATTCTAAAACACCTCCACAGATGACACAGGTTCAAATTTCCTTGCTCTAACATGGACACCTAGTACTGCAGTGGAGAGTCTTCCATTGATGTCAGTGAGAGTAGAAGTAGACTTAAAATAAGTGGAAAACCAATCTGTTTCTCCACTTCCTAACAACAGGGCAGGCCAGGGAAGGACTGAAATACAGGAAACATATGTAATATGGAGAAGCAAATTTTTGCTTTTGTCTGTAATGTGAGCAATCCCATGGGAACAGAGTGCCTTCCCCGGGGCTTTTAGTCAGACACTTTTCAAATAATGCCTCCACATAACATCTGAAGTCACAGATTTGGGATGAGGGCACAGCTAATGGCCTGCAGTAGTGAATTTCTCCTGTAAACAAGAAAGCGGGGGGGGAGGGGGGACGGGACATGACACGTGCCCACAACCTTTTTTACATTTTTTCCTTTCTCTTTTTTTTTTTTTCCCCACCAGTTAATTTGCATCTTATCAGTGGGGAACTAGAAGCGTTTGGAAAAGGATGAAAGCAAATCCATAATGAAACTGTGTGAGTTTCCATTTTCTTTTGGCCTCAGAGGGCACCGGGGAAAGCGTGGGGGTGGCTGGGTGCTGCTGCAGATGCTGCCGTGTTGATGAGGCTGGGAGAGACGCCCCAGGCAAGGTCCATCCACCAGTGGGTTCTTTGCCTCCCACCACCTTGGCTTAGACAAACCACTCGTGCTGCATCCACCCTGCCAGTACCCCCTAGGTTAGACGGGACCCTGAGCAAACACCCTCCTACATCTTTCTTCCCTGCTGCCAGAAGCAATCTGTCACTCCCCCCCTCCAACCACCCTCCACCTACATACAAAACCGTAACTGTAAGGAACGCCCGCTTCCCTTCCCCCTTTCCTCTTCCCTCCCCACGGGTCTGTTCTTCTTCATGGGTTAAGAATGCGATCTTCTTAGAGATCTGGTCACCCCTGAATTTGGCTTTGAGACCCAAGCTGACGCCTTTTAAGACCACAGCTTGGAAAGCTCTGCTTGCAGATCTATTGTGTTAGTTTTTCATTTGCATATAATTGCACATGTGCAGGTGGGAAGGGGCTATTTGCTTCCCACTTGCTTTGATATGCCTCCCCTCCTAAGAGGACTGCTTCCTGCTCTCGGCCTCCCACGCATCCAGCAATGAGAAATGCTGCAAAAAACTGACCAGCTACCAGCCCGCCCACCTGAGGAGGAGGAGCAGTAGCAGCAGCAGCAGCATATTTCTCTCTCTCAGCTTTTTAAACACAGTTAAAAAGAGCTGTAGTGTGGGTGGAAATAGCTGTAGGGAGTGTGTGTGGGAATGGGGCCAGAGGAAAGTGAATTTTCTGTTGGTAGGACAGTTACTTCTAGTGGACCAAAAAAATCCCCCAAGGCTATCTTACTGCTGAGGGTGTCTTTGGGTGTGTAATTAGTTCTTAAGGTTGAGCTTCCCAGGTCTGGAAAGAATGAAACTGTGTTTCTTTTTCCCCGGTAGTGCAAGTGATGGTACAGTGGCAGCCAGCACTCCTTGCTCAGGCAAGCTTGCCTGGAAGACTTCAGGAGCCTGCTTAGCAAATGATACTTGTATTGCATCCTGTTGTGTCATCATGTCTCTTGTTCTGCTCATGATGTACGTGCTCGGTTCTGTGAGAGTCAGAGCTGCCTGTATGTAGGAAGAGAAAAAGGCATGTGGTTTTCACACAGTGTGGGTCTGTATTTCAAAATACCATCCCTGTTGGACCTCTTGAAATAGCACTATCCCAGAATATCAGTTAATTCAAGATTTACTCTAAATTTGTGTTTCTATAAGGAATTAAATTCAAGCTTATTTATGTTAACAGGATGTTATTTGAGGTGCTTTGCTTCTATTACGTGAAAATAGCAGTGAAACTAGTATAGGAAAACAGAACTTGCAAGATTAGCGGTATAGAGTGCAAAGTGGTACTGGTGTTTCTTAAGAAATATCTCTGATAGACTCCAAGAACCAAGGGTACAGAACAGCTTTCAAATTCTGGCTTGGTTTGACTTAGTTATCTGGAATACAGGTTTTACAGTATGTAATCATAATCAAATTTGTCCTAACTTGAGTTAGTTACGTGCATTCTTCTCAATCCAAAACTCTACCTATAAATTTATTTTGACCAGATTTCTCACCAGCATCAGACTTCTTGTATATATTACTGATGCAGAATCTTGTATCAGGATGTAGTCTGTAATGATTCAAAGAGCGGCAATAACAGCCAATTAATGAAATTTGACTCTCAAAGTACAGGATATTTTTAAAAAAATATTGCATAGGTCACGTAATTTTCTTCTAGTGAGTAGAAACCTCAAATCTGATATTTGAATGGTTTTAGCCCTGTTAAGTAACTTTCTTTGTGGAAGAGGAGTGCACACTGGAAATGCAAATCCTGTCACAAAGCAACTTACCTTCCAGTTGAGACACAGCAGTGTGTCAGACCCATTTCACAGACCAGGACTGCACAGATAGTATGCAGTAGGGAACTGGGGTCTCTGACTTCAGTACCTCCTCTCCTGCCAGCCTATCTCCTGTAGCTCTGGAGATTTTACCTTAGAGTAGGAATGAAAAAATGTAGGCATAATTCCTTACACTGATCAGCTCGGAAACAAAGGAAGTTATGAATAAGCCTAATTAACACGTTTGCATGTGACACAACAGAAGGATCAGCTGATGGACTTATGTTAGCAAGAGCTAGAGCAGTATCAATGGAGATGTCACCTTAGTGGAACTAATTATCCTGATGTTTTAAAAGTCTTATTTCTGAATGGTGATTAATATTTCAAATATATCCTTATAACCTTCCGCTGAATCTTATGTAACTCATAATTATAATCTACTGGAATTACATACCGACCCTGAGGAGGAACAATATTCCAAATAGTAAGTTCATGCCACTTGACTGATTTACTTTAAAACATTGCAGTAATTCCTTTGTCAGTAGCATTTTGAAGCTCTTTTGGGCCGCTTGTAATTCTGTCTTGCATTTAGCATTGGTTCAGTTAACTTTAAAGGTAGTGCTTTTCATACCTTTTATATCAATGAATATACATCAGATTTTAAATGCAGATTATACACTTATCTTGCCAACTACTGTTAGCCTGAAATTTTCCTCATGTGATCTGTTGTGGTGGAATGATATTATTCAAGAAGCAGTAAAAAAAACCAAAACAGCCACCAAACATTTAGAATCATTAAAAAACTATTTTAGGAGCTCAGTCCTGTATGTAACATTCCTTTTGGCCTCCCTGTTTTATCTGTTGTTCAGCTGGAATGTCACACGCTTTGGTCTTGGACCATCTGGTACCAAACTGTTCCTTCTCAGGGGTCATAGTGAATGCCTAGTTACCTCATTTTGTGTCAGTCAAAATCATAGTGAATTAAGCACAAAAGCCTTTGATGCTAATTAGTAGCTTTCTGATAGTCCAGGGATTTGATGAGTACAGAGAGCACCTCAGATGTTTATTTTAAGAATTTGTTGCTCTAAATCAAAGTGAGACTCTTCAGCAGGGCAGTTTGGCTTGACAGCGTGACAGTCAGTATCTCATTAAATGCACATGTGTGTATCCAAACCTTTCCACGTTTCTCATTTGATGCCTCACACAGGTATTAATTTTCACTTGAAAAGATCTACATCTGATTTTAAAAATCAATATTAAGAATATTTTTCAAAAGTTCTTTCTATTTTATTTCATTCTGGAGTACAACTAAAACTGTTGTTCAGTGCCTTTGAAGAACATTACCTAGGGAAAGACATCTCATTTAATGCCACAACTGATGGAAAAGACAGTAGAGCAGACTGGAGAACTTAAAAATGAGGAAAAAAAATAGATCAGTAGAATAGAGGCCATTAAGCTATTAAAAAATAAGCATATATCATTCATTGCTACAAATATATTCTATTTGTAAGTATAAATTACCAGCCTCTAATATGGGATAATTGTGAGCAAATGCTAGTTTCAGTGCAACTCTATTTACAAGAATTGTGTATAATTATTAACCTGGTGGAAAGGATGTGTAGCAAGTCAGAAGGGAAAGCATATGTTTGTTTGTTTGTTTTTTAAAGAGAAGTATGATCATCCTGGATCATAAACGAACTTGCAATGGAAGTAACAGGAGCAGACTACTTGGTTCCTGGAGCCCTCATTCAGTGGATGTACTTCCCCAGGGATATACCGCTTGGTGAAGAAAGGCAGTGGCAGCTGTGGTGGGGCACACTATAGATCTAAGTTGTCCACAAGGAAATACATGGACTCTGGTATTATTAGTTCCGCTCTGTAATCTCAATCCTCCGTCTGCCCCGTGGATTTCATGATGCCACTGGTTCTCCTGTCCAGACCTGGGCAGTTCCTCCTTCTCTCTTGCTCTCTGTCTCTGCGATAGCAGGCTGGGACAGAGGTTCACGCTGCTAAAAGCAGTATATGGGAATATATAATTATTTCAGAAATAACATGCAACTCAGTATGATTTAGTCATACTTTGACACACCTCTGTCTGCCAAGAAAAATGCAGGCACTACCTTACAGAACTGTTGCTAAAAGCACTTCTTCAGGCTCTAGGAGTGAGAAGATGCTTTGTTGTACGGTTAACTGCAGGAGTTAACAGCAGGGTTTCAATCTGGGACCTGCCAAGATATTAAAGCACACAAATCTGTTGCTTGAATTAAAGGCTGTGCTTCTGCCTAGGAGACGTAGCACCATGTAGAATTAGCCTGGGACATTATTTCATAAATGTAAGACACTTTGAAAAGTGATTTTTATTGACATTTGTAGCCTAAAAAAAATTAAGAGAAAGTTCTGGCCAGCACCTAGAAGAAACATCTTTTGTTTGTTTTATGCTAAAGTTAAACAATTTTCTAAGAAAGCAGAGACTTTATGTTTAAAAAAAAAAAGAAATAAAAATCCATTTTCAATCTGAAATGTTAATGGAAATCTTTTTTTTTCCCCACGACTGAGCAGGAGAATCATGAAGCACATTTGGATTGTGCATTCCTTTTCCTGTGCCACCACTAGCATCCCTGTAGCTTTTGCAAGCCTTTTGGAACATTCACCATTGACCAGTTTCTTCCTAGTGAGAGACAGCTGAATTTTGCAGGTACAGCTGTCTGATATCTTAATTACAATAGCACCATACAATTTTCAACATACTTTAAATAGTCAGAAGCAGCAGACATTGAGAAATAAGTTTGTAGCTTTTTCACTATTCTGCTTTAGCTTTCACTTCTGTACAGAGAGTAACCTTTACCATCTCCTTGTAGTATCAACGTTAACTTTATAGTTGAAACAGTAAGATACTATACACTGGTGATAACAAATGGCATCTTGTCATTGCACAAAAGATAGCTCCTATTATTGAGCTAAAGTCTAAGTATAGTTTATCTATATGTTTGCAGTGTGTATACCAGAAAATGCCACATAGCACAATGACCCAGGATTATGGGATCCAGAGGAAGAGGATTCAAATACCACGTGCTTTGAATTTCTGTGTTGCTTTACAAATCAACACGTGGAATATATTTTCTGGTTCTTTAAAAAAAGAAAACCTGTTCTGTAAACTGTTCTAAACAGATATCCAGCCAGGATCTTCTATGTATGTTAGAAGCGATGTATGCTTTTTCTTTCTAAACAAATAATACGACCACTGCTTCACATGCCAGCCTGTAATGCTGTCATCTATCAGCTGTTACCCAGCTCTACAGAAGGAAAGGAAGATTTGTTTTTTTAGCACAGGACAAACAAATCCGTGCCCTATTAAAATGTACTCACTCAGCCACACTCCTTTCGTCAGGAGTATTTCAATTATCTTTTATTCTGGGGAAATTTCCCACCTATATAAGAATTTCCCACCTTCTTCACTTTTTATGTAAAAAAAGCCTAGTATTTACAGAAGTAAAAAGCCCAAAATTCTGTCAAGTCCTCCCGTATGCAATTCCAGGAGGTTTGTAGGGTATTTGCACAAGCAGTCAGCTCTCTGTTTCACAGTAATTAATTTGCTTTTGTTAGTTATTCACAATAAGCAGTCATAATGCTGGTAGATAACATAATTACTCACTACAAGATGACTGCAACAATGGATTGTGACCTTGTCACTGCATAATAACAACCAGAAGCAGATCTCTCAGGAATATGTGGAGTTGTTTCTAGAAGGTAAAGGAAAACATCCTCCCTAGAAGATGTCACTTCATCTTAAGTACGTGGAAACTTTCCTAAAGATTTTGGTGACCTATGCTGTGTAAACTTCACCTTTTCTGTCCAGAAAGGGTAACTGTTTGCAGATCCGTGTTAATCTGTCTAACATGTACAATGTGGGTAGTATTTACCTATCTCATAAAAAACTATAGCTCAGCCATGTTTTTAAAATCTTTCAGCTCAGTAAATAGCTAAATAAAAGTTCAACTCTGTAGATGAAACTGTAGTTTAGTTCACTTTCTGTCTCCATTTCCCAGATAGGCCTGAGTTAATTAGTAGCCAACCTTCCAATACCCGTTTCCTGCTTTTGAGCGTTTTGCGTATAAACCATGTATATTTGTTCAGCCACCATTATTGCAAGGAGATCATCCCCCACCCAGCTCAGAGTCCACAGATTTACTAGTTTTGTTTAGCTAATAAATCTAAAGGTGGGTAAGATAAGACAGGTTTTGTAAACCAATTACTGCATTCTATTTTAGTGATACTGCATTTACTTAAAATTTGGTGCTGTTGGGTCAAAACGTAAAATATATTGCAGTTTGAGGTCTTTAAAATTATTCTTCAGTATTACTATTTGGAATGGTCGTTGATGCTTAAATTATTAATTTAGGAAG
Source organism: Burhinus oedicnemus (assembly GCA_008921705.1). Classification (NCBI taxonomy): domain Eukaryota; kingdom Metazoa; phylum Chordata; class Aves; order Charadriiformes; family Burhinidae; genus Burhinus; species Burhinus oedicnemus. The sequence goes on along the minus strand of VFFE01007789.1, from coordinate 821,283 downwards.
TAAGAGAGACATACAAGCTAGACAGGCAACCTATGTGTCATGTACATTTATGTCAATACACATTTTCGTTTTTGCCAAAGGAAATTATAAATAACACAGCTTACTGGAGAGTTTTCAAGATTAGAAGTCTTCCTTCTGAGAGTGCTGTCTGAAGGGATTTTAGGCATCAGGAGGGCTGATTTGCAATTGTCCTCCATGGTGTTTAGGATAATTGTTTATCTTTTTTATTTCACTATAACCCGACTAATAAAAAAACCCTACAGTTCAGAGCTGATGGCATTTGCACTCTTTGTAGTGATATTATTCAGCACGAATGCTACGAAGAAAGAAGGAACTGAGATCTTAGGCTTTCCCTAACATTCCCTGCTGTTGCTGCTATCAGTGGCCAAGGCTATGGAAGACACAAGGAGCATTTGACTACTGCTTTTCTGACTTAGATATGACTGATGTCAAGAAGGAGCCAGCTGCTGATGCCTTGTTCTGGCTTCACCGTCTGTCACTTGTATAATGATGGACCTGCACTAGGAGGAAATGCTACTGCTCTAAGTACATTAGAATGGCTCTGCAGAATAGGAAAAATGCCTTCCTAACTCAGTACATCTCTAAGCTACTGTTTAAGGCAAAGCATGAGGGTTAGTAGCACTTCTTACATGGTGGCCCAGGGAACCAGAGGGTCCATGAAACCGTCCGTGGCCCAAAGGTGATCTGCAAAACAAATCTAGTGTTTACTCAAAACAATTCAAAGAATGCACGATATTTTGAAAAACTGAAGGGAAAATAAACTGTGGTACAAAATGTTTGAGAACTATTGATTTATTGTTATTCTAATCGCTTTTAATTGTTCCCCAGAAGATTACAGCTCTTAGAAACAAAAAGACATAAACACAACCATGCTGAGTCAAACCGAATGACTGTCTCCCAAAAACGGCCCTGAGGGGCTCCATAGGGAAAAGTAACAACAGGGCAAACATGGCTCACACTCTGTGTTCAGCTCAGGGGACTCCTGAGTTGGATCTGGTGGCTTTTTTTTTTTTTTTTCCCTTTTTTTTTATTTAGTAATCTAGGGATTTCTCTTCCATTTGTTTGTCCAGTCTCCCCTGGAACTTGACACACTTGTAGCATCCACAGTATCTTTGCAATCTTTGGACATATCTCCTACTAGCTTTGTTTAACCTGCCCTAATCCGTGTATGAAAAGAAAAAGTAAATTTACCTGCTTTCTCCAGTTCATGACTTTGTAGATCTGCTACATCCCTGATAAGCTGCCTCTTTTCCTGACTAGGCTACTCAGCTGTTCTGGGCAGAGAAGTCATTCCAAACTTTTGAGCATCCTTCTCTGAACCTTTTCCAACTCCAATATATTCTTTTTGAAATGAGGAGACCATACTGCTTTTTTCCTATAATTCATATGGGATCCATGTCTGAATTTCTCTCCGTGTGAAAAAAAGAATCCATATATTATGCTAAAATAGAATTCTTTCTTACTTTGCAATTGGTTTAGCACTTACAATCTTTCTTTTTTTTTTTTTTTTTTCCCCTCATAAGTACTTTGACAGTT